>JALIGW010000165.1:7500-196812 GCA_023053685.1 Diadophis punctatus similis
CTAAAGACCTAAATGTGTTTTCTCCCAGATTGTATGGAATGATTCGGACACCTCGTCAAGTTTTCAGACCATCACTTTAATGCTTTGTAAACATACAAACATTTCTGTGCCTAAGAAAGTTTTATGTTTTTTCATTCATATTTTAACTTAAGGTGACCAGATTTTATTTTTTGTAAAGCGGGACACCATTGACGGGGGGGGTTTCTAGGGGAGCAAGATGGGAGGGGTCCATCTCTCTTATCCTGCAGCTTTGTGCACCCCCCCCAAACACCCCCCTTCATCGCAGCCAGGGGTGGGTTCCTACTGGCGCAGGCTTACCTGTTCGTCACCGCAGAGGGGTGAAATCCTGCCGGTTCGGCCAGGCCAGTCGTTCGGCGTAGAGCCGATGGAACTGGCGGCGGTCGCGGCATGAGGCTTCTCCCGCCCGCTTCCCTCGCCCGGCTGGATGCCGCCATTCGGGTTATTTTGTCCTCTGCGCATGCCCCGCGCTGCAACCGCTGCCAGTTCCATCAGCTCTACGCCGAACGACTGGCCCGGCTGAACCAGCAGGATTTCACCCTGCAGGGCAAATTCAAATTTAAAAAGCGGGACTTTTTGGAAACGCCGCGGGACGCGGGACAAATTACTGAAAAGTGGGACTGTCCCGCCAAAAGTGGGACGTCTGGTCACCTTATTTTAACTTCATCTCAGAAATGCTGACTGCATAGAAATTAAGTCAGCTCCAAAAAAAAAAAACCCCTTGAATAGATTTCCGTGGGATAAAATCCAGTTGTCTAAAGCAATTTAGCCTTCTTATTTTAATCTCTGAAGCTGCAGAGTTTCGTACGGGATGTTGTAATCCTGACGTTACTATGAACGGCGTATACAGTAGGACCCTGGGAGTAATTTTAAAAAGCTTCCTTTTGCTATATTTACTGTATTCAAATCCAGAACTATTCCACACACTCACACCCGCTCTTTCAGAAACAAGAAACAAAAGGTTCACCCTAGAAGCGCATTGAAAGCAAAATAGGAGCTGTGAACAGTGAGACTCCAACCCTCCCCCCCCTTCCTGGTGATTAATACACCTTTCTGCCAAAATTGAAACTTCTTAACTGAGCGCATTTAATACAAAGTAAATGAATTCTGCCTTTTGGATTTGATCTGCTGGCTAAGCTCTATAGATAAGGGTCTAACACTGAGTCGCTTTCATTCTTAACAAAGGATGTTTTCATAAAAAGGTCAGACCAAAGGTCTTTTATATTGTGATAGCAGGAACAGGAAATGGCATATTAATGGCAGTTCATGCCAGGGTGGTCCATTGAATATGGCAAAACCAGTCTTTGCCCCTCCACAAAAAAAAAAAAAAAGGTTCGGGGTGGTGGTAGTAGGGAGGCTTGTGTAAGCTCCAAGAGTTTCTATTTCTTTGCATCAGCCTATAGTTCTTCTTGTATCGAGTGTAGATAGATAAAGAACATGATGTGTTACCCTGTAGTTCCTGAATTTCACTTAGATTTCTGTGGGGGGGGGGGGGAAGGGTTGATGGGTGGAAACTGCCTGGAGAGAAAAAAAAATGTGAACATTTTTTTAAAATGAGCCAAAAATACAGACTTCTAGCCTCAAGGATAACATAAGCTAAGAGAGATGTAGGATCCCATAGATTTCAGCTAATGTTGCATGTCACAGATGAAGGCAAATATATATGTCCCAGGATAATGTTGTAGGATCAATCACTGGGAGCAGAGCTTTATCCTCTGAGTTTTCAGACATGTGCTGGACATTCCCAGGAAACTTCTCTCTTACTGGAATGTTGCATGTATTCAAGAGAGTTGCAAGCATTCAATTTCTGTGTGTGTGTGTGTGTGTGTGTGTGTGTATGTGTGTGTGTGTGTATGTATGTATATATATATATATATATATATCTATCTATCTATCTATCTATCTATCTATCTATCTATCTATCTATCTATCTATCTATCTATCTATATGTAGGATTTTTTGCTGATAAATGAAAATAAAGGGAGACTATTATAGATCTATTTCGAGCTTTGGGTACACCAGGATAACAGCACAGAAATATATATATATATATATATATATATATATATATATATATATATATATATATATATATATATATATGTATGTATGTATGTATGTATGTATGTATGTATGTATGTATGTATGTATGTATGTATGTATGTATGTATGTATGTATGTATATATATATATATATATATATATATATATATATATATATATATATATATATATATATATATATACATACATACATACATACATACACATACACATACACACACACACACACACACACACACATACACATACACACACACACACACACACACACACACATTCAAACTTACAAAGAACTGATAAAGAAATAAAGGGAGACTAGTATAGATCTGTTTCAAGCTATTTAGCTCTCATCAGCTAGCCATACCCTTCTAGGATTTGAACTTGGGCTACTTGCCTTGTTAGGCAGCGCTTTTACCCTCTAAGCCACAAGTTCTCCTCCCTTATCAGCTGATTAAATTTTTATTTGGGTATATGACAGAAAAACTACCGGTTCGCATATATACGCGAACCGGTAGTTTTTCTTTATATATATAAAGACACAGACATCGCGATCTCCGGAACTTAAAATACATTATCCACTTAGCTTTCATTAGCTTCTGCTAACATTGTCAAGTGTAAAAGCTACCATTGAAGAGATATTCGCCTTTATACATCATTGATCAATTTGGCCATTGCACATGTGATAGGCCCATCCACCTACCTCCCACCTATAATTAGCTGCGTCGTTTTTACTTCAGACCTGTTAATCGATGGAGGCCTAGCTCCTGTTGCTTCCTCCCCTATCGCGCACCGCTTGGGCTGCCCATCCCCAGGGATGTCTGTCTCTTCTTTTATAGCTACACCCGGAATTCGTATTTTTAGGATAGTTTGCAATATATATTTATTTATTCATAGAAAATAGTGGAACAGTGACAAGAAACTATAAAGTTTGTTTTGTAAAGAAAAGTTTGCTTTAGTATACATCTCGTGTGATGTGTGAATCATCTCGATTTGAATTGATTGGGACTTTTAAATAGAATTGGATCGATAAACTGAACTCACTATTTGAATCAGCTCAGACCTAATTCACAAAGTGCTAGTTTCTATCATTGGATAAAACAATTTACTTATCTTGTTCAATTCCATGCTTAGACCCTCTTTTCTTTCAATGAGATACTCATATCTTTGTTCTGTCTCTAAGAAAGCTTTCTTTTATCCCTTTTTTCCTAAAAAAACAAAAACCCTCCCACTTTTTTAAAAAAAAAATAAACTTTATTATTGTATCTAGTATGCACATTATTTCATTGCTTAAGCATTCATCAGCCTTGTTTCAAGATAATGGCAAACTTTTAAATAAAGTATTTAAGTGTTAAGAGGCAGAAACCTTTATCACATGTCTGTCTAGTTATCAATGATTAAACCACACATTTTCCTATCACATTTCCTATCTATTCTTCAACCCCTTAATTTCACAGCTTTATTTTGGGTGTCTGATCATTTTCAAATACCATAGAAGAACGGTATTTTTTTTTAAAAAAATCCCAACAAACCAAAACGTAACTTAATTATTTATGACATTTAGTGTTAAGCGTTAGTTACAACCTAGAAGGGAAAGACATGTTACAACACTGGAGTCATTACCATGAATAGCTCATGACCTATATTGTATGCTGGGATTTCAAAGTTCACAAAGTTTGTTTGTTTGTTTTCTTCTGAGCTAGGTAAAGTGGTCAGCACTTGTCATAAAGAAGTGGAGTTGCTGGATTTTATTTTATTTTTTTAAAAAAAATATGTACATGACTTTGCCTACCTGTCTTGATCAGGATTGTTATAATTTGCATACCTATTTGTTTATTTATTTTATTTATTTATTTTGTCAAACTTGTACAGGATAGTAGTTGTTTGTATAAACATAATATAAGTAAAAAGGTACCGATAAAAGAGGACAATAGGACAGTAGGACAGGGACGGTAGGCACGCCCTTTACAGACCTCTTAGAAATGGGGAGAGGTTGACTGTAGACAGTCTAAGGTTAAAGTTTTTGGGGTTTGGGAAGAAACCACAGAGTCAGGTAGTACATTCCAGGCATTGATCACTCTGTTGCTGAAATCGTATTTTCTGCAGTCGAGTTTGGAACGGTTTACATTAAGTTTGAATCTATTATGTGCTCGTGTATTGTTGCGGTTGAAGCAGAAGAAATCATTGACAGGAAAGACATTTTGGTATATGATTTTATGAACTACATTTAGATCAGATCGGAGGCGACGTAGTTGTAAATTGTCTAATCCCAGTATTTCAAGTTTGGTGGAATAAGGTATTTTATTGCGAGCAGAGGAGTGGAGGACTCTTCTTGTGAAATATTTCTGGACTCTCTCGATTGTATTAATGTCTGATATGCAGTGCGGGTTCCAGACAGGTGAGCTGTATTCCAGAATTGGTCTAACAAATGTTTTGTATGCTCTGGTTAGCAGTGTAATATTGCCAGAGAAGAAGCTATGTAAGATTAGATTATCTACTGTATGTATGTTTGTGTTCAATTTAGGGACTAAAAATTTCCATTCTGTCTTCTTCAGATGTTTGACCTTTGCGATGACTTATGACGTAGTCCTGTAAAATTGTAGACGGCTAGCTCAAAAGTAGAGATGAATGGGAAATTACTATTTATCCTAAAACAGAAAGACTTGGTGCTAGCATTGTTCTGACATATAAGTAATTCTGCCGTATGATCCAACTTCTGAACTCCTTCTAATGAGGCTTTCAGTTCACTACTATAGATGTAAACGAGCCAGCCTTAGATTCCCTTGGGAGAGAATGTGTAACATCTACTCACCTCCCTTTCCTTCCCATTAATAATCTGTACCAACACCTTGAGTTGTGAAAGGTAATCCAAAAAAAGAATAAATATTATTAAACATTGTGTGGAAGAAATCATGTGCTAAGCAGAGGCAAAAAAATATTAACGCTTTTGCATATTTAAAACAAGCAGCATGCAATCAATATATTCATAGGTGATAAAGAAACAGGAGCAAATTCTACATTATATATATTTACGTGCATTAGAAATGATAAATAGAAATGTGTGAATTCAAATTATAAATGATAAAGGGCTACAGTTCTTAAAAGGTTTTTTTAAAATAAAACTACTCCGCAAAACATTGCTTTAGTTGTTTGTGAGTCAACCAGAGCTGTATGTTTAAGATGGGCAGTTGAAATAACAAATGAAAATGAACCTGGGAAACTCATGGGAATTCTTCTGAAAATTGTCGAGCTTCAGCCAAGACCTTCACAGTTAGACGTAGACTTCCCTAAAACCCAGCTCGCTGGAAAAATAAGCTTCTTTTTAAATGGCTATCTTATGTATGTTGGGTCAAGGAGTGTATGATGGGGTCAACACGCTTAGGGGTGGTCCCATATGTAGTCATAATGAAAAGATGACTCTTGAAGAAAGACAGTTTCAAGATCAAGGATAGCAGCTCAGAAGGATAGACCAGGAAAAGGAGCAACTGCTAAGATCCATGTCTACCTCCAGCCCCATTGGAGCAATGGCCATTCCTGGAACTGTCCGTGGTACTGCAGACCATTTACCATGCTTCCTTGCCTTATGGCCAAGTGCTGAAGAGGAATTGGGACCTTCCCCATTCATATCTTGAAGGGGCTAAAGTAGGGGTGTCCAATCTTGGCAACTTTAAGACTTTAAGACATGCTGGCTAGGGAATTCTGGGACCTGAAGTCCTCAGGTATTAAAGTTGCCAAGGTTGGACACGCCTGGACTACAGCATCACTAGTTTGGAAGCCATTTCTGTGCTCCTGTCAAAACCTTGAAATAAACATCACGGACCCTGACCATGCCACAAATTTTTATTTCATATGATCCTTTGCTGAGTCAGATCAGATACGAATCCTTCAGCTATAACATTTGAACCCTTCCGAGTCAAATACCAGTCTATTCCAGTTGGGTTCTATTGGAGTGTTCAGCCTCTTTGTCAGGCACTGATTTTATATTGCCTGTTACATGTATATGCAGGGGAGATGCATCCCTATCAAATATAGTGGTTTATTCCTGAGCACGTGATTAATATGTTCCTAGTACGCATGTGTACATTCCTTTCTTTGTTCCTTCCCTTTCTCTTCAGCTTCTGTAAGAAGCAAGACCTGTTTTATAGCCAAGATGTGATTTATTATTTTTGTACTGAAATAAATATTTCTACCTTAGTATTTAAACTGCGGTTTTCTTTTTATAATGTCAGAGTTTCAGGAAAAGATCTATTTCGCCTCTGATGAGAGTAATTCTTATCTAACACTCTTCCCTCTAATCCCACTACTACATTCCTTCCTTACTATTCAAAGGTAGGCTTCTTTGAAATAAAACAAGACCATCCCTATAGGGTCCAATAAATATAATTACAGATGCCAGAATCCTCTCCTTAAGTGAAGATTATACTTAGAGTAGCATTTCCTGCCACAAGAACATTTTATTAAAGAAGGTGGGTTGGGAAAAGACAGGAGAAAGATACATTAGGATGGGAGAGCATGCTTCAAAACTTCAAACATTTGAGACAAAAGCTGAAAAGCCTAAATGAATTTTTGGAATGAACCCATAGGGGCTACTACTAGCTCTACTCCACAATGTCTAATCTATCCCTTTTAAAATATCCAGTGCTTTTTTAAAAAAAAGCAAAATAACAATAGCCAGTTTATTATCAACACTTATTTTATTTTCAGTTGACAAAAATAGATGACAACAGATGTTTGTCATTGCTAAGGAATAATTTCTTCTGTTAAGATTTCACATTATCTTGTTTTAGAACTGTTGGTTCATTATGATTCTGTGATGACTATTAATATATTTCATATTGCACTTGGTGAACTGGCTCGCATTTTTTGACGCCTCTGTGACATGTTAATGAGAAGGAGGAGGAGGAGGAGAAGGAACAGCCAAAGAAACTTTTTCCTTCTGAAAATTTGACGACGCTCAAATCTGTATTATGTTGGATGTAAAATGGAGTCACGTTTGATCATTGTTTGTTGCTAGGCTCTGACTAACATCCTGGTATTGGTATTTAATACCTGAAAATGCTTATATTTTGTTACTCTGGCAGGATTCTTGATCTTTTCTTGTCTGTCTTAACCTTAATTGCCTTTGAGAATCTTGGGTAACTCGCAGGCTCCTTCTGAGAAAAATACATTTAAGTGCAAAAAATAAAATACATAGCTGTTAGTCTATATTGTAAAGAACCAATTATGTTCAAATCTAGTTATTAAAATGTTAACAATAATAAACATGCAATGTGGATAGATAGATAGATAGATAGATAGATAGATAGATAGATAGATAGATAGATAGATAATAGAAGATAGAGATGATAGATAGATAGATAGATAGATAGATAGATAGATAGATAGATAGATAGATAGATAGATAGATAGATAGATAGATAATAGATAGAAGATAGAGATGATAGATCGAGATAGATAGATAGATAGATAGAAGATAGATAGATAGATCGATCGATAGATGATAGATAGATAGATAGATAGATAGATAGATAGATAGATAGATAGATAGATAGATAGATAGATAGATAGATGATAGATAAGATGATCTATCAACAACTCTGAAAAAAGTGACTATTTTTCACACAACCATTTCAGCATCCCCTTGGTCACATGATCAACTATCTCATATTTATGACAGTTGTGTTGTCCCGGAGTCACATGATCCCCTTTTGTGGCCTTGGACAAGCAAAGTCAACGGGGAATCCAGATTCACTAAACAGCCATGTCACTAACTTAACAACTGCAGTGATTCACTTAACAAACGGTGGCAAGAAAAGGTTGTAAAAATGAGGCAAAGTTCACTTAACCAATGTCTCATTTAGCAACATAAATGTTGGGCTCAATTGTGTCCAGAAGTTAAGGATTATTATTATTTTCTTCTTCTTCTTCTTCTTCTCCTCCTCCTCCTCCTCCTCCTCCTCCTCCTTCTGCCTTCTTCTTCTTCTTCTTCATCTTCATCTTCTTCTTCTTCTTCATCATCATCATCATTATTTACTTTATTCATTAAACATGAAACTCAGTCAACTGAACATTCAAAAATGCATCACAAATACCATTGACCAATAATTGTTATTGTTATTGCTATTGCTATTGCTATTGCTATTGCTATTGCTATTGCTATTGCTATTGCTATTGCTATTGCTATTGCTATTGCTATTGCTATTGCTATTGCTATTGTTATTGTTTCAGCATCATAAAAAGGCGGTTTCATTAGAGTAATGTTTGCATGGGAGGGGACTGCATTCTCATACCTCTGAAGGAGTAGTATTGATCCAACCACGAAGCTGGGGTGAGAACATGGCGTGCTATTGACTGCCACCGCCGTGGTCTCCAAATATTATTTATAGAAGCAAGGAAGAGTCACGGCATGAAAATGCTGTCCCTATAATCAGAGGTAATTGCTGGGAAGTCAGGCATTGCACTCCCTGTTAACCTCTGCATGCTGAAACAACAATGGATTATATTTAAAGCGATCAGGATTGATGCTATCAAATGACATAACTGCATCATAGAATGAGGAAGCTCAGTTTGAGTCATTGATTTTTGATTACAACCTATCTTTTAACTCTCGGGAGAAGGAGTCCCTGCGACGTAAAATTACTGCAATGTTGTACAAAGGGAGGAGTGGGGAGGATTAAAAAAATAACAATAAAAAGGAACTGGGCAGCCCTGGGAAAACGATGCTGTCCTCAAGCAAAGGATATGGATAACTGGAATGGCCTAGGTTTTTCCAGTCCTCGATTTACAACAGTTCATTTAGTGACCGTTCGAAGTTGCAACGGCACTGGAAAAAGGGACTTATGACCATTTTTCACACTTACAACCCTTGCAGCATCCCCATGGTCATGTGATCAAAATTCAGACGCTTGGCAACTGGCATCTATCTATCTATCTATCTATCTATCTATCTATCTATCTATCTATCTATCTATCTATCTATCTATCTATCTATCTATCTATCTATCTATCTATCTATCTATCTATCTATCTATCTATCTACCTACCTACCTACCTACCTACCTACCTACCTACCTACCTACCTACCTACCTACCTACCTACCTATCTATCTATCTATCTATCATCATCTCTATCTATCATCTCCATCCATCCATCCATCCATCCATCCATCCATCCATCCATCCATCCATCCATCCATCCATCCATCAATCCTGCAACAGTCGTAAGTATGAAAAATGGCCCAAAGCAGGGGTGAAATTCAAAATTTTTCCCTACGGGTTCTGTGGCCGTGGCTTGGTGGCCATGGCAGGGGAAGGATATTGCAAAATCTCCATTCCCACCCCACTCTGAGGCCAGCCAGAGGTGGTATTTGCTCGTTCTCCGAACTACTCAACATTTCCACTACTGGTTCTCCAGAACCTGTCAGAACCTGCTGAATTTCACCTCGGCTCAAAGACACTTTTTTCAGTGCTGTTGTAACTTTGAACGGTCACTAAATGAACTGTTGTAAGTCCAGGACTACTTGTTATATGCTTCATTATTGGTTTACTCTTTAGACTTCCACTGATGGTCAATGGGATCTTTTTTGACTCCGACTTTTATGGCTGTTTCCCATGTAATATTATATTAATCAGGATTATTATTACGGTTCATCACATAGTCAGCCAGTTCAGCCAGTTCAGACTGGATTTGGCATTTTTGTCCACCTGTCAAGTCTTTCCCAAGGACCTGAGATGGACAGATATAGATATTCGATGGTGTTAGATGTATTGTTTCGGGATGCCAGCTGTTGCAAGGAAAGCTGCCTTTTGAAATTGACTGATAGTGGTCAACTCTTTAACAGATTAACAGAGTTGGAAGGGACCTTGTAGGTTGGTGTCCTGTATTTTTTTTTCTGTTGTACGCCGCCCTGAGTCCTTCGGGAGTTGGGCGGCATATAAGAACACCATAATAAATAAATAAATAAATAAATAAATAAATCTAGTCCAACCCCCTGCTCAAGCAGTAGACCCTACACCATTTCTGACAAATGGCAGTCCAATTTTTTCTTGAAAGCCTCCAGTGATGAAGCTCCCACAACTTCCAAAGGCAACTTCTGTTCCGTTGGTTGATTGCTCTCACAGTCAGAAAATTTCTCCTTAACATGGAAGATAAAACATATAAAGGACGGTTGCAGGAATCGGGTATGGCTAGTTTAATGAAAAGAAGGACCAGGGGTGACACAAGAACAGTCTTCTGATATCTGACGGGGTGCCACAAAGAAGAGGGGGGGGACAACCTATTCCCTAAAGCCGCGGAAGGCAGGACAAGAAGGATGGAAACTAATCGAGGAGAGAAGAATCTGGAACTAAAGAGTTCTGCATTGTCTTGTCTGGTTGCAGAATTTGGTATCTGGACGTAGAACTTCAGACCTGCAGTTTAACCACATTATTCTGCTAGATGGGTTAGAAGCCAGAGAATAAACACAACTGTTGAAAAGAAACAGTTGGAATCTTTAAAAAAAAAAGAAATGTAATGAATATGTCATTGAAAAGGATAGATGGTTATGTTTATATTAACACATCAATGAAACCCTGCATATGATCAGTAACTGACATATGATTATAATAAGGCAGTTCACCGTCACGCGGTCTGTAAAAACACATTGATTTTATAGCTCCCCAAACCAATTACATTAATATCTTGCATAATTAGTTTGCGCATTACTAAATTACTGACAGATTAAAAGTGAAATAGTGCAGTTCATACTCCGCCGCATAACTGCCAGAAAGGAAATTAATATAGATTCAAAGGGTCCTTAGAGACAGAGCTTGAAAAAAGCAGGAATCTATAAAGACTTGCTTGCCTTCGAAAATTTCTACCTCCAACATGGTTGCGGCCAATGGCTTTGGTGATTTTGCATAATGTGGGCAGAACAATCCAGGGAATGATCTTTAAATGATGCTTTTGCTATTAGGGATTTTTTTTTTAAAAAAAGTGTGTGTTTTACACATGTTTGCTTTGAAGGAGTTTTGATGCCAGCATTCAGCAGACTCATTACAGGAAACTCCAGATCTTCTAACCTCAAAGATTTGAAATGTTCTAACTGTATTTCGTGTCTATACGGGGTCAAAGAACAGTAATTTACTCCAGATGTAGTACCAGAAGCAACGTTCTTAGCTTCTCTAGTGTGATCAGCTGCCAGTACAGTGGGGAATAACCACAGGACTCAAATGCAGAAGCGAAGTATTTTCTTGGCAAGAGGATTGCAGGAGTAACACTACTACTACTGTTTGGGAGGTCAGAAGAAAAAGTGCCCTAAAATCTCACTTACGTTTTCAAAAAGTTATTTCCACTTGAAATAGGAGAATATGGGACTCCGTGGAAAAGTTGAACAGAAGTTCTGATCCTGCTCAACGTCATTTCTGTCGCCATCTTCACCTGCCCCAAATTACCTCCCCCACATGGAGAAAGTATGAAAAGTAGGTGATTGTGGGGAAACTGTCAGCCAGGCTGGGAAAATGGGATCAAGTGAGGGCCTAGCTTAGAGTTCTTGTGTAGCCACAAGCGACGTAAACTTGACCTACCCCAAGATCTGTGAAGCCTTATCTGGTTATTCTCAAGGGAAGGCAAGCAGTTTGATGAGATTGTTGTAAATGGGTGGTAGATAATAAAATTATTAGTTTTGTTATTCACAAGTGGCTCTGGTTGCTTGCATCTGACATTAATCTCGCCAGATTGCTTGCCTGCCCCTGGGAACAACCAGATAAGTCTTCTTCTCAAGGACACCAAACTAGGCCCTCACTTGACCCCTTCTTCTACCCTGGCTGGCAGTTTCTAACAATGACAGATGCACTAAATGTTCTTGAGATTCTAACAAGTACATGTTTTCTCACCCAGGACTGCCAGTTTAAAATCCAACAAACAATTGAGCTGTCCAAAAAAATAGTTACAGTGGCTGTCTGACTGGAGAAGGGCCAACATTCCCGTCAGTCAAAACTTAATACAAAGGATAAAAGACAGTGCCAAAAACTTAATGAAACATAACAGGACAAGGAGGTTTAATGCCAGGCCAAGACAGCCATGTTTGATAGCTCCACCTATCCAGGAGGCCCATGAACGCAAAGAAATCTCAGTTTATGACCACCTTTGGGATTGAAATTTCCATCATAAGTTGATGTAGTTGTACAACGAGTCCAGTGGTGGGTTCCTACCAGTGCGGTCCACTCTATAGCACTGGTAGCGGCCCGCTGGTGACGTCACAGTACCGGTGCGGTCAGTTGCCGGTGCCTGGGCGCCGCCATTAAAAAAAATATTTTTTAAAAAAATTTTTTAAAAAATTCTTCTGCGCATGCCCAGAAGCCGAGCTTCCGGCACTGCTTATGCGCTGCCTTCCTACCCCACAGTGAGTCCAAGCAGGGGAGGATGGCTGAGGGAGCGCGTGAGACGCTGAAAGAACGGGCGGCAGGAGCTATCTCCATTCCCCTCCCTTCAGCAGTCCGAGAAGCCACGAATGCGCGGTGATGATCCCAGGCATTTTCGCACATTTGAGGCTTCTGGAGCTGCTGAGGGGAGGGGGAATGGGCGGCAGGACCTATCTCAGTTCCCCTCCCTTCAGCAGTCCGAGAAGCCACGCCCACTCAGTCACATGGCTGGCAAGCCACACCCACAAAATAAGCCACACCCACAGAGTGGCAGTAAAAAAATTAGGAACCTGCCCCTGAACGAGTCATCACATAAAACATTGTTGCTGGGAGACTAATTGAATAATCTGAAACCATATGAAATCCGTTCATGGAGAGGGGTCAGTTGGCTGAATTGCAAGACCCAAGTTGTATGATCATGGCTGTTTTGAGGTTCCCATTATGCAATGTGGACATACATTAAGTATCTTTGATTTAAGTATAATTCCAGCCCTACTTGCTTTACCAAGTAATTTATTTATTTTATTTATTTTTATTTTATTTATTTGTCAAACATGTATAGTAGTAATTTGTATAAACATAAGTAAAAAGTAACGATAAAAGAGGACAATAGGACAGTAGGACAGGGACGGTAGGCACAGTGGTGCGCTTATGCACGCCCCTTACAGACCTCTTAGAAACGAGGAGAGGTCGACTGTAGACAGTCTAAGGTTAAAGTTTTTGGGGTTTGGGGAAGAAACCACAGAGTCAGGTAGTGCATTGCAGGCATTGATCACTCTGTTGCTGAAGTCATATTTTAGTAATGGTAATAGTATTAGCAATAGTAATGAATAGTAATGAAGTCATATTCAAGTAATGGTGAGATACAACATTAGATTAAAAAAGAAGAAGAAGAACTTAGGTAAACTTTTGCTCCAACGCTTTAGGACAGAGTTTCTCAATGTTGGCTGAGGACTTCTGGGAGTTGAAGACCACACAGCTCAAAGTTGTTGAGAATTCACAAAACCTTGCTTTAAAAAAAATGGAATGACATGTTTCTCTGTTGGCTGTGCTCTAAAAAGCCGAATGCTCCCGTTGAACCATTCTCTGAATTGTAAAGTCTGGATTAAGGTGGACCATAAGCTAACTTCATCCTCTCTTTGAAATTCAATAGGCTTCCAAGGTGGGACAGTTTTGACAAACCTAAATGAAATGTCTTCCCCCCCCCTCCTTAAGCTGTTTTGAAATTATTATTCCTTCGGTTACTTAAGAATGGTGAGAAAGTTGGCGCTCCGTGAAAGACTGGATAGCCGGTATTTGCTCACATGCTCTCCAAATGAGTTAACCTGGCTATATTGTTGCCTGATTGTATCCTAATTGTATGTTCCCAAGGAGGAAGGTGAAGAGAAGAGAAAGAAAGAATTGCTTGTCGCTGGAGAGAAACCTAAGTCTTGCAGCACTAATGTGGAAGGAGGTAGGAAGGTGATGACTCAAGAATGAAACAAGGAGTAAAGTCTGTCCCGGTGATTTCAGGTTGTGAAGAAATTCTCTGCTAAAATGTGCTTGGTGACTTCTTACAAGCTTCTGTTTTTCTGTTTCAGAAGAGGGTGGTTGAGAGGTTTTTTCATTTCCCACCTACCCCCTCCCCAATTCCTTAGCCACTTGTTCACTAAACACACATGAGAGCACTCTACAAACAGTCCTTGGCTTATGACTGGCTGCTTAATGACCATTCAAGGTTGTGGTCTATCTCAGGGGTGAAATCCAGCAGGTTCTGACAGGTTCTGGAGAACCGGTAGCGGAAATTTTGAGTAGTTCGGAGAATTAGAACTAAGGAGAAATTTCCTGACAGTTAGAACCATTAATCCATAGAACAGCTTGCCTCCAGAAGTTGTGAATGCTCCAAGACTGGAAGTTTTTAAGAAGAGATTGGACAACCATTTGTCTGAAGTGGTGTAGGGTTTCCTGCCTAAGCAGGGAATTGGACTAGAAGACCTCCAAGGTCCCTTCCAACTCTTTTATTCTATTCTGTCTCAGTGTACATAAAAAGAAAAGATACATTTGTCAAGAATCATGAGGTACAACACTTAATGATTGTCATAGGGTAGAAATAAGCAATCAGGAAACAATCAATATTAATATAAATCGTAAGGATACAAGCAACAAGTTACAGTCATACATGATACTGATTCGGCCCAGTGTAGGTGTACCGGTAGTGGCAGCTGCCGGTGGTTTGGAGAACCGGTAGTGGCGCCAGCGCAAGGCTCCGCCCACCTGCCCAGACACTGCCATTTTCTTTTTTTAACCCTCTGCGCATGCGCAGAAGGTGAAAAAGTGCATGTGATGGTGGCGCATGCGCGAGCAAAATTTGTGCACGCGTGCAAATTGCGCGCTTCCGAACCAGTAGGGGAGGTAAGTAGATTTCACCGCTGAGGTAACCCCCAATTTACAAGTAGTCACTTAGCGATGGTTTGAGATTACGACCTCCTGAAAAAAGAGAGTTACGAACCAGTCCTGAAGTGATGTTCAGTGAGTTCCTCTCCGGTCATGTGACTGTATTTTGTTTACTTGGTAATATGGCTGTGTTTGTGGCCATCTGCAGTTTCCTATGGTCACATGACTGCATTTTACAACAGTTTCACCCCAAACTGGAAGTCATTTCCAGTTGTTGGCCAAACCATGCCATTGCAAACAATGGTTTCGTTTAACTACCTTAGTAATCATTTTACAACCGCTGCGCTGGTTTTACATCCGCCACGTTCGCTTAATGACTGCCGCAAAAGTAAATTTGGGTCAGTCATACGACCGACCCGATGAATGACCTTCATGAGTTACGACTAACAGGTAAGCTTGATTACAGTCATTTGTTGAGGACAGTGGTGGGTTCCTACCAGTGCGGTCCACTCTATACCACCGGTAGCAGCCACTGGTGACGTCACAGTACCGGTGCGGTCGGTTGCTGGTGCCTGGGCGCCGCCATTAAAAAAAATTTTTTTTACATTTTTTTTTAAATTTTCTTCTGCGCATGCCCAGAAGCCGAGCTTTCGGCACTGCGCATGTGCTGCCTTCCTACCCACAGTGAGTCCAAGCAGGGGAGGATGGCTGAGGGAGCGTGTGAGACGCTGAAAGAACGGGCGGCAGGAGCTATCTCCATTCCCCTCCCTTCAGCAGTCCGAGAAGCCACGAATGCGCGGTGATGATCCTAGGCATTTTTGCACATTTGAGGCTTCTCGAGCTGCTGAGGGGATGGGGAATGGGCGGCTTTGTATGCAAAGCTTTTCATATAAGGTATAAAATAGCAAAAATCTCTCTGAAATAACTAATATATGACCGGCAAGCCACGCCTACGTGGTCACATGGCTGGCAAGCCACACACACAAAATAAGCCACACCCACAGAGTGGTAGTAAAAAAAATTAGGAACCCGCCCCTGGTTGAGGACTATCTGACCTCCAACTATGACAATGTCGCCCACAACCCGCAATCCTTTTTTTAAAAAGAAATTTTGAAAGTGAACCTGAAAGACATTAAATCATATCCTGTCTCCCAGAAAGTTGAACAATCTCACAAGCTGCTTTGCCTTCTCTAAATCTCTGGCAGCCCCTTGAAACCGAGTTCATGAATATTCAGCGTTTTCCCCCTCTCCACATTTGATTTTCTTGACATGCTATTGATTCACTTTATTTTCCCAACAATTTCCTGACAGGCTCCCTGATGTAGATTACGATAATACTTTGATATTCATCGTGTGTCTGCATGTCAAATTGAGAGCTGCAGTTAAAAAGGGAATAACACAAATTCCCCTCAGAAGCTAGAACTGGAGGTAACTCCCACAAAATCCCCCTAGAGAAAGTTCTTTTGCATCCTCAACACAACGAGAGGAGGAAGAGGAAGAGGATGTCAATTGGCAATATTTTGGTCTGAACATCTGGAAAAATGGCAAATGCAGGTGGTTCTCAACTTATGTGCACCAGCGTGCCTACCATCCCTGTCCTAATGTTCCTTCTTATCAGTACTCATTTTATGTATATAAACAATGTTATATCTATGTATATTACCAACACGTACTTGACAAAAATAAATAAATAAAATAAAATAAAATAAAAATTGAGCCCAAAGTTTACATTGCTGTGTGAGAAATGTGTTAAGTGAGTCTTGCCCCATTTTATGACTTTTCTTGCCAGAGTTGTTAAGGGAATCACTGCAGTTGTTAAATTTATTTATTTATTTATTTATTTATTTATTTATTTATTTATTTATTTATTAGTGACATTTATATACCGCCTATAACACAGTTGTTAAGTGAATCTGGCTTCCCCGTTGACTTGATCAATTCCAATATCTCAGGGGATGCCACAAAGAAGAGGGAGTCAAGCTATTCTCCAGAGCACCTGAGGGTAGAACAAGAAGCAATGGGTGGAAACTAAACAAGGAGAGAAGCAACTTAGAACTAAGGAGAAATTTCCTGACAGTTAGAACAATTAATCAGTGGAACAGCCTGCCTCCAGAAGTTGTGAATGCTCCAACACTGGAAGTTTTTAAGAAGATGTTGGATAACCATTTGTCTGAAGTGGTCTAAGCAGGGGGTTGGACTAGAAGACCTCCAAGGTCCCTTCCAACTCTGTTATTCTATTCTATTCTATTCTATTCTATTCTATTCTATTCTATTCTATTCCATTCCATTCCATTCCATTCCATTCCATTCCATTCCATTCCATTCCATTCCATTCCATTCTATTCTATTCTATTCTATTCTATTAATTATTTAGATCTCTCCTCTGCTCCATTATTTCCATCTCCTAGAATCTGTTGTCTGTGACAACTGCTTCCTGGAGTCATATAGCACACACTGTGTGGACACACTCCCAATCAAGCCAATGAGAGGAAGACCACTGGTGTGTTAGCCATCTCTTGACGGCTGTTGTCCCGTAACTGGATTTCACTGCTGTGTTGATGGAAAGTCTGAACCAGTGCTCACATATACAATGGTACTGAACTTTTTGGAAACTCATGGAATTTGATACTCAATGCATTTTGATGCAGAAATGTTGTCCCGATACTCATTGTTCGTTTACTTCTCAACGCACAAGCTAGAATTTTTTGGTATTGCCTGCCTTGTGACTCACTATATTATTCCTTATGGGAAAAATGTGTTTGTTTTGGGTACTCAATGCGCCTCCTGGAACCAATTAACAATAAGTACTGAGGTACCACTGTATTTTAAAAAAATGGTTTAATTGCCAAGCTATCATTGCTCTGGTCAACATTTAATTGAACGAATTTAGCCTCCCAGAACACATGGTTGGTCCTGCCTTTCAGGAAATCTCCTAATGTCCACCAAAAGTTCAACATAAGATGGTCCTCACCCCTTTCTCTTCCAAACTCTACTTTCATCATAGCAAACTACCGTATCTCTTCCTTCGCTCCGCCACCTCACAAAACCGTTCTGAGAATAAGCTACATGGCTGAATAACAAGCATAATGACCTATGGAAGGAACGAACACGCCATCGGCTACGTTAACTGCTAAAGAGCAATCCATGAGCCTCGACTTTGAATTAATTATCTCATTAACCACAGCCATTTGAAGCTGATCTCAGTAAGAAGGTCAGGGATTGGGAGGGAAGTGATCAGAAGTCAGGGAGAATTTCCAGTGGAGCTCAGAGGGTCCATTTTAAAGGACTCTGGAGAGGAGGTGGGCTTTGTTGTTTTTGCTAAAAAAAAAAGGGTCAGAGGCTGGAAAGATAAGGGGAGCAGGTTTCCTCAAGGGAGTTTGAAATGCCGGCCACCTGACACAGCATTCAGGGAAAAAAAATGTTTTCTCCTGGTGCTACATCAGGAGGCGGACATGAAAAATCTCCTTCTGGTGATTCATCCAAGACACAAAAAATCTCAACTCTGCAATAAGGTCGCCAGATTAAGACCGATCTGAGATGCTTCTCCTTGTCTCGACTGATATTAAGATAGTCAGGGTGGGTTGCATTCTTTTGAAGGGAAGCAGACAGAATTATAAATTCTGGAAGTAATATATTGTCTGGGGCCGTGTCTCTTCCTGGTATTTTTGAGAACTGGAAGCTATAATTTTTCGTGCCACCGCCCTCACCCTCCAAGCAATAGGAGTACGTTTCTTCTATTTTATATAAATCCAATTTCTGGCAAATCCCAGCAGTTCGCATCATTAAATCAAATATATCAAAGTGATTGCAAACAAACATGCAACACATAAACAAATAAACACTCATTTTCCTTTTCCAGGCGGTAACATGGTTGTGAGAATATCTACTGTCAGGACCATGAAATAAGCAGGAATGGTGGTGTAAACTCCAGAAGAGAAAAAGGTGAAGGAACTGTGACAGCGAGTTGCCAATTTTGATTTTATTTTTGAGAACATTTGAGTTATCTCTACCTGAGGTATGCAGGTCTTTCTTTCTTTCTTTCTTTCTTTCTTCTTCTTTCTTTCTTTCTTTCTTTCTTTCTTTTCTTTCTTTCTTTCTTTTCTTTCTTTCTTTCCTTTCCTCCTTCCTTCCTTCCTTCCTTCCTTCCTTCCTTCCTTCCTTCCTTCCTTCCTTCCTTCCTTCTTCCCATTGTCTCCCCTTTCCTTTCCTTTCCTTTCCTTTCCTTCCCTTCCCTTCCCTCCTTTCCTCCCCTTCCCTTCCTTCCTTCCTTCCTTCCTTCCTTCCTTCCTTCCTTCCTTCCTTCTTCCCATTGTCTCCCCTTTCCTTTCCTTTCCTTTCCTTTCCTTTCCTTTCCTTCCCTTCCCTCCTTTCCTCCCCTTCCCTTCCTTCCTTCCTTCCTTCCTTCCTTCCTTCCTTCCTTCCTTCCTTCCTTCCTTCTTCCCATTGTCTCCCCTTTCCTTTCCTTTCCTTTCCTTCCCTTCCCTTCCCTCCTTTCCTCCCCTTCCCTTCCTTCCTTCCTTCCTTCCTTCCTTCCTTCCTTCCTTTTTCCCATTGTCTCCCCTTTCCTTTCCTTTCCTTTCCTTTCCTTTCCTTTCCTTTCCTTTCCTTTCCTTTCCTTTCCTTTCCTTTCCTTTCCTTTCCTTCCCTTCCCTTCCCTTCCCTTCCCTCCTTTCCTCCCCTTCCCTTCCCTCCTTTCCTCCTTCCTTCCTTCCTTCCTTCCTTCCTTCCTTCCTTCCTTCCTTCCTTCCTTCCTTCCTTCCTTCCTTCCTTCTTCCCATTGTCTCCCCTTTCCTTTCCTTTCCTTTCCTTTCCTTTCCTTTCCTTTCCTTCCCTTCCCTCCTTTCCTCCCCTTCCCTTCCTTCCTTCCTTCCTTCCTTCCTTCCTTCCTTCCTTCCTTCCTTCTTCCCATTGTCTCCCCTTTCCTTTCCTTTCCTTTCCTTCCCTTCCCTTCCCTCCTTTCCTCCCCTTCCCTTCCTTCCTTCCTTCCTTCCTTCCTTCCTTCCTTCCTTCCTTCCTTCCTTCCTTCCTTCTTCCCATTGTCTCCCCTTTCCTTTCCTTTCCTTTCCTTTCCTTTCCTTTCCTTTCCTTTCCTTTCCTTTCCTTTCCTTTCCTTTCCTTTCCTCCCCTTCCCTTCCCTTCCCTTCCCTCCTTTCCTCCCCTTCCCTTCCCTCCTTTCCTCCTTCCTTCCTTCCTTCCTTCCTTCCTTCCTTCCTTCCTTCCTTCCTTCCTTCCTTCCTTCTTCCCATTGTCTCCCCTTTCCTTTCCTTTCCTTTCCTTCCCTTCCCTTCCCTCCTTTCCTCCCCTTCCCTTCCTTCCTTCCTTCCTTCCTTCCTTCCTTTCTTTCCTTCCTTCCTTCCTTCCTTCCTTCCTTCCTTCCTTCTTCCCATTGTCTCCCCTTTCCTTTCCTTTCCTTTCCTTTCCTTCCCTTCCCTTCCCTTCCCTTCCCTCCTTTCCTCCCCTTCCCTTCCCTCCTTTCCTCCTTCCTTCCTTCCTTCCTTCCTTCCTTCCTTCCTTCCTTCCTTCCTTCCTTCCTTCCTTCCTTCCTTCCTTCCTTCTTCCCATTGTCTCCCCTTTCCTTTCCTTTCCTTTCCTTTCCTTTCCTTTCCTTTCCTTCCCTTCCCTTCCCTTCCCTCCTTTCCTCCCCTTCCCTTCCTTCCTTCCTTCCTTCCTTCCTTCCTTCCTTCCTTCCTTCCTTCCTTCCTTCCTTCCTTCCTTCTTCCCATTGTCTCCCCTTTCCTTTCCTTTCCTTTCCTTTCCTTCCCTTCCCTTCCCTTCCCTTCCTTCCTTCCTTCCTTCCTTCCTTCCTTCCTTCCTTCCTTCCTTCCTTCCTTCCTTCCTTCCTTCCTTCCTTCCTTCCCCTTCCTTTCCTCATCTTCCTTCTCCCTTTGTCTCCCCCCTTCCTTCCTTCCTTCCTTCCTTCCTTCCTTCCTCCCTCCCTCCCTCCCTCCCTCCCTCCCTCCCTCCCTCCTTCCTTCCTTCCTTCCTTCCTTCCTTCCATTGTAACTCCAGAAGGCAGTTGAGGGTTCTATCATAAGTTTGAATGGTCACTAAGCGACTGGTCGTTAAGCAAGGATTACCTGTAGTACAATGCCAACCATTTGCCTAAAGGTTCAGCTCTGAAAAACAGAAGCAGATGTGCCAATTCAAGGAAGGCTCTTATTCATCTCAATCCTATTTGAAGTCCAGTGGGGCCTCCCAAGGCCCAAAGACAAGAGTAGAGAAAAGGCTCAACATCCAGCAGTCAATGCGGCTTAAGACATCAATTCAACTTAGGAAAATCAAGATTAAAATATCAAATAACAATAACTTTGCTTGTTGAACAACAAGAGGGGGTATAGATCTGGTAAGCAAACCCATCCACCCCGAACCCTGTGTGGGGCATTTTCCTTGAGCAGCAATGCCTGAACAAGAACAAAAAATAGGGAAGATGGTAAGAAAATTAAAGGACAAGCTTCAAGTCAGCAAGATTCTGGACATCGATTCTATTTTTACATAGAGATGTGTATTTAAATATCCATTAAACCAAAACCGTTCCAGATGTTCGGAGCTGACCCAAGCCCTCTGTAGGAAATATTAGGAATAACAGGGTCCCTGCCTGCTTTTCGGAGTTTGGAGCATCGTGCCAAAAAGGTTTCCTTCATGACTCCGAAGTGGAAATAGAAAACGTTTCTGTGGAGGCCTAAAATATTTTCTAAGTACACAAACAGAGGGATCCACTTTTGGCCGGATTGAAAAAAGAAAATTCCAGGACTGCCAGATTCCTGTAATAGGTTTCTAATGTTCTTACCTGCTGTGTATCCGTTTATTTTTAAATGCATGGTTTTTTAAAATATGTATAATATGTTTCTTATTCTTAGTACTTTAATTTCCCTGGCAGAAAGTCATGACAGAAGAAGGATGGGTATTCAATGAGACAGTTCAGTAAAATTTCCAGCCAGGTAAGTTTTTTGGGGAAAAAAAAACTCACAGCCTTTATTTGTAAAGATATGTGATAGGTTGATATTCTTGTACATTCAAATACAAACAATTAAAATCCATTTTTGGGTCACTCCTCTTCCTTATCCTCTTTTACTTTCCCTTACCCCCCCTCCAATGTAGTAAAAAGTTTTGGACAGAGAGGTAGTCCTTGACATGCGACCAATTGCTTAGCAACCGTTCAAAGGGATTTTACGACCCAGGTTTGAAGTTACAATTGCTGCGTTCCCCCCATTCCTTGACTGCATTTTGGGAGCTTGGCAACTGAACTGTATTTATACAAAAATAAATAAATAAACAAGAAACAAACAAACAAATAAATAAATAGATTGGTCATATGATGATCCACTTAATGACCAGTATGAATTATGACCGTAATTCCAGGCTCAGTTACAGTTACAGTTCTCCCTTTCCTCCTCCTCCTCCTCCTCCTTCTCCTCCTCCCTTTTCTTCTCCTTCTCCTTCTCCTTCTCCTCCTCCTTCTCCTTCTCCTTCTCCTCCTCCTCCTCCTCCTCCTCCCTTTTTTCTCCTCCTCCTCCTCCTCCTCCCTTTTTTTCTCCTCCTCCTCCTCCTCCTCCTCCTCCTCCTCCTCCTCCTCCTTCTCTTCCTCCTCCTCCTCCTCCTCCTCCTCCTCCTCCTCCTCCTCCTCCTCCTCCTCCTCCTCCTCCTCCTCCTCCTCCTCCTTCTCCTTCTCCTTCTCCTCCTTCCTGTCTAAGAATGGTTTAAAATTCAACAAGAGGGACTTCCTTAAACACTTATCCTTAGAAGGAAATGTTCAAAATCTGTCATATGAGAACAGAAAACCTTTGTCAAGAATGAGATAGTGCTCTGGTTAGAAAGTTTTTCTATACTGTAAATATATATATATCCTTGGCACTAGTATTCCTTAATCCTTGAAACCAGCAGATGGTGCTGGAAAGCATGATATAAAATTCCATTGTTAATGGGCGAGTAGAGTTTACTATAACTAAAAGTTTCTAATGCTATTTTGGAGTTGAAACAAATGTTTGTAGGATTAAGAAGTTGATTTCCTTTGGCTTGGAAGACTACTGGCAGGGTTTCCAGCCTTCAAATATCAAACTGTACTATGCATTTGGTTTTTTTTTTCGTAATCTACAATGTGGATGCACAAAGTTTCAATTTAATCTGAGACGGTTATTGACTTTATTAACCAATAAAGATAAATACTTCTCATTCCGAAATACACCTCTGTTCAAACTGAGCAGGGAGGAACAAAACAAACAGGTGATGAGAACTATAAAAAATATCTGCAGCCCAAGTTTTATTTATTTTTGTTAGTACAGAACAGGAAAGAATATATATATATATTCAGCAAAAAATGTCACACACATATACGTACATATGTATATATGTGTATATGTGTATATATGTATACACACACACACACACACACACACACACACATATATATATATACACATATATGTGTGTGTGTATGTATTTATATATATATATATATATATATATATATATATATTTGCTGATAAATGAAAATAAAGGGAGACTATTATAGATCTATTTCGAGCTTATTTTGCTCTCGTCAGATAGCCATACCCCTTACTGGGAATTGAACCTGGGCCGGCTGCCTTGCAGTGCAGCAACTTAACCATTATATATATATGCAAATGTATAATTTATCAGTTCTACTCCATGCAAATATTCACCTAAGGAAGCCGATAAGATAACTGCATCAAAAGTGCAGTATGTTTCCTCTGTTCTTCTCTCTTTGTTGGCAACCTCATAGTTGAAAGATGCTCAGCTGAATTTCGTTAAGAGTTGAAAGAAAAAGACCAGGGTGAAAATGCAAATAATCTCAACTGTAAATTGGATCATTCCAAGATTTTCAATTTAGCTGTATTAGGCCGTGACAAGTACCCTGTTTTTTAATGCATGCCATAAGACAAGCATTTCTGATCGTAAACAAATAGCGATCTGTTTCAGCAACTGGCGAAGGAGATATGTATACAGCATTGTTTCAGTAAAAGAAAGGGGGGGGGAGGCACATTAAACAGATCCAAGACAGAGAAAAATCTAGTTGTTGAAATCTTCAGCCAGGATGGAATAAAAGAAAAACTGCCAAGACGGGAAACAATTCTTTCCATCAGATCAGAAGGAAATTGGTAAATTGGTTGATTAGCTTAATGTCTTTCCTCATGTGTCAGTTCTACACTTTATATCTTTAGACATGTGTGTGTGTGTGTGTGTGTGTGTGTGTGTGTGTGTGTGTGTGTGTGTGTGTGTGTAGAAGGTATTGTTTACTCTTTTAAAAAATCCTTTTTTTTCTGTTTCTCTTCCCAGTCTGGAGAAATAAATTGAAGTGCAGAAGCTGACATTTTCCTAAAGTGGCCAAACGTTCATACGAAACTATCCCATCATTCAAACTATCATAAATTAAAGACAAATAAAAGAGTTTTATTGCCCTTATGTAAACAATATGCAAAATCGAAGTCGTTTTTTTCCCCTCTCTCTTTAAAAACTTGAATAACTGTTTTGGTATTAGCGAGTACAAATAATCACCAAGGGTCTCTCTTTACAAAATGTCGAAAGGAGGCCTTTGAAAAACATTCTGTCTGAGTCTGTACAGCGATAAAATTTTAATGCTAAACTTGTTGCTTAAAGGAATTGAGAAAACAGGGGGATAAACAGATTCTCTTTTCATTCAGTTTGTTTTTATGAAAAGCAAAATCATGTTCCATAAAATGCACAAAATAATAAAGGGTGGGAACCTTTTTTTTACTCTATAGATATTTATGGCAATGAAATTTAATGTAACACTTTGATTTAATTTGGAATGAAAACTACATTGTTATGGAATGGTATGGAAATCTCTCTCTCCCTCCCTCTCCCTCCCTCCCTCCCTCCCTTCCCCTCTCCCTCCCTCTCCCTCCCTCCCTCCCTCCCTCCCTCTCTCTCTCTCTCTCTCTCTCTCTCTCTCTCTCTCTCTCCCCCTCCTCATATATATTTCTTTTAACCCTTACCTAAGATATGGTTTAGTGGGGCATGTGTGTGTGTTTGTGCTATTAGCAATCTTGGAAGACAAAGGAAGTTTAGAACATCAAACTGGATAAGTAAACAGTTTTTCATTTAAAATGCACATTAGTTGTTAAAGGAAGGTAATAATTCTGCACAAATCATTTTGTTCGTTCACCTTCCTGCTCTAAATTTCTTTACACCTGGTACTATCTTCCATTTGTAAGTGATGCTTTGAATGTCAGCTAGGTATTTACAGGGATTATGTTCCAGTTAGAAATACATTCTAATGTTGGAAGTAGTATCCCAAAACAAATGTTCAGAAATTCAACATGTGGAAGATGGCTGCAGTGATGTATTTACAATGAAATAGATGTGCAACATAATGCAAATGGAGAATGCAAATTAAAAGTTGGCATCATAGAATGATTTTTAAACAAAAAAAATTGAATGGAACCGTTTCTCAATTATTTAAAATGTTCTTTTTTTCCCCTGAATGAGAATAATGATAGCAAACATCTCTAATATAAAATGATCAGTTTTTAAAAGCTTTTTAAGATTCTGTAGAATGAATTAATTGGCTTTTCTAGTGAGAATTTAGGCTCTCAGTTTTTATCCAAAAGTAAATGGCAGGAGAAGCTATACTGAGGGGTCCTTGGTGTTCTCTGAGCTTAGTTGTTTTCTTGCAGACGTTTCATTACCCAAACTAGGTAACATCATCAGTGCTAGATGGCACTGATGATGTTACCTAGTTGGGTAATGAAATGTCTGCAAGAAAACAAGCAAGCTCAGAGATGCACCAAGGACCCCTCATTTCAACCCTGAGCTATAAATATTCTCCTTTATTACAGGCTATACTATCTTATCTCATATCCATATTTTATTTCTTTACCTCGAAAAACAAAATGACCCAAACATGAGTTTTAAAAATGTTCTTTTTAAAGAAACACGATGCTTCTTTTAGAAACAGAGAAGGATACCTTCCTATTTCATAATTTAATTTGGATTGTTATTAAATCATCCTGATTATTGGGTCATAGTCAACAGACTAAAAAGGTAATAAAGGTAGAAACAGCAACCTAACTACTCTTGGAGATAAAGCTCCAGTGGCAGAACTACCGTCTTAAATTTCGGTGAGATTTCGTCAAACCTTCTCAATAAGAAAGATGTCTCAATCTTTGGCAATATAACAGAACTGGAGAAAGGGGAACACAGCATTGTTCTTGAATGCCTATCCAAGTCAAAGCACATTTATCTGAGAGTAAGACTCAGTTGCAACTAGTTTCCAAGCTATATTAGATTGCAACCTCATCACGTGGGGTGCGCATATGCAAGAACAGATATAAAAAATATTTCTCTGTTTTCAATCCTCCCCAAAATGCAGATATTTGTTCTTGATGGGGAACATATGAAAATTAAGATGTCGAGTAAGCAGGGAAAATGGTTAATAAAGATGTATTTATTTGCAAAGCATTGCAAATGTATTTTCTAGGAATTCTTGAGCATTTATGTACACTGTTAGCTGTGTGAGAGACAGAGAAATGCAGACAACAGAATTCTCCTCCAACTGAAATTACTATTTTGCACTGAGATCATTTTCCACAACTTTTGCCTTAACCCTTTTCCTTCAATTTATACTCGGATAATATCCCACTCTACCCATGAAGCCATCCATTTAACTGAATTTGTTAATAATTACTTTGCATGCTCATTACATGATGTGTTATCATGCCAGCAATTAAATATTATCTAAACTGCAAAGTGTCTGGCCATTGAGAGAGGATTTAACACCATAGATTGACTTGCTTCCTTAAACTGATTTTTATTAAGTGCCAAATCGTTGATCAGAATCTGCCATTTTGTTGTTCTTGATGTTAAAAAAATAGTTCTGCATAGAATCCCCTTGCTTACTAGATAGTGTACAAAATCAGGACTGTTCGCCGCGTAAAGCAGGAAATAAAACATTTTAATTACGTATACTAAGCTAACCCACATGCATCTGTATTTGGAACTAAAATTAAATTTCATAATAGCCTGATTTTTTTGGGGGGGCAATAAATTTTATTTATTTTTAACCTTTATGCATCTCATGTCATGAGAGTTTGCTTTCTGAGATTCATACATCCATACAATAATCTTAGCAATATTTTCTTAATAATTACAATTCATTTATCATTTCATTTTTAATGCATGGCTTCTAATATCATCCTTTCATTTCTAAACCTTTTAGCCCTTCTCTCACATTTTTTTTCATCTTAATATGTATCTTTTAGTCTTTTTCCTCTCTTATTTTATCTCTAGCTTAATTCTCTTTTCTCTCCCCCCCCCCACTCTCCCCCCTGTTCTTCTCCTTCCATTCCAACAATAAAAGATGTGGTCTTTTTCCACCTTATACGTTTCTAGTATTAATATATTTTACTTCACTTCTTTTCTAAACAATAATCAAAAAATAATTTTCACTTCTTTTTCTTCTTTTCCATATCATTCTTACTCTTTAATACGAGCTGATTTTATCCTCTTAACAATTAATTCCATCACTTTATCACATTTCTAACAATCATTCAAAGCTAGTTTTTATCTCTTACATCCCATACAAAACATTTTTCAAAGTTTCCAACTGATTTTTTGCATATATCCACTCCTAATCTATTTGCACTAGGCATGTCTGGAAGTTATACAAGTTCGCGTCCGGATGTTTTCTTTATGAGGATAATGATGTAAAAAGATTATGTTGTTATTAACAAGACAAAATATTTATAATGTGTATATGACAAGAGGGTAAAAACTGGGTTTAAGTTAGTCATGGGAGATTAACTCTATTTTCATTTCAGCCGAAGTTTTACGAGTCCACCCCTGCTCTGTCTCTACTTTGAATGTAAGTGGATTACAGTCTTTTCAGATATTTTTTTTTTTGCTGCATTGACATAAATGGGCCATATTAAGAGGTATGGTGAGTTCATCGTTCCCCAATCTACTAAATACATAAAACCGTGAGAAGCCTCTTACGTTCAACTTATGCTAGAGAGAAGATGATAGATTAATATTTGATCACGCAGAAGTGCTCCTTAATCAGATCGACTTCTTCCTCAACCCAGGGCTTTTGCAATTATCATAATTGTTATGCTAAATATATTTGTCTTTATATCTGGCTTTGAACATAATCTTCTCTTCACTGCCCCAGCCAAGGCAACCCCTCCCTGCCGCCTTGAGATTCTTGCAAAAGACCCAATTAATATTAAGATGACAATCCCTCGTGAATTTGCGGGAGGCAGCCACGGAGATCACTCTGTAGCATCCTTAACTACGAGCTCCTTCAGTGATCAAGAGCTTCCAAGGGAGATGTACAATTCAATAATCTCTTTGCTCAATCAAGTCAAGAGTTCAGCGATATCAGAGCGAAATCAAAGGAGCACATCAGAAGGAAAACGACTCCGACGGTCTTGTAGCGTCTCTATTAAAATGCAAAAGTTATGGATTTTTGTTAAGAATGATGGGAACCTTTTCTGATCCATTGATTTCTTTTGATAGTTTGATGATTTCTCAGAGATTATCTTAAAAGCTTAAAGGGGGACCAGGCTGCATCAAAAGGATATCCGACATGACAGGTGCATGTGCTTTTAGTATGCATGGGCTCCTAAGCACACCGCACGGATTTTGCTGCTAATGCCGAGGTGAAAGTTCTCAGAAACTATATCTTAAGGAAATTTATTCTAAGGAAGGAAGGAAGGAAGGAAGGCAGGAAGGAAGGAAGGAAGGAAGGAAAGAAAGAAAGAGAAAGAAAGAAGAAAGAAAAAAGGAAGAAAGAGAGAGAGAGAGAGAGAGAGAGAAAGAAAGAAAGAAAGAAAGAGAAAGAAAGAAGAAAGAAAAAAGGAAGAGAGAAAGAGAGAGAGAGAGAGAAAGAAGGAAAGAAAGGCAAGAGAAAGAGAGAGAGAAAAGAAGGAAGGAAGGAAGAAAGAAAGGAAAGAAAGAAAGAAAGAGAAAGAAGAAAGAAAAAAGGAAGAAAGAGAGAAAGAAAGAAAGAAAGAAAGAAAGAAAGAAAGAAAGAAAGAAAGAAAGACGAGAGAAAGAGAGAGAGAAAAGAAGGAAGGGAGGGAGGGAGGGAGGGAGGAAAGGAAGGAAGGAAGGAAGGAAGGAAGGAAGGCAGGCAGGCCACTTTACGGAAGTTTCTCTACCCTAAGTGGATTTTCCCGCCAATGGGATTTTCCCATGTATTTTACCAGGAAATGTAGATAAGCCCGACACGAAAAGTAGGTGACCTCCTAAACATACCCATGCGCTCTGAATTAATTGCTAACCTCTATTTTTCTGTCCGAATTCAAGGAGGCCTAACCCTAACCCTAAGTGGATTTTCCCACCAATGGGATTTTCCCATGTATTTTACCAAGAAATGTAAATAAGCCCCAAGCACATGGGTATGTTTAGGAGGGCACCAACTTTTCGCGTGGGGCTTATTTACATTTCTTGGTAAAATACATAGGAAAATCCCATTGGCGGGAAAATCCACTTAGGGTTAGGGTTAGGCCTCCTTGAATTCGGACAGAAAAATGGAGGTCAGCAATGAATTCAGAGCACATGGGTATGTTTGTGTGTGATATTGTGTGTGATATTGTGTGTGTGTGATATTGGTTGCTCCTCTTGATGAGCTACAGTTGAGAGAAATGAAACCTGTTAGGTTCTTTCAGAAATATCCTGCTCGACCTTTTAGAACGATCCTGCTCGATTCTTTAGAAAGATTCTGCTAGGTCTTTCAGAAAGATCCTTTTAGATCTTTCGGACAGATTCTGCTAGATCTTTCAGGTCTCTGGGGCCACCTTCAAGAATGGGCCCTTCGGATCAGCAGAGTTATGGAAGCAAAAGTTGAGCTGTCAAAAACCCAGTGTGGAACACACCCACTTTCCCATTATGTTTAACACGAAATCACTGGGAATGGATTTATTCATAGCATTTAGCGACTTTAATTGCTTATGATTATTTTTATTTATGGAAATATTTAGCGACTTTAATTGCTTATGATTATTTTTATTTATTTACGGAAGTGTCATTGCCTGCTTTGTAAGCTTTCTAGAGTTGCCAAAAGAGGTTGCATTAGAAAGAATTGTCAATTCTTATCACGACTATAACTTTGTTGCTTGTATCTTATGATTTATCTTGATTGCTTATGTAGTATCCTATGACTATCACACCAGAACAACTAGACACAAGAATAGTTTTTTCCCGAACGTCATCACTCTGCTAAACAAATAATTCCCTCAACACTGTCAAACTATTTACTAAGTCTGCACTACTACCGTATTAATCTCATCGTTCCCATCACCCATCTCCTCCCACTAATGACTGTATGACTGTAACTTTGTTGCTTGTATCCTTATGATTTATATTGACTGGTTCCTAATATGATTTCATTGCTTATTTGTACCCGGACTATCATTAAGTGTGGTACCTTATGATTCTTGATGACCTTATCTTTTCTTTTATGTACACTGAGAGCATATGCACCAAGACAAATTCCTTGTGTACACTTGGCCAATAAAAAATTCTATTCTATTCTATTCTATTCTATTCTATTCTATTCTATTCTATTCTATTCTATTCTATTCTATTCTATTCTATTCTATTCTATTCTATCACTGAGTGTTGCGTCTTATGATTTGTGATGATGGTATTTTATGATTAGGATCATGATTTATCCCTTGTTGATTGCATGCACAGTGAGAGCTTAAGCACCGGAGGAGACAAATTCCTTGGGTGTCCAATCACCCTTGGCCAATAAAGAATCCTAATTCTAATAAAGAATTCGAATGAATTAATTAATGAGGCATCTCCACCACAGGGCGGGGGAAACAGTGACAAAATTAAGGCAGTGATTTATTGAGCTGCAAAAAACAGGAAATATCATGGATAAACAGAATTTCTACTGCAGATGCAATTGCCTTATAATTATTGCCACATAATAGCGACTACCACTAGTTTTCCTCGATCGAGATGACAACCTGCAATCAAATATTGGTTTCCTGTCACTTTCATGCAGATTAAAGCATCATCTTGATTTTTTTTTATAGAAGGCAAGTTTATTAACAAAGCTTTCTCTCTCTTCATCCCAGTAAGGGAGTCCTTGACTTACAACTGTTTGTTCTGTGACCGTGCGAAGTTACAATGGCACTGTGAAAAGGGACTCACGACCGTTGTTCACAGTTAGGACTGTCGTGCATCCCCGTGGTCACGTGATTCAAATGTGGATGCTTGGCAACCGGTTCCTATATTTATGACAGATACAGTGTCCCGGGGTCATGTAATTCCCCTTTGGGACCTTCTGAGAAGCTTCAAAACCAGATTCATGTAACAACTGTGTTACTGAGAGCCTCGGTGGTGCAGTGGTTAGAGTGCAGTACTGCAGGCTATTTCTGCTGACTGCCGGCTGCCTGCAATTTGGCAGTTCGAATCTCACCGGGCTCAAGGTTGACTCAGCCTTCCATCCTTCCGAGGTGGGTAAAATGAGGACCCAGATTGTTGGGGTTTGCAATAGGCTGACTCTGTAAACCACTTAGAGAGGGCTGTAAAGCACTGTGAAGTGGTATATAAGTCTAAATGCTATTGCTATTGCTACTAACTTAGCAATTGTAGTGATTCACTTAACAACTGTGACAAGGAAAGCCATAAAATGGGACAAAAGTCACTTAACCACCGCCTCGCTTAGCAATAGAAATGTTGAGCTCAAATTGTGGTTGTAAATTGAGGATTATCTGTGTACCTAGTTTTATCAACTAGAATTGAGGAAGTGAGCTTCTCTTTTTGAAGGACCTATGGCTACAGGCTCTTGCCTACAATTTTTAGAAGTGTCCTTCATTACTATGGGGATTCTCAGTTCATCCAGGTCGTGATTGTCCCAAAGGTGCTTGTCCAAAAGGCAACTGGACTTTCTGGTTGTCCTTCGAAGACGTTTTGCTTCTCATCCAAGAGAACTCTCAACCAACAAATGCTCTGTCTTACACATTGGCAAAAAAAAATCAGAATACAAAATACAAACTTGGAGGAAACAAACTTGTAGATGACTCTCACTCTGTCAAAGACCTTGGAGTACTCATATCCAACGACCTAAGTGCTAGAGCCCACTGTAACAACATTGCCAAAAAGGCACTAAGAGTTGTTAATCTAATCTTGCGTAGCTTCTTCTCTGGCAACATTACATTACTAACCAGAGCATACAAAACATTTGTTAGACCAATTCTGGAATACAGCTCACCCGTCTGGAACCCGCACTGCATGTCAGACATAAATACAATCGAGAGAGTCCAGAAATATTTCACAATAAGAGTCCTTCACTCCTCCGCTCACAACAAAATACCTTATTCCACCAGACTTGAAATACTGGGATTAGACAATTTACAACTAGGTCGCCTCCGATCTGATCTAAATGTAGTTCATAAAATCATATACCAAAATGTCCTTCCTGTTAATGACTACTTCAGCTTCAACCGCAACAATACACGAGCACGTAATAGATTCAAACTAAATGTAAAGTGCTCCAAACTCAACTGCAGAAAATACGACTTCAGCAACAGAGAGATCAATGCCTGGAATGCACTACCTGACTCTGTGGTTTCTTCCCCAAACCCCAAAAACTTTAACCTTAGACTGTCTACAGTCAACCTCTCCCCGTTTCTAAGAGGTCTGCAAGGGGTTTGCATAAGCGCACCACTGTGCCTACCGTCCCTGTCCTACTGTCCTATTGTCCTCTTTTATCGTTACTTTTTACTTATGTTTATACAAATTACTACTATCCTATACATGTTTGACAAATAAATAAATAAAAAATAAAAAAGAACTGAAGAAGTCCTTCTTGGATGAGAAGAAGAGAGAGCCTGAAGAATCTGGTGTGGGGACTCCTGCTCGAGCGGGGGGGTTTGGACTAGATGACCTTCGAGGTCCCTTCCAACTCTAAATAAACTAAACTAAACTAACAATCTCCTTGGATGAGAAGAAGAGAGAGTTGAAGAAGCTTCTTGGATAAGAAGCGAAATGTCTTGAAAGGAAAAACAGGAAAATCCAGTTGCCTCTTCTTGAAAAAGGACTTTTGTCCTTCATTGCCTATATCTATGCCTCTGTTGTGTGGACCTTCAAGAAAATAACCACTTGTTTGGTTAAAATCCAGTGGAAGCACCAAGACACAAAGGTGATTGTTCTGCAAGACGTACCTATATAAATGTGGGCACGTTACCTCCCTACCAGAATCTTTTGATAGTAATTACGGTGCCAAAGCGTCCCGTTGGCACAATTATACCAAGGCATTAATTAGTAGCAGTAAGATTAGAATCCCTACACGTTAAATCTGTAGCAGCAACGCTGAGTGAAAGATTTAAAACAGTTTCAAAACATTGCATTCTCTTTATTACAGTCTTTATATGTCGCTAAAGAAAGGTTTTCGAGAAAATGCACTTTAAATCATCTGGCCTTGTCACTAAAAATAGGGAAGGAGAAAAGTGATCACGCAAAAAATAAAAATAAAAGTGGTGCACCGTGACTTTTTCGGGGGAGGGGAAGTTTTCCTAACCAAAGAGACAACAACGGCGAACTACATAACCAGTGGCATTCATGTGGGTTTATTTGATTTACCCTTTTCCTTTTTTTCATCTCAGAGGGTCAAAACGTTTATACAGGTAGCCCTCGATTTACAACCACAGGTGAACCCAAAATTTTGGTTGCAAAGCGAGTCAGGGGTTACGTGAGTTTGGAGCCATTTTACGACCTTTCTTGTCACATTTGTTAAGAGCATTCCTTCAGCGGCTAAGTTAATAACCTGGTTTTTCAGCAGTCCATCTGCATTGAAAAGACACAGGCCACGCTTTTGAAGACAGCAAGGTCCACATTTTGGACACAGAGGACTCCTGGTTTGAAAGAGGGGTCAAAGAGGCCATCTAGGTCAAAATTGAACAGCCCTCTCTCAACAGAAGGGGAGGGATACGACATCATCTATTTCCAATCTACAACACAGTCCTTTCAACTGTTCCAAGAAGGCTCCACACCAGGGGTGAAATCCAGCAGGTTCTGACAGGTTCTGGAGAACCGATAGCAGAAATTTTGAGTAGTTTGGAGAACTGGCAAATACCACCTCTGGCTGGCCCCCGAGTGGGGTGGGAATGGAGATTTTGCAATATCCTTCCCCTGCCACATCCACCTGGATGGATGGACAAATCTACAGTTTTCCTTCATGGGAAGAATTGCAGTAGTCAAAATGAATGTGTTACCTAAAATATTATTCCTATTTCAATGTATTCCAATTAAATTAATGCTACTTTTTGTTGTGTTTGAGCGGACCATCTCATGGTGTGGTGGCCATGAGTGTGTGAGGATTCCCTCCTTCTCTGTTACACATTTCTGTGGACTACTAGCATGGATGGCGTCACCTAGCTGGGTAGTGAAACGTCTGCAAGAAAACAGCCAATCTCAGAGAGCACCAAGGACCTCTCACTTCAGCCCTGAGCTACACCTATTCTCCTTAATGGTAACATATTTCTGTCTCTCTGTAGCCACTTTAGTTTCCTGATTTTGAGGGAAGGGGAAACATAGTAGGTTTTCCCTTGATATCTTGATAGCTTCCCTTGAGATATTCCAAGGAGCTTATCTCAAAAGTTAGATCCTTTGGCTGTTTTTATAGCTACAGTAAATGCAAAGACTCCTACAAAGTAAGTGGGGGAAAAATTATCAAAATTTTCTTCCTTGAGAGAAACAAATTGAGGTGAACCCAGTTTATTTTCTATCACTTCGGATCACAGCGGTAAACAAAACAACATATCAAAGCTCCTTTTCCGTACAATTGAAGTTCAGCACCACATCAATTGTTATTATTTCATTGCATTAGATCAGGTGTGTCAAACACAAGGCTCCGCGGGCTGCATCCGGCCCACAATGTGGTCGGAACTGGCTCGCGGGGCCGTCCTGGAAAATGTTAGTGGCCGTCCTCCGTCGCTTTGGCCTGGTCTACCCAATGTGAAGAAGAAACATGCTAGCAGTTTGGGGAGTGGCGTCAAGTTGGCCACGCCCACCCAGTCGGCCACGCCCAGTGATTAGTGTCAATCTGGCCCCACCCACCCAGTTGGCCCCACCCACCCAGTCAGCCATGCCCCCCCCCGAGGTCAACCCCAGTCCTGATGCGGCCGTCAATGAAATTGAGTTTGACAGCCCAGCGTTAGATTATGTCTACTGGATTAAACGCTTCCCTTTGCAATTTTCCACATTGGACAGTCACAATTCTTTTGAATGACAAGCTTCCACGAAATTCTTCTATGCATTATAATTTCAAGATTCCATGAAGAATCTGAAAAAAATAATAATGAGAAAATATTTTTCTCATCGCCGAAGAACTATTACGTGTATATTAGCTGGGTTACTTTTATTTAATGGAAACAAATATCTGTTAATCTTATCGGAAGGTTAAGTGGGTTTACTCTGCAAAGGGCAAATCCCAGATGAAAAGTTTTTTTTAAAACAAATCAAAACACAAAATAGCATTAGCCTTTGACAGATGGTTTCTGTCTGCGTCTTCCTGTAGACAGATACCATGTCTTTTTAACACAGTTATGAAAGTTGTAGATATACATATTGAAGCTGATGCCCGACAGAAGATGAGGATGATCATGCAGTAAATTGGCCAGACTGAGTGGATTACATTTCTGATCTGGGACAGATGGTTGGCTTAATAAAGGGGCTATATCTTTCAGAAGATTGTTTACATGCAAAATTTAGGCGTGCATTGCGCAGAATAGCTCAACTCTGAAACTCAACCCACCCATGATAGGAGAGGCATCATATCCTGGATTCATACTAAACGAAAGTTCGCTTAGTAAACTACTGTTAAACAGAAACAACTTATGTTTATATTAATCATCATTTCGTATTCTTTGAATTGGACTCTTGCATTCTTATTATGATTTTATCTCTTCCATCCTTCTGAGGTCGGTAAAATGAGGACCCAGATTGTTGGGGGCAAGATGCTGACTCTGTAAAACAGCTTAGAGAGGGCTGTGAAGCACTGTGAAGCGGTACATAAGTCTAAGCGCTATTGTTATTAATGCTGTAGGCCACCCAGAGTCACCTTGTGGGGAGATGGGTAGCAAATAAATTTAGGAAATAAATAAAAATAAATCAATAAATAACAGAATAACCAAGGTGGAAGGGACCTTGGAGGTCTACAGTAGTCCAACTCCCTTGCTCAGGCAGGAAACCCTATAATATTTCAGACAAATGTCTTCTTCAAAACCTCCAGTGATGGAGCACCCATAACTTCTGGAGGCAAGTCGTTCCACTGGTTAACTGTTCTCACTGTCAGGAAATTTCTCCTTAGTTCTAGATTGTTTCTCCCCTTGATTAGTTTCCATCTGTTGTTTCTTGTCCTGCCTTCTGGTGCTTTGAATAATAGGTTCACCCCTTCTTCTTTGTGGCAGCCCCTCAGATATTGGAACACTATTACCATGTCACCGCTAGTCCTTCTTGTCTCTAGATTAGCAATACCCAGTTCCTGCAACCGTTCTTCATATGTTTTAGCCAGGGGCGGATTCCTAATTTTTTTACTACCACTCTGTGGGCATGGCTTATTTTGTGGGTGTGGCTTGCCAGCCATGTGACCGGGTGGGCGTGGCTTCTCAGACTGCTGAAGGGAGGGGAACTGAGATAGGTCCTGCCGCCCATTCCCCCTCCCCTCAGCAGCTCGAAAAATGTGCGAATATGCCTAGGATCATCACCGCGCATTCGTGGCTTCTCGGACTGCTGAAGGGAGCGGAATGGAGATAGCTCTTGCCGCCCGTTCTTTCAGCGTCTCATGCGCTCCCTCAGCCATCCTCCCCTGCTTGGACTCACTGTGGGATAGGAAGGTAGCGCATGAACAGTGCCAGAAACTTGGCTTCTGGGCATGCGCAGAAGAAATTTTTTTAAAAATTAATTTTTTAAAAAAAAAATGGCGGCGCCCAGGCACCGGCAACTGACCGCACTGGTACTGTGACATCACCAGCGGGCCGCTACCGGTGCTATAGAGTGGCCCGCACTGGTAGGAACCCACCACTGGTTTTAGCTTTGAGCCCCCCCAATCATCTTTATTGCTCTTTTCTGGTCACTTGGGAGTTCAGCACCAAGGTTTTATAAATACCTAGAAATGGGAGGGGAGGGGAACGCATTTAATCAGAAAATCAGTACGCAATTTGCTATCCCGTTGCACCATTTTCATGAAAATCAAACATTTTCATTCCCAAATGTTTCAAACTGGTTTTTTTTTTGTAATCCTCGGGGTTAAACATTTTATTTTATTTTACGGCTCCCTCCGCCTGCTACATTTAAACTAATAATATCGTTATAATCTTAGTCAAACAGCCATCTACCATATTTAGTGGTGATTTGTCACATGAAAATTATTCATAGGTGTCTCCGCTAAGTCCCTTTTATGTTTAATGTGCATTTCCATACTGTGTTTTTCTGGCAATACACTTTGCAAAGATTTCATAGATTTACTGTGTCTGCTCTTTTTTCCTTTTTTTTCCTCCTTTTTTTATGACTGACATAGCAATAACCGGATTGCAGAGATATTTATGCTGTTTGTGGCTTAGCGAGATAATTAAAGGATATAAATTAATCAAGTGCAATTAATTAGAAACTTTATGTTCACAGCAGTCCTTCTTTGCATGTATAATTTATATTTATTGATTTTTCTAGCTTTCATTAGCCTATGAGATAAGAGCAAAAAAAAATGCATTAAAGGACAAAAATGTACAATTAGCATAAGGGTGAACCCTGGCATAATTGATTGATCAGCACATGTTTGGGGGCAAATATAAAACTCTGTTAACTGTCATAAATAGTTACAATTGATGAGTAAAACTTCACCACACATCTCTCCGTTGATTAATGATGATGGGGAAGCATGTACGTGTGTGTGTGTGTGTGTGTGTGTGTGTGTGTGTGTGTGTGTGTGTGTGTGTGTGTAGGGATGCTTTCAAGAGTCCTCTTAATGGGAAGCTGATAGCTCCGTGGAATTTACATCTTAATCAGTGTATTTATGACTGAGGGAACTAGAAGAAATTAATTGGGAAAGGAGAAAGGAGACACATCCGTAAGGGATCTAAAGGAAAAAAATGGTGCTTGGGAAGCCACATCACACAATAGAAGGTAGACCTGTTCCAGTGGTGGGTTCCTACCAGTGCAGTCCACTCTATAGCACCGGTAGCGGCCCGCTGGTGACATCACAGTACTGGTGCAGTCAGTTGCCGGTGCCTGGGCGCCGCCATTAAAAAAAATTTTTTTTTAAATTTTTTAAAAAAATTTCTTCTGCACATGCCCAGAAGCCGAGCTTCCGGCACTGCGCATGCACTGCCTTCCTACCCCACAGTGAGTCCAAGCAGGGGAGGATGGCTGAGGGAGCGCGTGAGACGCTGAAAGAACGGGCGGCAGGACCTATCTCCGTTCCACTCCCTTCAGCAGTCCGAGAAGCCACGAATGCGCGGTGATGATCCTAGGCATTTTCGCACGTTTGAGGCTTCTGGAGCTGCTGAGGGGAGGGGGAATGGGCAGCAGGACCTATCTCAGTTCCCCTCCCTTCAGCAGTCCGAGAAGCCACGCCCACCCAGTCACATGGCTGGCAAGCCATGCCCACCCGGTCACATGACTGGCAAGCCACACCCACAAAATAAGCCACACCCACAGAGTGGTAGTAAAAAAATTAGGAACCCGTCCCTGACCTGTTCCCATCTCCACCTCCTCCACGGACATGTTGGAAATACATATTAATAATGCTGGGTGAAAACAAGTGCATTCCAATTCTAAAAAAGGAAAGATCCATCCTCAAGGAACCCCCACAGGGGTCGAAATAGGAAATTATATGAGACAAAATCTTCCCTTTGATCACATACTCTACTTATTGTCTTCCTCAATCCTCTCCCTTCAAAATGACATGACATGAGTCTCTATTGATTAGTCCTTGGGCCATATCAAAGTGCAACATTCCAGAAACAAATTATTACTAAAATTTGATAAAAACAATTTAAAATGAAATCGGAATAAAATACGATTTAAAATGGAGTTGGAATAAAATACAGTCTAAAATGAAACTGGGGACAGGCGCGCGTGCATCCCCTCACGAGATTTTGCTTCCGCGCATGTGCAGGAAGCAAAAAAAAGAGGCCAAAAATCCAGAAAAAAGATGGTGCCGCGCGACGGACCGGTGAAGACGGCACCGGAGCCGTCGCGTGCAAATTGTGCAATCGGCGGGCCGCTACCGGAACGACAGAGTGGACCGCACCGGTAGGAACCCACCACTGGTGTGAATTGGACTAACAAAAATCACAACAGAGATAATAAAATGTCAATTATTTCATTTACAGTATGATGGTTATATTTGGGGCTTGGGCCTTGGCACCCTTTGGATTTGGAGCACCAGATTCTTCAACTGCTTCAGGCTGCTTCTTTATTCCAGGGGCAGAGAGCTCATTTCCAGGCACTTCTATGTTCATATGCAAAAATTGCCCAGGAAACCAAACATCAAAGGGGAGAAATATAATCAAATCTGTCTAGAGTTGTAACCCTGATCAGAGACATTGCTTCATACCAGGCCTGCTTGCAACCCCACTTAAAATGGGAACGGAATGAAATCTTGTGCATGTCAGCTACTGTAAAATATTTAAAATAAATGTTTCCTTGCTTCTCAGTTTACAGCGGAAATGAATTTGATTCCTAGGTTATTCAGCACATAAGGAGACCCTATTGTACACAGAACGATACTCTTGTGTTGAATATAAAACATTCTGCTGTCTTCTTGAGAGAAAACTGAAAATTACCAGCTAAGAAGGTTCTCTGTATTATTGTAATATCGGAGAATGTTTCCCTCCATCATAAATACACTGATTAAGATGTAAATTTCACTAAGCTATCAGCTTCCCATTAAGGGGACTCTTTTAAGACATATACACACAGACTACATTTTCTGTTTTAGCTTTAAAGCATTCTTGTTTGGCATTCTCAGTCTTCACAAAAATGATTAGGGGACTGGAGGCTAGAACATATGAAGAACGGTTGCAGGAACTGGGTATATCTAGTTTAATGAAAAGAAGGACCAGGGGAGACATGATAGCAGTGTTCCAATATCTCAGGGGCTGCCACAAAGAAGAGGGAGTTAAACTATTCTCCAAAGCACCTGAGAGCCTGATAAGAAGCAATGGGTGGAAACTAATCAAGGAGAGAAGCAACTTAGAACTAAGGAGAAATTTCCTGATAGTTAGAACATTTAATCAGTGGAACAGCTTGCCTCCAGAAGTTGTGAATGCTCCAACACTGGACGTTTTTAAGAAGATGTTGGATAACCATCTGTCTGAAGTAGTGTAGGGTTTCCTGCGTAAGCAGGGGGTTGGACTAGAAGACCTCCAAGGTCCCTCCCAACTCTGTTGTTGTTGTTGTTGTTGTTGTTGTTGTTGTTGCTGCTGCTGCTGCTGCTATTATTATTATTATTATTATTATTATTATTATTATTATTATTATTATTATTATTATTATTATTATTATTATTATTATTATTATACCTTGCCTTCAAAATAGCTACTGCAAATGATTAGCTCAACTCTATTCCACTGTTAGGTGGCTTAAAATTTGCTTTGATAAAGAGTTCCACACCACTGAAGTGACACACCTTTCTTCATGCAGGTAAGGCCTCATTGGCTACAGTGCAACAGAATACCTTATGCCATCAGACTTGAAATTTTGGGCTTAGACAACTTAGAACTACGCTGCCTTCAGTCTGACCTAAGTGTAGTACATAAAATTATTTACTACAATGTCCTACCTGTCAATGACTACTTCAATTTCAACCACAACAATACACGAGCACACAATAGATACAAACTTAAGGTAAACTGCACCAAACTCGATTGCAGGAAATACGACTTCAGCAACAGAGTGGTCGATGCCTGGAATGCACTACCTGTTGTGACTTGCCCGTGTCCTGTGCAGCTGGTTGAGGATCAGGAGGCCCTAGAGCCTCCCGTGGCGCAGCACTATCACCCTGTGTACCTGGCACCTGAGTCTGATAGCGATGAGGACTCAGTGCCAGAGGAGGAAGACCAGCCAGGGCCTTCTGTACCTTCTCAGCTGGTGCAGAGTGAGTCCTCAGAGGAAGAGGAGCCTCTGCTGGATGCTAGGGCTCTGTGGTTTCTTCCCCAAACCCCCAAAACTTTAACCTTAGACTGTCTACTGTTGACCTAACCCCGTTCCTAAGAGGTCTGTAAGGGGCGTGCATAAGCGCACCAATGTGCCTACCGTCCCTGTCCTAATGTCCCCTTTTATTCGTATCCATTTCATGTATTAATAACCATGTTTATACCTATATCTGTTATCCAATACATGCTTGACAAAGTAAATAAATAAATAAATAATATATAAAATAAATAATTTTATTTCTCTTTTCCTCACAGTCTCTTCCAGCATCTACAAGAGCAAGGAGGAGTTTCTATCACACCCACACAGCAGTGTTGTCCAAATTTAGCTTGCATCAAAAGAGGCTGTAGGAAAATCGATCTATCAGAGATGTTGGAGCAGCTTTCAGGAGAAGAATTAGATGGGGACATTATTTTGCAAACCACCTTAGCAAGGGCGCTTCAACTCCAACCTCAATCTCAGGGAAGCATCTTCACAAAGATCTGGAGTCCTGTCAGCTACCGAAAAGCCACAGGGTCCTTCTCTGGTTCCTGCAATCAGTTAAGAACAATAAAACCAGTAAGAACTGAATTTGCAAAACACAATGAGAACATCCCTTCCTGTCACAAACTCTAGTTGTCACACCTGCTTCTTAGAAGGAACCACTTCATGGGAATAGAAGACAATTCCTTGCTTTTTTTAAAAAAAGCAAAATATTTGCCTGAGACTTCCTGTAACCCAATTTACTATCCTTAAATTGCACCTGTTCTCTGTGGCCATTATCTAATCTTTTCTTAGAAGTTTGCCCTCTCTAGTAAACCCTTTGATGTTCAGATCAGCTGGAATTTTATGGCCTCCCAGTTATATACAGGATCTTCTTCTGCAATCGTTAATGCTTGTAATGTACCTAGCATTTTCCCCCTTGGCTCCATGCTCAGGGATGGATGACAAATTGTTGTCAAGCAAAAATTTAGCAGATTAAAGAACCAGCCCATCATTGATTGCCTGACTCAAACCCTAAACATCTGTTCTTCTGGGATTCCTTTGGCAATCCTTATAATGCACATCCGCAAATAATTATATTGAGCTGACTTTTTTTTTTTTAACAGTGTCTATACCACCTTTCGGCTGGAGCTCCTAGTTGTTTGCAACAAAAACTCAAAGCAATACATACATACATACATACATACATACATACATACATACATACATACATACACACACACACACACATATACACATACACATACATATACATATACATACACACAACACACACACACACACACACACACACACACACACACACACACATATATTTATTTTTATTTATTTTATTTGGCAGTTTTTCTATGCCACCCTACTCCCTCAGGACTCAGGGCGGCTACAACATTTTATAAAAACTCCAAACAAATCATTAGAAAAACAATTTTTAAAAACAGTTTAAAGAACATATAAACAACATATATACATGGGGGAGACATCAGATATAAAGTCGTCTCAGACTCACCCCGCCTGCAGGAAGAGCTATGTGTTAATGGCTTTTCGGAAGGCCAGCAGGGTGGGGATAATTTGGATCTCTGGGGGAAGTTGGTTCCAGAGAGCAGGGGCCCCTACAGAGAAGGCCCTCCCCCTAGGCCCCGCCAGTCGGCACTGTTTGGCTGACGGGACCTGGAGAAGACCCACTCTGTGGGACCTGACCGGTCGAAAAGAAGAATGAGGCAGAATGCGGTCCCGGAGATAGCCTGGTCCTAAGCTATGTAGGGCTTTAAAGATGATGATCAGCACCTTGAATTGTACCCGGAGACTAATGGGCAACCAATGCAGCTGGCGGAGTATGGGTGTTACATGGGTGTACCTTGAAACACCCACCACAGCATACGCAGCTGCATTTTGCACCAGTTGGAGTCTCCGAATACTCTTCAAGGGCAGCCCCATGTAGAGCACATTGCATTAGTCCAATCGAGAGGTGACAAGGGCATGAGTGACCGTGAGTAGAGCCTCCTTCTCCAAGTACGGTCGCAATTGGTGCACCAAACGAACCTGTGCAAAAGCCCCCCTAGCCACAGCTGCAAAGTGTTGGTCTAATTTTAGCTGTGGATCTAAGATATATATAGCGCTTGACTGAATTGTGTGTGTGTGTGTGTGTGTAGCAGCAGATGAAGGAATAATTAAATCCGTAGATTTAATAGCCAACCTATTCTCCAAATCACCTGAAGGCAGGACAAGAAGCAATGGATGGAGAACAATTAAGGAGAGAACCAATGCAGAACTAAGGAGAAATTTCCTGACAGTGAGAACAACCAATCTGTGGAACGACTTGCCTCCAGAAGTTGTGGATGCTCCACCACTGGAGGTTTTTATGAAGAGATTGGACAATCGTTTGTCTGAAGTGGTATAGGGGGGTTAGACTAGAAGACCTCCAAGGTCCCTTCCAACTCTTATTCTGCAATAAATAAATCCATAAAATAGGCAGGGCTGGAAGGTTGAGGAGGGCTGTTCCAGGACACGGGCCCACAACCCACCTAAATGAAACTTTCTGAAATTGAGAAACAGAGTTCCCGTGAATTTAGGACCTTCTCTTGGCTAAAATAAATGCTTTCCCCAAGGCAAAACAAACTGTGTGTTTAGGTTCTGCAGCGAGCTTGCTTGACACTGTAATGCAAGTGTTGTATGCATAGCAACTTTATCCAAGCATGGGTTGGCTTGAGGCTGAAATAAATTGTCAGTGCTGGACTCCTGCAATTATTTAAGCTAATACAGAGTGTCTCATTCCCAAAGAGTAAATCACAGTGGCTTCAGTACTATATTTTCCATCTTGTACATAAGTAAACGGGCGGGATCAACCGGGAGGTTGAATCAATCTGCTATTTATTACCACGAAATGTGACACCCTATTTTAAGTGCCTTATTCCCTTATGATTTAGACTGAGTACTGCATTATGTCCAAACAATATAGAAACCAGCTTTACTTAGCTGGGGTTTTTTTTTTCTCTTCATGTTCAGCTTTGAAGGATTTACACAGTAAAAAAATGCTTAGGACCTTGATACATTATTGTAGAGCATGGAGCTTGAAACCAACCAATGGAAAAGGAAACTGGACATGTAATTTAGACTCTACTGTTCCCACAGTTTTTACAGTCTCTTTTTTTTCTCATTTTCTAACCAAATGCAAATAAAACAAGAACCACCACCCCAGCAGCCAGTTTTTTATGCCTAGGTGCTCTGTTAAGCCTGTTGCTGTTCAATTTTTCTTTAAGAATATGTTTGCTAAAAACAGTAATTACCCGTACTTTTTGGAGTATAAGACGCACCTTTTTCCTCCCTAAAAGTGGCTGAAAATTTGGGTGCGTCTTATACTTCGAATGTAACTTTTTTTTTTGCCAGCCCTAACTAGGTGCTAACAGATCTTCCCAGCTCTTACCTTGCAGGCTTTTTCATTGTTACTCTCTCCGAAGAATGTTTTTCCAGCCCTAAGTCTTTGCAGAATTTTTTTTCATTGCTCTACTTGCTTCAAATAAGTTTTTTTCTAGCCCTAACCAGGTGCTAACGATCTTCCCAGCTCTTACTGGCTTGCAGGTTCTTTCATTGTTATTCTCTCAGAAGAAGGTTTTTTTAAGTCCTAACCAGGAGATAAAATAATGTGCTGAAGCTGCTCCGAATAAGTTTTTTTCTAGCCCTAACCAGGTGCTAACAATCTTCCCAGCTCTTACTGGCTTGCAGGCTCTTTCATTGTTACGCTCTCAGAAGAAGGTTTTTTTAAGTCCTAACCAGGGGATAAAATAATGTGCTGAAGCTGACCAGACTAAGGATGCTAGCCAGATGAATATCTGGTAGGCAGATTGTTTTCCCCTATTTTCCTCCCCAAAAACTAAGGTGCGTCTTATACTCCGGTGCATCTTATACTCCAAAAAATACGGTATATCCAATTTAATCACTTTAATATCCAGCAATTATATTTCTCACCAAAGCTCTTGCCATTTGAGCTAATGCTTCAGTATGGCGTCCCTATCAAGGTTTCTTTTTTCTTTTTAACTGTGCAAGGAAGATTTTCGGGTTCCAGGGTTGGATAAAAAAAAAAAAAAATCAGAGAACATTTTCAAAAAGGAGTTGGAGCTCTTCTCTCCTATCCTTTTTTTAACCCTATATTTTCCTGCTTACCCCAAATCCTTGCTGTTATTATGGTTGGTTGGTAGGGCGTGTCAAATTTCTCAACTCTCAATTTTCAAACGTTAGGGGTGCTCAAAGGTTGTGACATATGCCTTGGGGATTGTAAATATATTTTGATTACTTTAATATAATTTAGATGTGCTTGGTAAGGAACTACATAAATATCATGACTTTTTAACATTCGGTTTGTTTAATAATGTTCAGACTGAAATTGGCATTTTTATACGTCTATAGAGTCTTTCCCTGGGATAAGTAGATGCTGTTGTTTGATGGGGTTAAAGGTCTCGTCACAGGATGTAAGCTGTTCTGGGTAAAGTCATAGAACATAGAATATCAGAGTTGGAAGGGACCTTGGAGATCTTCTAGTCTGACCTTATACCATTCCAGACAAGTGTCTGTCCAAATCTCTTCTTAAAAACCTCCAGTATTAGAGCACCCACAACTTCTGAAGGCAATCTGTTCCACTGGTTGATTGTTCTCACTGTCAGGAAATTTCTCCTTAGTTATAGGTTAGTTCTCTCCTTGATTAGTTTCTATTCATTGCTTCTTGACTTGCCTTCTGGTGCTTTAGAGAATAGGTGGACCCCCTCTTCTTTTTGGCAGCACCTCAAATACTGAAACACTGCTATCACATTTTCCCCTAGTCCTTCTTTTTACTAGACTAGATATACCCAATTCCTGCAACCGTTCTTTGTAGGTTTTAGCCTCTAGCCCCCTAATCATCTTTGTTGCTTTTCTCTGCCCTACAGGGATGGTAGGCATGTTGGTGCGCTTATGCACACCCCTTACAGACCTCTTAAGAATGGGGTGAGGTCAACAGTAGACAATCTAAGGTTAAAGTTTTGGGGATTTGGGGATGAAACCACAGAGTCAGATAGCAATAGCACTTAGCAATAGCACTTAGACTTATATACCGCTTCGTAGTGCTTTACAGCCCTCTCTAAGCGGTTTACAGAGTTCAGCATATTGCCCCCAACAGTCTGGGTCCTCATTTTACCGACCTCAGAAGGATGGAAGGCAGAATCAACCTTGAGCCTGGTGAGATTTGAACAGCTGAACTGCTGAACTAGCAGTCAGCTGAAGTAGGTTGCAGTGCTGCACTTTAACCACTGCGCCACCTCGGCTCCAGTATTCCAGGCATTGACCACTCTGTTGCTGGAGTCATATTTTCTGCAATTGAGTTTGAAGCGGTTTACCTTGAGTTTGTATCTATTGTGTGTGTGTGTATTGTTGGGGTTGAAGCTGAAGTAGTCATCGACAGGTAGGACATTGTAGCAGATAATTTTATGTGCTACACTTAGCTAAGGCGGCGTAGTTCTAAATTGTCTAAGCCCAAAAGTTCAATGCCAATGGTGTTCAAGTAGTGCAGGTAGTCCTCGACTTACGACCACAATTGAGCCCAAAATTTATGTTGCTAAGTGAGAAATTTGTTAAGTGAATTTCTAGCCACATATGTTAAGTGAATCCCTGCAGTCGTTAAATTAGTAACACCGTTGTTAAGTGAATCCAGCTTCTCCATTGACGTGGCTTGTCAGAAGGTAGCAAAATGGGATCAGATCAGATCAGATTAACAGAGTTGGAAGGGACCTTGCAGGTCATCTAGTCCAACCCCCTGCCCAAACAGGAGACCCTTACATCTGCCTCTACCTAGAATCGAACTCACAACCTCCTGATTGTGAGGCAAGAACTCCACCTCTAGGCCAGATCACATGACCCCGGGACACTGCATCCATCATAAATATGAAACAGTTGTCAAACATCCAATTGTAAATCACATAACCATGGGGATGCTGCAACCGTCATAAGTGCGAAAAATGTTCCTAAGTTACTTTTTTCAGTGCCGTTGTAACTTTGAACGGTCACTAAACGGACTGTTGTAATTCGAGAACTACCTGTAGTATATGTGTAGATGCAAGCAGTGTGACATTTTGTAATTGACAAATGTGCTAATGTGCAGATATTTTAAGGGCCAGCCAAGATTTTTTTTAAAGGGTGGAACCAGTTATTATTATTAGCAGTAATATTATTAAATATTATAAATACTTATTAATATATAATGTTTAATAATAAATACGTACACAATATTAATGATATTATGGAACCCATTATTTTTTTTATTTTGTTCATGCTTTAACCCTATTTTATACTCATATTACCATCACTGTAAAACTACATCTGGGTGGGTTTTATGTTGGGGGGCAGAGACGTGAAAAAGCACTTAATGTAATTTATCAAGAGTTATGAAAGATCTCTGTGCCATCAGTAACCAAATGCCTGATAAAGCAACAGCCTATATCTTATTCCAGTTCATGAAAAAAGAAGAAGGAGAAAAAAAAACATCCAGTCTCAGCAATAATGGAAGGCCAGTGATAAATCTGATGCACATAAATTTGGATTTTATTGAAGTTTAAACTTAAGCCTTTCTCTCCCTCCCTGAAAAGAGGAAAAAAAACAACAACCTTAAAAGCACTCTTATAGGGATTTCTGGTTTCCTGAAAACAGCTAATATCTGCCACATTGGGGACAAAGGTAATAGCCTTGGGATTAATTTCATTTTTATGGGGGCTTTGTCTACTCCAATTTTATCCTGATATATTCGACTTGAATTCAACCAACTTCTCTCCTCTCTCTCTCTCTCTCTCTCTCTCTCTCTCTCTCTCTCTCTCTCTCTCTCTCTCTCTCTCTCTCTCTCTCTCTCTCTCTCTCTCTCTCTCTCTCTCTCTCCCTCCCTCCCTCCCTCCCTCCCTCCCTCCCTCTTTCTGTCTCCCTCTCTCTCTCTCTCCCTCCCACCTTCTCTCTTTCTCTCCTCTCTTTCTCTCTGTCTCTCTCTGTGTCTCTCCCTCCCTCTCTCCCCCTCTCTGTGTCTCTCTCTCCCTCCTTCCCTCTTTCTGTCTCTCTGTCTCCCTCCCCCCTCTGTCTCTCTCTCTCTGCCTCTCCCTCGCTCCCTCCTTCTCTCTGTCTCTCTCTGTCTCTCTCCCCCCTCCCTCTCTCTTTCTCTCTCTCTTTGTATGTCTCTCTGTCTCTTTCTCCCTCCCTCCCTCCCTTCCTCTTTTTGTCTCCCTCTTTCTCTCTCTCCCTCCCTCCTTCTCTCTGTCTCTCTGTCTCTCTCCCTCCCTCTCTCCCCCCTCTCTCTGTCTCTCTCTCCCTCCTTCCCTCTTTCTGTCTCTCTCTCTCTGTCTCTGTCTCCCTCCCCCTGTCTCTCTCTCTGTCTCTCCCTCGTTCCCTCCTTCTCTCTCTCTGTCTCTCTCTGTCTCTCTCCCCTCCCTCCCCCTCTCTCTTTGTATATCTGTCTCTCTCTTTCTCTCTCTCTCCCTCCCTCTCTCTCCCTCTCCCTCTCTTTCTCTCTCTGTCTCTCTCCCTCCTCTCTCTCCCTTCGTCCCTCTCTCTAACTCTCTGTCTCTGTCTCTCTGTCTCTCTTTCTCTGTCTGACAGTCTCTTCCCCCCACCCGGTGTATAAGTTAATATATACAGTATAATATTGTATGTGTACTGTATGTATAAGTTAATATATACAATACATACAGCATAAGGGGCCTAACCATTAAGATGCTGGGCTTGTTAACCAGAAGATTGGCAGTTTGAGAACCAAGCACTGAGCGACAGGGGAGCTCTCGTCCTCGCCCCAGCTCCTGCCTACCTAGCAGTTCAAAAGCAGGCAAATGCAAGTAGATAAATAGGTACCACTTTGGTGGGGAGGTAACAGTGTTCCGTGTGTCTCAGCGCATAGTCATGCCGGCCACGTGACTATGTAAAATGCCTAGAAAACAAATTCAGAAGCCTGGAATCAGAAATTTAGACCAGGTGAATAATTTCATCTTTCCTTTATGTTCTTCCTTCTGTTTCATTCTCTCTATTTTTTAAAAAAAGAAGTTTTCCTCTGTAAATTAAATAAGCAGAATTTATGAAAGAAACAGTCAAATGAATGTGTCTCTATGTGTCTGTATTTAGTTAACATATTTGGCTTAAAAAGGGAACGGGAAGGTACAACATTTCCCTCTGATGCTAAATAGACATTGTATTCGGAAGTAAAACTGCTCATTTCCCAAAGAATGTGGGTTCTTAAGTGATTCATTTTGACAGATGAGGAAAATCAACTTTCCAGCTCCCCACAATAGAAAAAGAGATTTATCAGAAGTTAGCTTCAACTACTGGGCATTAAGCCAGCAGAGTGTTAAGCTATATATTCATTCTTTTAAAACTAGATGGTGTTGGCTAAGGCATATTCCTCTTAAATTATTAATCTGATTTTTATTCTGATTTTCCTCGGCTGAAAGACTGGGAAATGCTAGCATTGGCCAAGCTGCCTGAATCATATTCCTGTAGCTGATCCTTAACTCTGCATATTCCTTTTAAAGGTCCAAATATACCATCTTAGAACAGAACAGAATAGCAGAGCTGAAAGAGACCTCGGAGGTCCAAAAATTCCCTTCTTCTTTCGAAAAAGAACCGCTGCAGATCTGGAGTCAGAGAAGTAAGCCTACCTAAACTTAATAGCACAAGGAGTCCTCGACTTACGACCGCAAATGAGCCCAATTTTTTTGTTGCTAAACGAGACATCGGTCAAGTGAATTTCCCCCCCATGTTACGATCTTTCTTGCCACGGTTGTTCAGTGAATTCTTTAACAACTGTGGAAAGAAAGGTCGTAACATGGGGGGGGGGGAATTCACTTAACCAGCATCTCGCTTAGCAACATATGTTTTGGGTTCGTAAGTCAAGGATTACCTGCATTGTTAAATTCAAAATGTTCAAATCCAAATAGCTTCTGTTCTCCAAATCTAATTTCTTCCACTGACATAAAGGATGCCGTTGGCTTGCTGTTATCAGTTACAACCAGTGGTGAAATCCACATTTTTTTACTATCGGTTCTGTGGGCGTGGCTTGGTGGGTATGGCAGGGGAATGATACTGCAAAATCCCCATTCCCTCCCCACTCCAGGGGAAGGATACTGAAAAATCCCCATTTCCTCCCCACTCCAGGGGAAGGAGACTGAAAAATCTCCATTCCCTTCCCACTCCAGGGGAAGGATACTGCAAAATCCCAATTCCTTCCCCACTCCAGGGGAAGGATACTGCAAAATCTCTATTCCCACCCCACTCCTGGGGGAAGGATAGTGCAAAATCTCCATTCCCACCCCACTCTGGGGCCAGCCAGAGGTGGTATTTGCCAATTCTCTGAACTACTCAAAATTTCCGCTACCAGTTCTCCGAACTACTCAAAATTTCCGCTACCGGTTCTCTGAACTACTCAAAATTTCCGCTACCAGTTCTCCGAACTACTCAAAATTTCCGCTACCAGTTCTCCGAACTACTCAAAATTTCTGCTACCAGTTCTCCAAACTATTCAAAATTTCCGCTACCAGTTCTCTGAACTACTCAAAATTTCTGCTACTGGTTCTCTGAACTACTCAAAATTTCCGCTACCGGTTCTCCAGAACCTGTCAGAACCAGCTGGATTTCACCCCTGGTTACAACTCCAGAAAATGCGGGAACAAATCCTTATAAGAGGGTGAGATCCACGGAAACCTTTTTTCCTGGTGCTTTGTACATTCTCGGCACATTCTCGGCAAAGGCTTGCGATGCCTTCTGAAGAAGTCAAACTTCTTTCTCTGCTAATTGTGTTTGGGTCTCCAGAAGCAGTTAATTTTTTTCCAACTCTCTGTTGGCTTTCCACGACAACAGTATAAAGAAGCCGGAGTTTTTCTTTGTTTTTCTTGCCTTTTTTTTTTAAATAGAGACTCTCTCCTGTAGAGAAAGCAGGAAACAATAGCTGGCTGTCACCGAACGCTGATATCTACCTTTGATCAGCCAAATGAATGTTGCAGCCATTTCTTATCAAAAGGAGATTGCTTATCGATCTATATCAAAATATGCATGCTAATCCCAAGGCACCACCAAGTATTTTCAAGTGGAGTTAATAATCTGATTGCTGTCCTGTCTCGTGCAATTCACTAAACCCGGAGCTCTAATCAGTCCTGGGGTCTTGCAGTCAAATGCACTTTGCTTTTTAAATTTGGATCAGTGACACTGATTGAGGACTCCTTGCAAAGGGGTTGACAAATCAAATTGTTTGTTCCAGGGGTGTTTTGCCAGAGATCAAGTCCAAAGTAATAAGCAGTGAATTTGTTCATTACCAGTAGGGTGGAAAGAATGATAAAATTCACCTGCGTCGTTATCATGCGATATAAAAAAGGATTGACTGGAGAGAGAGAGAGAGAGAGAGAGAGAGAGAGAGACAGAGACAGAGACAGAGACAGAGACAGAGAGACAGAGAGACAGAGAGACAGAGAGACAGAGAGAGAGACAGAGAGAGAGACAGAGAGAGAGAGAGAGAATATATATATGGGGTTTTGTCAGCTTGAATTTCTTATGCCTTTCACAATGCTGTGATTTACAAAATCATATTTAATATGGGATAGCTATTTAATGCTGAAGGTTTCAAGAGCCTCAATCAAACTGCTGAGAGCTGTAAAGGAAATCTGAGGGAGATCCCCTGTACAGAATCTTATAAACAATCCAGAATAAAATAATAAGAACTTCTTTTCTTTTGAGTTCTAATCATTTTGTTAACTCTCAACACCCTTTATTCCACTACGTATTCAAAATGGACTGTGATTAATGTGAGTGTGTGTGTGTGTGTGTGTGTGTCTGTGTCTGTGTCTGTGTCTGTGTGTATCAGAGGTGGGTTCCTCCCGGTTCGGACCGGTTCGCCCGAACCGGTAGCAACCCACTGGTGATGTCACGATGATGTCATGGAACCAGTGGTTGGTGCCAGTCCGTGGACGCTGTCATCTTTTTAAAAAAATCTTTTTGTTTTTGTTTTTTTTTTTAGAATTTTTTCCCGGTTTTTTTTCTTCTGTGCATGCGCAGAAGCTGAGTATCCAGCACTGCGCATGCATTACCATCTTGTTTTCGGCTTTTACTTACAAAGGTAAGTTAGAACCCACCCCTGGTATGTGTGTGTGTATGTGTGTGTGTGTTATGTTTATTTGTTTGAAAGGTTTAGGGAGGGCCAAAAATTGTCTGTTTGTGTAGGTTGACTTCCATGTGATTTGAAGATCGTATTCATTTCAGAACATCAGTTCAATACAGGTAAGTAACGTGAATTTATCTGGAATGTTGAATTTGATTTTCCTAATTGATTTGGGGCATGTGCCAAAGTTCTTTCACTCGTCCAATCCATGCAGAGGCATCCTGTCTAATTCAATGATTTAATTCAATTTTCACATGAGATCCAGAAAGACAATTTGCTTTGGCTTTGAAAGAAATCTCTGAATTGAAATAGGCGTAATATCTCGACATGCATGACATTTTTCAGTCATTTAAAAAAAAATCTGAAAAAACAGAATAACAGAGTTGGAAGGGACCTTTGGAGGTCATCTAGTCCAATCCCCTCCTCAAGCAAGAAACTCTATACCCTTCCAGACAAATGGCAGTCCAGTCTTTTTTTCAAAGCCTCCAGTGTTGGAACACCCACAATTCTTGTGGCAGGTCCTTCCACTGATTAATTGTTTTCACCATCAGGAAATTTCTCCCTAGTTCTAGGTTGCTTCTCTTCTTGATTAGTTTCCATCCATTGCTTCTTGTCCTGCCTTCAGCTGCTGTGTTTGCTAGACACACCTTTGTATCAAGCATGCCAGCTCAAACCCAAACTCACCTCTCAATCGTTTCTATTCAGCATACTTGAATCATTCAATGTTAGTTGAACAGTTAATAGTTTAGTTTAATATGCCATATCTACCCCAGCTAATTGCACTGAATTCTTTTCTCTCCTTTTGGAGGAAAAATAGAATTTCATATGCAACAATCTGAATGAGAACAGTTGGATAAGTGCAAAAACCAACCAAGATGATTAGGGGACTGGAGGCTAAAACATGCAAAGAACGGTTGCAGGAACTGGGCATAGCCACTCTTGAAGAGAAGGACCAGGGGAGACATGATAGCAGTCTTCCAATATTTGAGGGGCTGCCACAGAGAGGAAGGGGTCAAGCTATTTTCCAAAGCACCCGAAGGCCAGACAAGGAATAATGGATGGAAACTGAACAAGGAGAGATTCAACCTGGAAATAAGGAGGAATTTTCTGACAGTGAGAACAATCAACCGATGGAACAGAAGTTGCCTTCGGAAGTTGTGGGAGCTTCATCCCTGGAAGCTTTCAAGAAGAGACTGGACTGCCATCTGTCAAAAATGGTGTAGGGTCTGCTTGGGCGGGGGGTTGGACTAGATGACCTACAAGGTCCCTTCCAACTCTGTTAATCTGTATTTGTATCTTTAAAAAATATTCAGTACTGTACATTATTATCACAGAGAGATGTGTTTGTGTATTACACAAAAGATTAGTTCTTCTGGGAATTCAACTACATCCTACCCCTCCCCCATTCATTTTCTTTTTTTCTTTTTTTTTCTCTTTTTTTTTAAAAGAAGGGATGATGTTGGTGAAATATGTATACTCTTCAACCCTTCCAGAATCTGTTTCAAAACCAACCCGGCCATCTGGCTCTGCAGAAGGCCTGCTGTTCTTTTCATGTTTGGAAGGATAGTTTGATAACAAACTAGTCTAATAAATATGGAGCTCAAAGACAACAGAGAAGTGCTGCTTGCTGTCTTCTGACATTTTTGATGTTTTCCTAATTTATAACATTAAATATGGTTCAAACAGATGGGCTTTAATATATTCTCCCATACAAACATGTGGCTTAACTAGTGTACAGGAACAGCTCGCAGGCTCCCACTGATGTCATCTGGTGCCTTTGGTTTAAGCCTTTGGGAGGCAGAATTTTGCTCTTTGCGAGAACTTTGTTAAAACCCTGCAATGGCATTTTCTCCTGCTTCCACTTAAAGAGGTGACATACAACTATCGGAACATGGAAGGTTGCCCTCTACTGAATAGGGCCTTGTGAGCCAGGCACATTTCGCTTCCTAGTATTGAGATTAAGGCATTAGAGGGTGGGGGGACTTGGTGCTCTCTGAACTTGGTTGTTTTCTTGCAGAGGTTTCGTTACCCAACTAGGTAGCATCATCAGTGCTAGAAGGGAGTGAAGTTGGAGGAGGAGGAGGAGGAGGAGGAGGAGGAGGAGGAGGAGGAGGAGGAGGAGGAGGAGGAGGAGAGAGGAGGAGGAGGAGGAGGAGGAGGAGGAATAGATGACAGTGGGGTCCTTGGTGCTCTCTGAGCTTGATTGTTTTCTTGCAGAGGTTTCGTTACCCAACTAGGTAACATCATCAGTGCTAGAAGGGAGTGAAGTTGGAGGAGGAGGAGAAGGAGGAGGAGGAGGAGGAGGAGGAGGAGGAGGAGGAGGAGGAGGAGGAGGAGGAGGAGGAGGAATAGATGACTGTGGGGTCCTTGGTGCTCCCTGTGCTTGGTTGTTTTCTTGCAGAGGTTTCGTTACCCAACTAGGTAACATCATCAGTGCTAGAAGGGAGTGAAGTTGGAGGAGGAGGAGGAGGAGGAAGAGGAGGAGGAGGAGGAAGAGGAGGAGGAGGAGGAGGAGGAATAATAGATGACTGTGGGGTCCTTGGTGCTCCCTGTGCTTGGTTGTTTTCTTGCAGAGGTTTCGTTACCCAACTAGGTAACATCATCAGTCCTAGAAGGGAGTGAGATTGGAGGAGGAGGAGGAGGAGGAGGAGGAGGAGGAGGAGGAGGAGGAGGAGGAGGAGGAGGAGGAGGAGGAGGAGGAGGAGGAAGAGGAGGAGGAATAGATGACTGTGGGATCCTTGGTGCTCCCTGTGCTTGGTTGTTTTCTTCCAGACATTTCATTACCCAACTAGGTAACATCATCAGTCCTAGAAGGGAGTGAGATTGGAGGAGGAGGAGGAGGAGGAGGAGGAGGAATAGATGACTGTGGGGTCCTTGGTGCTCCCTGTGCTTGGTTGTTTTCTTGCAGACATTTCATTACCCAACTAGGTAACATCATCAATGCTAAAAGGGAGTGAGGTTTGCAGAAGAGGAGGAGGAGGAGGGAGACTGTGAGGTCCTTGGTGCTCTCTGAGCTTGATTGTTTTCTTGCAGACATTTCCTTACCCAACTAGGGAGTGGGGTTAGCTCTCATTTTATATACTTGTGATTTGCCCTGTGCTAAACTTTCAGGAATTCTCTAGTGTTTTTGCACTTGGCATTCAGACAAATCAGCCATCAACATAGCACATAGAAATAATCAACATCTACATACCATTTAAAAGAGGCAAACAAAAAGACCAAAACACCTCCATACCAGTACTGGACACCCAGATGAGCAGAGATTAAACCAAGATTAACATTAGACCAACAATCAAGAAATAAATCAACTCCAACTACCAACTTAGACAAACAAGCCTAACAGTAAACAACAGCCCAATCAAGGAACCACCAAGTCCATTCCCACCGACACTAACAGGACAAACCACTAGTACAGTATATAAAATGAGAGCAAGCAAACAATCAAGTTCAGAGAGCACCAAGGACCCCACAGTTCAATCCTGAGCTACAAATATTCTCTCCTCTTAGCAATAGCAATAGCACTTAGACTTATATACTGCTTTACAGTGCCCTCTCTAAGCGGTTTACAGAGTCAGCATATTGCCCCCCAACAATTTTGGGTCCTCATTTTACCCACCTCGGAAGGGTGGAAGGCTGAGTCAACCTTGAGCCTGGTGAGATTTGAACTGCCAAATTGCAGGCAAGCCGGCAGTCAGCAGAAGTAGCCTGCAGTACTGCACTCTAACCACTGCGCCACCGCGGCTCATTACTACTTTCCAGAGTTTCAAGCCGATTACACTTAGAAGACTGAAGGTTAGGACAGAAGATTTGTTTTAAGAGAGAATGGAAGAATTCTTTACCCTTAGAAGCATCCCCCCCCCTCCAAATTAATAGAATTCTCAGCCAATAACTCTTGGGCACGCAGACTCTTGTAAACCCCAAAAGTGATAGATATATCTAAATAGGATCGCATTAATGAACGGTAAGGAGTTTTGCTTGCTCATAGTTAATATTGTTGGCTGTGGCAGAGAATCTGTCCACCCGAAAAAAAACCCCAAGAGTATATAGTTATGAGCCGAGGTGGCACAGCGGTTAGAGGCAGTACTGCAGGTCACTTTAGCTGACTGTGATCCGCAGGTCAGCGGTTCCAATCTCACCGGCTCAAGGTTGACTCAGCCTTCCATCTTTCCGAGGTAGGTAAAATAAGGACCCAGATTGTTGGGGGCAATATAAATCTATATTGCTTATTGGTGTAAACCGCTTAGAGAGTGCTTGCACTGTGAGGTGGTATATAAATCTCATAAAATAAAATAAATAATAAATAAAAATAAATAGTTCTTATGCACTACTCCGTAGGAACACAACGCTGACAACATAATCCAGAGAGGTAGCGACACACTCCAGAATATGTTTGGCATTGTTTGCTGATCCGTCCAGCTGCCAAGGAGTAAAAGGGTGTCCGATTTGCATTTCAGGAACAGGGCACAGCGTATCTTTCAATAGGGACTTTTCCCACAAGGCCTAGGGGCTGCAATAAATCCAATTTGACACTGTCACTTTAAGCATATTGATGGCTCCTAAATATTTCATGGCGCTTCAAACGGCAATGGCGCATCTCGAGCCGTTTTCCCAAGGGTGTCAGGAAAACCCTTATTGCAGACATTAATTATGCCACGAAAGGGATCAAATTTTCTCTCACCTTTGGTAGTGGAGTTCAGAAGTGCCCTTTCGGATACCACCAGAAGGAACATGGGAAATATTTGAAAAAAGATTGTAGGCTTCTTGACAGGTCAATTTTTGGTCTGGTTTTTATTTTATTTTTTTTACATTTCAAGGCTGATTTACTTTCTTCATGAGCTCTCCATAAAAAACCTTTGATTTTTAACACTGGGTTTTAAAGTTCTTCTGAAAAAGAACAGGAAGCATCAAATTGGAGGAACAATCATGCAAAACTTTGTGAGAATCTAATTTCTGTTGGGCAAGCGGCCTATTTTTTTAAAAAAAAGATTATGTCAGTAATAAAAGGCATGCAACGAACTCAGATTTATTGAGATATCCACATTCATATTAAGGACATGACCGAAGACAGTTAATGATTTATTCGTGCTGCTTAGTTGGGTGATGAACCCTTTTTTTTAAACGAGGGATTATCTTCCTTAAGCCAAAATTCAGGAAGACAGGACAGAAACAGGAGAATAACAAACAACAGAATAACAGAGTTGGAAGGGACCTTGGAGGTCTTCTAGTCCAACCCTCTGCTCAAACAGAAGACTTTAGACCAGGGGTGGCCAAACTATGGTTCTTTGAGGACCTGTGGACTTCAACTCCCAGAATTCCTGAGCTAGCCATGCATGCATGGCTGGCTCAGGAATTCTGGGAGTTAAAGTCCACAGATCCTCAAAGAACCATAGTTTGACCACTCCTGCTTTAGACCATTTCAGACAAATGGTTATCCAAACTCTTGGATAACCATTTGTCTGAAGTGGTGTAGAGTTTCCTGCCTAAGCAGGGGGTTGGACTAGAAGACCTCCAAGGTCCTTTCCAACTCTGTTTCTATTCTATTCTATTCTATTCTATTCTATTCTATTCTATTCTATTCTATTCTATTCTATTCTATTCTATTCTATTCTATGCTTCTTAAAAACCTCCAGTGTTGAGGCACTTGTTCACCACTTAATCTTTATTTTTGCATTTCATGTATCCCAATTTTAATTTAATTCCAGTTTTAATCTCCAGACTAAAATTCAACTCAACACGCGTAACGGCAAACATTCAACAGTTGCTGTCAAAGTCCTGTTCTTGAAGAGTTTTTTTCCAGTTCTGCTAAAATCTGTCTAAACTAATGTCCATCACTGCATGCTAGAATTCTTGGCAGTGGTTTCTAGAAAGTATTGTGTTAAATTCTCCCTTTTGTTTTGTCTTAACCCTCCGATCAATGCCAGATCATTAATATCCCTGCTTTAGACCCATTGTAAATGTATCAGCCACTGTGACAATCATTTCCCCTTAAAACAGGGGAAAAAAACCTGTTGTGGATTAGACATTGGGTTTCTTAATTGCTTAGATCATCAACACACAGACAGACACGGAAGAAAGACACTCAAATTCATATATTCCCTATAATCAAAATCCGTGCGCACACGTGAGTGCATTCATGCACTGCCTATACATTTATTGCATGCAAAATCTGTATAATTTCTGATCTGGCTTGTAAAACATCCTGTAGGTTTCATGTAACTCTTTAATTATGAACTGCAGGGGACACCACAGAGCAAATATTTAAGATGTCTAGACAGCCAGTCATCAGAGAGTAACCATTTAATTGGGTCAAGTTAATGCCATTAGATCCTGCGAGTTCTGGGGAGCAAAGGAGATTTAGCGTGACTTTAATTGCTCTCCACTTTGAAGACCCAAACGCCATGAATACATTGTCTGACGGCATTTGCTTCTGTATGGCAAAAAAATAAAATAAAATAAATAAAATAAAAAATAAAAATAAAAAAATAATTAAAAAAATAAAAATAAAAAAATAAAAAAGTAAAAGTAAAAAAAAATAAAATAAAAAATAAAAAATAAAAATAAAAAATAAAAATAAAATAATAATAAAATAATAATAATAATAATAATAATAATAATAATAATAATAATAATAATAATAATAATAATAATAATAATAATAATAATAATAATAATAATAATAATAATAATAATAGAACTGTAAAAAATTACAAAATATCGCGACCTGGCCATTGAAACTACATGGCTATGGATGAAACATGTAACAGTGATACCCATTGTCATTGGGGCACTTGGTACCATGTCCAAGAATTTCACAAAACGCATCAAGAAATTGCAGCTTCCTGCAATAACAGAGGGATAGAATCAAGATCACGTGAAGTGTTAATACCACTATATAATGCCTTGGTAAGGCCACACTTGGAATATTGCATCCAGTTTTGGTTGCCATGATGTTAAAAGGATGTTGAGACTCTAGAAAGAGTGCAGAGAAGAGCTATGCTGGCTGGAGAATTCTGGGAGTTGAAGTCCACAAGTCTTAAAGTTGCCAAGTTTGAGGACCCCTGATCTACACCAATATATTTCAACACATTTTGGGAAGGAAACCCCTGAGGTTGGTATGGCAGGAGTTTGTTTACTTTATTTTATTTATTTGTTTTCTCAAGCACCTATTAGGTAATAAATATAGGTATAAACATGGTTATTAATACATGAAATGTATACGAATAAAAGGGGACATTAGGACAGGGACGGTAGGCACGTTGGTGCGCTTATGCATGCCCCTTACAGACCTCTTAGGAATGAAGGGAGATCAAAAGTAGACAGTCTAAGGTTAAAGTTTTGGGGGTTTGGGGAAGAAACCACAGAGTCAGGTACTGCATTCCAGGCATTGACCACTCTGTTGCTGAAGTCGTATTTTCTGCAATCGAGTTTGGAGCGGTTTACCTTAAGTTTGTATCTATTGTGTGCTTGTGTGTTGTTGCAGTTGAAGCTGAAGTAGTCATTGACAGGTAGACATTGTAGCAGATAATTTTATGTACTACGCTTAGGTAAGACCAGGTTCTGACAGGTTCTGGAGAACCGGTAGTGGAAATTTTGATTAATTCGGAGAACCGGCAAATACCAACTCTGGCTGGCCCCAGAGTGGGGTGGGAATGGAGATTTTGGAATATCCTTCCCCCAGGAGTGGGGAGGGAATGGGGATTTTGCAGTATCCTTCCCCTGGAGTGGGGTGGCGATGGAGATTTTGCAGCATCCTTCCCCTGCCACGCCCACCAAGCCACACCCACAGAACCGGTAGAGAAAAAATTTAAATTTCACCCCTGGATCAGACGGAAGGTAGCGTAGTTCTAAGTTGTCTAAACCCAAAATTTCAAGTCTGTTGTCATAAGGTATTCTGTTGCGAGCGGAGGAGTGGAGCTACATTCCCATGACTCTCAGCCTAACTAGTTTCTTCTGATTGATGAAGCTACTTGGATGAGCAGCGAAACATCTCAAACTAACAACAAAAAACTAGTCCAGTTGCCATGATGATTCAACCTTCAAAAACTAAGACAGTAGATTCACCCTTACAGAGGAGGTCATTGAAGACATTCAGAAGAGCCAATCCCTGAAGCAGCTGCCAACCAAACGTCCTTCTGCCAAGTGTGTCTTTTATTCTAACGAGAACGTAGAGCCCTTTCCCTAAATTGTAGTATTTGATTCAGATGATATTTATTTATTTATTTTGGTTTTCTTATATGCCGCCCAACTCCCGAGGGACTCAGGGCAGCGTACAGCAAAGAGAGGATACAAGAACAACCAACAATAAACATTGCATTAAAATCAAATATAAAAATTAAAAATTTAATATTAAAAACCATTTAACAACCAGACATACCCGAGGGAGAGCTCAGATGGATTAGGCTCTACCCCCAGCCTGCAGGAAAAGCCATGTCTTAACGGCTTTTCGGAAGGCCAGCAGGGTGGGGATGGTTCGGGTCTCTGGGGGAAGTTGGTTCCAGAGCGCGGGGCCCGCCACAGAGAAGGCCCTCCCCCTAGGGCCCGCCAGCCGGCATTGCTTGGCTGACGGGACCTGGAGGAGGCCAACTCTGTGGGCCCTAACCGGTCGGAGGGAAGTATGAGGCAGAATGCGGTCCCGGAGATAGCCTGGTCCTAAGCCTTGAAGGGCTTTAAAGATGATGATCAACACCTTGAATTGTACCCGGAGACCGATGGGCAACCAATGCAGCTGGCGGAGTATAGGTGTCACGTGGGTGTTCCTTGGCACACCCACCACAGCACGCGCAGCCGCATTTTGCACCAACTGAAGTCTCCGGATACTCTTCAAGGGTAGCCCCATGTAGAGCGCGTTGCAGTAGTCCAAGCGGGAGGTGACAACTCTTGCATCTCATATTGTCTATCTCCCTCCCTGAATATTTTATAAAATACCCTCTATAAATGCCCAGGCCTCATTGCTCTAAATTCAAAAAGGCAACATAAGGATTGCATGATCTCTTTTTTATTATTATTGAAAGTAAACCATAATTGTCTCCAGCAAGCCTCTGCATCGACAAGGCATCTTCAATAACAAAATTACATTAATTGCATAAGCTATTAAATATGATTGATGGCAAAATTGGAAGCCTGCCTACTCCTTCCTTGCCACAAAAAGACATACAGTGTGCTGCTTAAGTTCCTGTTCAGAAGTAGCGTTAATGCCATGGAGAAGAACAACATAAATCTGAGCTCAAGGGCCCTCTCTGACTTATGACCGTATGAGTCATACACGGATGGTCCCTTCGCATATGGGAAATCATCCAGTTTCTGTCATCACAGCTATGTTCTGCTTCACTATGGTTTCTATAAAAACCCTTCTATTTTAAGAAGAGGGGATGACTCACATATTTTGAACTGAGGAGCAAACCAGTGGCCAGATTCATTCTGGCTACACTGGCGTCGCGTACACAGTTAGTCAACGATCACAAATGGTTTCCCACCATTTCCCCAAACATCAGAACTGTAAGCCTGCTAGATTGGAATTTACCAGAAAGTAGAACTAGATTATCATCCAGGATCCTGGAATGAATTTCTGGAGCTCCTAGAAGGTTACTCATCTCATAAATGTGTTGTACGCTCATATGGTGGACACGGAATTTAGAATCGACGTTGTATGATCTCCTGAACCACAGTGGGGGAATCTGCTAATTTGCTCAGCAGAAGACACTTGGTTTGGATTTTCCCACGCCATCCCACCATTTCCCCACAGTCTACATTTATTCATCCATCTGCTGAAGCCGCCCTCTTTCAAAATTCTGGAGTCCACACTGCCAATCCTCATAATAAATAGAATCCAATCATTCAGAGTGCGAAACAAATAACTATAATAAGTGAGGAATTCTTGGTGGTCTCTGAGCTTGGTGGTTTTCTTGCAGACGTTTCATTACCCAACTAGGTAATATCATCAGTGCTAGTCAGTGCTACTAGCACTGAGGATGTTATTTAGTTTGGGTAATGAGCTGAGGTGGCGCAGCGGTTAGAGGCAGTACTGCAGGCCACTTTAGCTGGCTGTGATTCGCAGGTCAGCGGTTCAAATCTCACCGGCTCAAGGTTGACTCAGCCTTCCATCCTTCCGAGGTAGGTAAAATGAGGACCCAGATTGTTGGGGGCAATATAAATATACATTGCTTACTGGTGTAAACCGCTTAGAGAGTGCTTGCACTATGAGGCGGTATATAAATCTCACAAATCACAAATAATGAAATGTCTGTAAGAAAACAACCAAGCTCTGAGAGCATCAAGGAGCCCTCATTTCAACCCTGATACAAATATTCTTTAAATATATACTGTAAGTACAAATGCTCAAATCTTACTGCTCATTTATTTTATTCCCAGCTGTTTCACCCTCTTAATTGCTTCTCCATGTTGTGGGATTTTCTCCACACAAGAGTTTAACAAATACAACCCTGCATAGAATATTATTAATATTGTCAGATTAATTCCATGTCTTTTAACACCCTCGGTTCCTCCTTTTCCTTTTTAACAGTACTCTATTAACTGCAAGTTTAATTAAAAGGCTAAATGAAAACATATTTGGTGAGTTTGTACATCTCTCCTTTAAATCATAACACTGTGTGAGATATTCTCATTAATTTGGCAGTGAATTTAACAGTAACATAGATCCTTTGCAAATGGCTGAATACTTCTCAATTAAATCTGCTACCCTTTTTTGCACCAAAAGTGGGGCAAATTTTTGTGCTTTAGGTATGGATCAGCTAAGAAGAGATTGCATCATTCACTTTCGAAAAATATGTAATAGAAGAATTATTTTTTATATATTTTCCCCTTTAGATAGGTAGTGTAATTACCTGCCAGAGTAATTTTACCAGCAAGCAACTTGTCTTATAAATCTTGATGGAAACGAGTCCATTAGATTTAGTTTTGACTAGCTTTTGATAAATCTGCTTTAACTGTGTGAAAGAAGAATTTGCGGACTATCCCTCTACGAGAGGTATGAAAATTAACCCTCATTCTATTAGATTTAGATTTAGATTTATTATTAGAGTTGGAAGGGACCTTGTAGGTCATCTAGTCCATACATCAGTGGTTCCCAACCTGTGGTACATGTACCACTAGTGGTACGCGAGGGCCTTCCAGGTGGTACGCGAACACTTTCGGGGTCATGAACGATTTTTAGTTAGTTATTTTTTACTTCACAAAAATGTTTACTGCCTAACACAAGATAATCTGGCAACGATTTGCAACTGTTGCCACACGCCACCCACCTGGTCCCAGCGGCCCGAGAATCCAGTTGCTGGATGCACGGGGCCAAAAAAGGAACGGTACAATTATGGAAATAAAGTGATATCTGATCGAATTTAGTTTCTCTGGAACCAGGTGGTACGCGGCGACTGTACGGGACCTCCAAGTGGTACTCGATCACAAAAAGGTTGGGAACCACTGAGATACATTGATCTATTTCACATTTTCATTTTGAAGTAACTGGATTTTGTAAATCTTTTTTTTTTATCCCCATGCAGAAGTTCTTCTGATTTATTGGACTACTTCATTTTGGCAATTTGATCTGAATCCTTAATTTGGCTTGGAAGGTTCTTTCAATTCCACAATTCAATTTTCACAGTTTCACTATCATTGATGTAATGTCTATAAGCCAAAATCGAAATTCAGAATCCTTAAATTTGAACCTGTTGGATCTTTGGCTGTTGTCTCATCACTTTCTGCCTATGACTCAGCCTTGCAGTGAAGAAATGGCATTCAACTGCTCATGGCTATAAAGGTACATACAAATAGGAAGCGTGCTTTATGTCATATAATTGTGTTTTGTTACTTAGCTGAACTGAATGAACTATGTTTCCACTTCAAAGCTCTGGGAGGTGATTGACAGAAGCTTGTGTTCCTGTGGCCTAGGGCAATAAATTATGAACAACAAAAAAATATACAGAGCGGAGGAAGCAGGAAGCAGATAATACAATAATCTTATTTATTTAGATTTCTTGATCCAGAATGGCTGGACCAACCCAGTAATTGGATGGCTTGAAGTATAGTATCTACTGTAAACTGTCTGTCTGTCTGTCTGTCTGTTTGTCTGTCTTTCTCTCCTTCTCTTTCTCCTCCTATCTATGAATGAATGAATGAATGAATGAATGGATGGATGGATGGATGGATGGATGAATGAATGAATGAATGAATGAATGAATGAATGAATGAATGAATGAATGAATTGGCGATTTGATCCAGGAATGCCCAGCTAAATAGAGCCATATATATTAATTAATAAATTACAAGTAGGAAAGTGTAATTCCATAATATATAGACTATGGAGAACACTATAATATCTTTTAATACATTATAAGCTACCTGAAGAATTTTATGAAATGTTGCATAAAGATTCTAGATTAATGTTCTACAGCGAGAGAAAGCGAAGGAGAAAGAGAGAGAAAAAGAAAAAGAGATTTTGTTGCAATCTATTGGGTGACCAACCTCTTTTGTTTCAAGAAGTGATATGTCGACTCATTCTCATTTCTACATCTAGTTCAGAAGTTACCTACTAATTAAAAATAAATAAATAAGCATACACAACACCTACACATTTTCATCTTTTGATTTAATGTAACTGATTATACTACTAGCTTTGAGGAAATATTCCTTTAGGTGGTAGAGTTCATTAAATGTGTAAGTTTGCTGAAACTGCATGTTATAAGATTTTTTTTTTTTGTAACAGTGAACTGGTGTGAAATGTGTTTTTATAATAGTCGCTCGCTGACAACATCTGAAGTGAAAATTACCAAGTTTCTTCCATCTTTACACATTTCTAAGCCGGATCATCATTTCCTCCAAATTCCAGACATTTGTGTGAATCATGCCTATGGGGTTCATATGTTAGAAATTAGTGTGCGTGCACGCACGCACAAACACACACATCCCCACATCAAACCTCAGAAATTCATCGCATGTTCCACAGATACAGTTTGGAAGAAGACTTATGTTCAGAATTAATTATATAAATTTAATTTTGAACTTAGAAATCCTAAAACAAACTAGGCAAGGAGGGAAGAGAATTAAGATGGTTTGGAAACTAACGGTTATGGAAGAAATAAAATGTAATTCTAAACCATTCTCTCTCATATTATATTACTTCCCTGGCAGTTGTCTGTTGCTGAGGAATGGGACACAATGAAAGAAGATTTTCAATTCAGAATAGAGCTGGTAGGGACCTTAGAGGTCTTCTAATCCAACCCCCTGCTCAAGCAGGAGATCCTATACCATTTCAGACAAATCGTTGTCCAGTCTTTCCTTAAAAACCTCCAGTAGTGAAGCACCCACACATTCTGGAGGCAAGCTGTTCCACTGGTTAATTGTTCTCACTTTTAGGAAGTTTCTCCTTAATTCCAGGTTGCTTCTCTCCTTGATTAGTTTCCATCCATTGTTTCTTGTCCTGCCCTCAGGTGCTTTGGATAAATAAGTTGACTCTTCTTCTTTGTGACAGCCCCTCAAATACTGGAATACTGCTATCATGTCGTCACTCCAGCCTTTCTTTTCTCTAGACTAGACATACACAAATCCTGCAACCATTCTTCATGGATTTTAGTCTCCAGGCCTTTAAACACCTTAGTTGCTCTTCTGTGCACTTGTTCCAAAGGCTCAACATCTTTTTTGTAACGTGGTGACCAAAACTGGATGCAGTATTCCAGGTCTGTTCTTACTAAGGTTTTATAAAGTGGTACTTTATTTAAATCTACCATACACATCTTTATCTTGTCCACCTCCCCTGTAGAATCTCCAAGAAAAGGCCTCTTCGTGTTTGCTTTCTCAAAGCCAGAAACTAATCCAAGGATTTAATTTTTAAACAAGAATCCACCAAACTTTACGCATAGTTCTGAAAATGACCATCTGTAAAATTTGGCAATTTACGAACTATTTACAAAGGATTTATGTTTGGCAATGCAGCAATGTAGCACTAACTACATTCAGTAAAATTAATTTATACAAGGATTGTGTTGTTATAATGCAATATAACAGGAGGAAATACAAAGTCTTACAACATATCCTTGTGGACTATTGAGGGTCTACTTATTTAAATTTCTCTTTGTACTTTAGTTTATTAGTTTATTTTGATAAACTAATAAAAATGTATTTTATATATATATATATATATATATATATATATATATATATATATATATATATATATATATATATATATATATATATATATATATATATATATATATATATATATATATATATATATATATATATATATATAATAAGTTCTACAGCAGGGATGTCCAACCTTGGCAACTTTAAGAACTGTGGACTTCAACTACCAGACCGCTTCAGCCAAGGTGTGTCCAATCTTGGTAACTTTAAGACTTATGTACTTCAATTCCCAGAATTCCCCAGCCAACATTAAGATTTGTGTATTTCAATTCCCAAAATTCCCCAGTCAACATGGCTGGTTTGAGAATTCTGGGAGTTGAAGTCCACTAGTCTTAAAGTTGCTCTATAGCTTTTAAATCTTTGGCTCCCAACACACCTAAGACAAATTTATTCAACTGTATCACCACATATCCAACATTCCTTTTTTCTTTTATAATAAAAAACACTCTTGAAATAAACAGTACTTTATAGGATCTGTTCTCAGTGCTATTGCTATAACGGATCAATTCAAATCACATTGCAGCTATGAAGCTAGTTTTAGAAAGTATTGGGCATAATAGAGTTCATTTTCATTAAACCTATTGTTCAAAAAGATCTTGATTTTAGTCATTTTCATTTATTTTACTTTATTCATTTATTTTATATGCTGCCCCTCTCACTGATAAGGTGACCCTGGGTGGCTTACAGACGGTAAATATACATACATACATATATACATATACATATACATATACATATACATATACATATGCATATGCATATGCATATACAGATACAGATACAGATACAGATACAGATACAGATACAGATACAGATACAGATACAGATACAGATACAGATACAGAGATAGATAGATAGATAGATAGATAGATAGATAGATAGATAGATAGATAGATAGATAGATAGATAGATAGATAGATAGATAGATAGATACAATTAAAATTTTAATTTTATAATGGCTATATAAACACTTGAACCAAGGAGATGGGGATGAGGTCTTTTTACCCCGTCAACCACCAACTCTAGTGGTGAATGAGCCCCTGGGAGCCCCAGGCCAATCAGCAAAACCAAGATTTGATATCCTTCTGGAAGGTAAAAACAGTGGGAGCAGTTCCTACCTCCAGTGGTAAGGTGTTTCACAGGGCCGGGGCCCTAGCAGAAAAGGTTCTCCTCCTTGAACCGGGAATTTCTTGGCTGATGGGCTCCATAGCAGGACTCCCCTGCTGGAATGAGTGGGGCAATCTAGTCTCTTTGGAGTAAGATGGCTCCTCAGACATCCTTTGCACTTAAAACACAGAGAAGATTGGACAGACTCATTCCAGCCAACTAAATACAGAATACAGAATCACAGAGTTGGAATGGACCTTGGAGCAGGGGTGAAATTCTGCAGGTTCTGACAGGTTCTGGAGAACCGGTAGAGGAGATTTTGAGTAGTTCGGAGAACCGGCAAATACCACCTCTGGCTGGCCCCAGAAGTTTATTTATTTATTTATTAGTGACATTTATATACCGCCTCCCAGTGCAAGCACTCTCTAAGCGGTTTACACCAGTAAGCAATGTATATTTATATTGCCCCCAACAATCTGGGTCCTCATTTTACCTACCTCGGAAGGATGGAAGGCTGAGTCAACCTTGAGCCGGTGAGATTTGAACCGCTGACGGAATGGAGATTTTGCAATATCCTTCCCCTGCCATGTCGACCAAGCCACGCCCACAGAACCGGTAGGGGAAAAATTTGAATTTCCTGCCTTGGAGGTCTTCTAGTCCAACCCCCTGTTCCTAGGATGGACAAAAAGGGAGAGGGGGATTAAAATGAACCCCAAATAAATGAGTTCTTTTTGGAGAAAGACCAGTGCAAGGTCTCAAAAAGTCAAAGCAGGACAACCAACTACGGAAGCTGCCCATGTAGGGTGAATTTGTCCTCTAACAAACCCGAGGTTCTCCAGATATTCATGGTTGGTTTTCTTTTCTTTTCTTTTCTTTTCTTTTCTTTTCTTTTCTTTTCTTTTCTTTTCTTTTATTTATTTATTTATTTATTTATTTATTTATTTATTTATTTATTTATTTATTTATTTATTTATTTATTTATTTATTTATTTATTTGTCAAACATGTATAGTTTATACAAATTTGTATAAACATAAGTAAAAAGTAACGATAAAAGAGGACAATAGGACAGTAGGACAGGGACGGTAGGCACGCTGGTGCGCTTATGCACGCCCCTTATAGACCTCTTAGAAACGGGGAGAGGTCGATTGTAGACAGTCTAAGGTTAAAGTTTTTGGGGTTTGGGGAAGAAACCACAGAGTCAGGTAGAGCATTCCAGGCATTGATCACTCTGTTGCTGAAGTCGTATTTTCTGCAATCGAGTTTCGAGCGCTTTACATTTAGTTTGAATCTATTACGTGCTCGTGTATTGTTGCGGTTGAAGCTGAAGTAGTCATTGACAGGAAGGACATTTTGGTATATGATTTTATGAACTACATTTAGATCAGATCGGAGGCGACGTAGTTGTAAATTGTCTAATCCCAGTATTTCAAGTATTTTGATTTCACGAACTGGATCCCTTTCATGTGAAGAGGCCAATGTTAAACCTGAGCCCACCTATATACAAAACAACAACAACACACCTTTTGTGGGTGTCTATTTTCACAATGAAACTTCCCCTCCTCCCAGCAGGACTACCTCTTGGATCATGAAATATGATTGGCATAATATTGTAGGAACTGTAGCGGTTGACTGCCCTTTGATTAATTGTTCAGCGCTTGCTGGGCCCTGCCATGAAAGCCCCAGAGAATAAGCATAAAGCATGCTTAATAATTGCATAATTATGACATCTGTTACTCTGCAGCACCTCTTAGTGGGAAATTAACTGAAGAAATAGCAGGTTCAAAGATGTGTTAACACTCCGATAGCATATTTAATTGAAATATGAAGGGTGAGGGTGTGTGTAATGGAGATTAAATTAAGTGCTCAGATAATCATCTGACGTGCATTTAATTGAGTCGCTCTTCTCAAGGCTCAAGAAGATCCCATTGAAGGCAAAGGGACGAGATGGCAAGCTGGAGACATATTCAATATTTCTTTTCATTCCCATTCGAATCAAAGTCGCTATTATAGACACGAAGTATGTGAAATCGCAGTTGATGGTTCTTTAGCTGCAGTCAGCCTTCATATACATCAGGTTCTATCCCAAGAACCTAGAATGTCATAATCTATGGACGTAGAACATGCACGAATCCAAGCAGTGTTGTTATTGCTGTTCAGTTGCTAAGTCAGCATGACCCCTGGACCACACTAGGCCCCCCGTTCTCCACCATCTCCCAGAGTTCACCCAAATTCATGTACATTGTGTAGATAATGCTACTTATCCATCTCATCTTCTGCCTTTGTGTTTTCCATCTTTCTCAACATCAGGGTCCTTTTCAAAGAGTCCTCTCTCCTCACTTGATGGTCAAAGTATTTGATCTTCAGCTTCAATATCTAGGGAGATTCTCAATCACCCAGGTCATGGTTGTCCCAAAGGTGCTTTTTTTCAAGAGGCAACTGGACTTTCTTGTTTTTCTTTGAAGACATTTTGCTTCTCATCCAAGAAGATTCTTCAGCTCTGACTGGATGGTGGGGAATAGAAGGATTCATGTTCCTTGCAGACAGCTGGTCATCTACACTCCTTCTAGAGCAGCGGTTCTCAACCTGGGGGTCGCAACCCCTTTGGGGGTCAAACAACCCTTTCACAGGGGTCGGGAGACTTCGCCCAGACGCCACCATTTGGGTTCTTTTACCCTCTGCACATGCGCAGAACACTTTGCGCATGTGCAGAGAGTAAAAGAACATAAATGGCGGGGCGTGGCAGGGGCGCGGCGGCGTGGTGGGGCGTGATGGGGGCGCGGCGGTGGGGGGCGGCATTAGGAAGGTTGAGAACCACTTTTCTAGAGAGTCGTTGAAGCCACCTGGAGGTCTGTTTGTGTCCCCAGGGTCACCCGAGTAGTGCAAATGGGTGTGGAGCCTTCTTGGAACTGCTGAAAGGACTGTGTTGCGGAGTTGCATTTTTCTCTGCTCTGGGTTCCTTCACTGTTAGACACAGGTGCAGGCGGTTGGGGATGAGTCTGTGTTGTCTGCATCTCAGACTGAAGCGCAAATGGTTCAGCTTCAATATTTGTCCTTCCAGAAAACAATCAGGGTTGAATTCTTTTAAGATTGACCGATTTGATCTCCTGGCCGGGACTCTCAAGAGTTTTCGCCAGCACCACAATTTGAAAGCATCCAAGCAGTGCGGCCTTTTGTAAATTGAAAGATGGAAATTTTGTCAATCTTCAGATTTTTCAATGATTTTTTCGGTGTGGCACCCAGTGTCCCCTTGGCTGGTTTAGACCAGAGGTAGATTCCTGCTGGTTTGGACAGGTTCTTTAGAACCGGTAGCGGGAATTTTCCCCCACTCGCAGAACCAGCAGCGATGGCTAGCTGGCCACGCCCCCGAACTGGCGCCTATGGTGCCGCCATCTTGATTTTTGCTTCTGCACACGTGTAGAAGCTGTTTTATGGTTCTGCGCATGCACAGAAGCTGAGTTTTCAGCACTGTGCATGTGCACACTGTGCTTGCACGATCTTCTTGCACAAGCTGAGTGTACGAGCTACTGTTTCTTCTGCATCTTTGCACAATCTGTGCTTTAAAGTTACCGTGGCGTTGAAAAAAGTAACTTCCGAAAACCTCCTCGCACTTACAACAGTCACAGCATCTCCGTGATCCAAATTCAGGCACTTAGCATCTGGCACATATTTATGACATTTCAGACCTTGCCAGCCGGTCTTCAATGATCAAAGACAATGGGGGAAGGCAGATTTGCTTAATGGCCATATGATTCACTTAACAGCTGTGACGATTCCTTTAACAGCAGTGGCAGAAAATGTTGTAAAATTGGACACAACTTACTTCACAATTGCCTTGTTTAACAATGGGAATTCTGCTCTCAATTTTGGTCATAAGTCGAGAGTTACCTGTACATAACTCTTTATAGGAGAATGTTTTATGTCACAAAGCGATCTGGGCATAAGCCACGAGGTCTATTTTCAAAAGTGATTCCTCCCATAATTTTTGCCTGTCATTTATCATTGATTAGAGATTAAACATCAGTCTTATATACTCCTGAAATCTGAATTTTTTAAATTAGGATGTCACTATTATGCAGATATGCCAAATGTTAAATTGATTTTTGGGACCTTTTGAAATAATAGCATTGCTGCTGTAAAATGAAAACCATAATAGATTATTGATATGTATGGGCTTTGGACCAAGGGCACTTCCCAATGTCAACATTTCCAATATCTGATATTTTATGCAAAGAGACATTCATAATTAGGCTTATATTAAAAGTTGGTGCATATTGACTCCATTTTATTAATGACAATAACATAGCATTGATTGTCCTTGAAATATAACTACGAGCAATAGTGACTATTGCTAATATATTTAAACACAAAATAGAGGCGATGTCAGGAAGGAATTATAGTACTCAGATGTGTGGGATTCTTCGCAACTAAACACTGGATGTTCTTAGTTCCACTTTAGTTTCTTATTGTAGAATGGGAGTCGGAATTCACCATAACTTTATAGTGATGGGGTTTTCGATGAACGTAGATCAGGCATACCCCGGGATGAAATCAAATCCGAGATTTTTTTCGAAATCAATTTGGGAGGGACAGGGGTTAAAGATGCTGAGCTTGTCATCTGGAAAGCCGACAGCCTGGTTTGAGACCCAAGGGCCACACAACGGCCAAGGAGCTGAGGCAAGGGCCAAGGGCTTGCCTCAGCTCCTGCCTACCTCGCAGTTCAAAAGCAAGCAAATGCGAGTAGATAAATAGGTACCACTCTGGTGGGAAGGTATCAGCATTCCGTGCAACTTTGGCATATAGCCATGCTGGTCACATGACCACGGAAATGTCTTCAGACAACGCTAGCTCCCTCGGCCAAGAAACAGAGATGAGTATCGCACCCTGGAGTCGGAAACAACTGGCCAGGGGAAACCTTTACATTTATACTACATAATGCACAATACTTGGTACATCCAATAGTAAAGAAGTATTTGTCCTTTAGAATGTAGGCTATGACGCAAGATGATGACGTCATTGCTATGTGTCCCGATGAACTAATATCATAAATAGATTTATACTTCACTTAATCACTGCTTATCAGAAACAGGGATGGCAGCCAGATGGAAGCCTCTGGCTCCCAATAAATGCTTCTGAGCTGACCTATTTCTACACAACAGAGCCTTTTGTGTGTATTCCACAATTAAAAGCAGCAAGGACATTTCATTTTAAGCAGGCAGCTTTTCATCTGGCTGCTGTTTATTCTCCTCCCAACCCTATCCCAAAGTAGCCAAATCTTTATGATTGACATTCAGGTGTTTTATTCCTGCCTGTGATAACATTCTCTCATTTCATCAAGTCACTGTTTGTTTCCTGACTCTAGACTGCAAAACATATAAACCAAAACTTAACTATCATCGTTTGAGAAACCCCACTCTCTTCCAGTACTGAGGATGATACCTAGTTGGGTAATGAAATGTCTGCAAGAAAACAACCAAGCTCAGAGAGCACCAAGGACCCGAGAGTTCAATCCTGAACTATAAATATGGTCTTCTATTGGTAAATTGATTTCTGTGATCACGGCTTAACTGAAAGGGAACAGTGGTGGGTTCCTACCGGTGCGGTCCGGTGTGTAGCTCCGGTAGGGAGCGGCCGATTGCGCAATTTGCGCGCGACCGCTCCGGTGCTGTCTTCGCCGATCTGTCGCGTGCGTCATCATCTTTTTTTGAGAATTTTTGGGCTTTTTTGCTTCTGCGCATGCGCGGAAGCAAAATCTCACCGAAATCTTGCTAGGAGACGCGCACGTGAGAGAGATTTTGCGAGATTTTCCTCCGCGCATGCGCAGAAGCAAAATCTCACTGAAATCACGCGCATGTGCACATCCCCTCATGAGATTTCGATGAGATTTTGCTTCCATGCATGCGTAGAAGCAAAATTGTGCGAGGGGGCGCGCGCATGTAGCAAGCGCGTGCACGCACAAAATGTGGAGATGTGTGCACAGCGCACCGGTATCGGTAAGTGAGCAACCCGCCCCTGAAAGGGAAGTAATGTTGACAGTCTGTGAGGGAGAGCTGAAAAGATAGTCCAGATGCTTCTTCATCCTGTCATATAACTTATTTGGGAGGAATAGGAGAAAGCAGATGGATAAAACTACAACCTGGTGTGGTCATATATACTTCAGCATTGTACCTTTGAGAATAAATAAGCTTAAACATTAATATGACACAAGGACAAATTAACAAGATACCTCACTTAAAAAAAAAACACCCACCTTCTCTCTTTTATTCCTTTTCTTACTCCTAATCTTCAATAAAAATTATTTTCAAAATCCTTTTGAGTGTTTTGAAATCACAATTGCCATTTCATAAAGGGTCGAGGGAGTTTGTCATCCTCTTAAATTATTATTGGGGAAATGTTTCATCAATTTGTATGAAAAAATACTTTTCCCCCCGGTTAATTGTTTTTATTATTAACTTCCAAGTATTCACTTATAATTCCCTTCATTCAAAGAACACAATGACAGAAATTAATAATTCATGGCTTCCTTTTGTCATGAAATGCGAAAAATAGAATATCCCTTCGATGAACCTTGCCTTTAAAATGGATCATATTTCTCCTGAAAAGATGGCTTTGGAAAGTAAAGATGGTGTGGAATTTTTGTTGGTTGGTTGGTTTTGTTTTTTGAGGTGAGCAATTGTACAAACAGTCCTTGACGTATGACCACCATTGAGCCAAAATTAGGGGACTGGAGACTAAAACATGTAAAGAACGTTTGGGTAGGTCTAGTTTTTATTAGTGACATTTATATACCGCCTCACAGTGCAAGCACTCTCTAAGCAGTTTACACCAGTAAGCAATGTATATTTATATTGCCCCCAACAATCTGGGTCCTCATTTTACCTACCTCGGAAGGATGGAAGGCTGAGTCAACCTTGAGCCGGTGAGATTTGAACCGCTGACCTGCGGATCACTGTCAGCTAAAGTGGCCTGCAGTACTGCACTCTAACCGCTGCGCCACCTCGGCTCTGAATGAAAAGAAGGACCAGTGGTGAGATGGTAGCAGTGTTCCAATATTTCAGGGGTTGCCACAAAGAAGAGGGAACCAACCTATTCTCCAAAGCACTTGAAGGCAGGACAAGAAGCAATGGATGGAAACTAATCAAGGAGAGAAGCAACCTGGAATTAAGGCGAAACTTCCTGACAGTGAGGACAATTAACCAGTGGCACAGCTTCCCTCCAGAAGTTATGGGTGCTCCATCCCTGGAGACTTTTAAGAACAGATTGGACAACCATTTGTTTGAAATGGTATAGAGCCATGATGGCGAACCTAGTGGCACGCGGAGCCATATCGATGGGCATGCAAGCTCAGGTCCGGCGCGCATGCACACATCGGCCAGCTGATTTTTGAGCCTTCTGGGCCCACTGGGAGTCGGGAAACAGGCTGTTTCCAGCCTCTGGAGGGGGTGGGGAAGGCCCATTTTTTTTTGCTCTACCCAAGCTCCAGAGCCTTTCTAGGAGCCTGGGGAGGGCAAAAACGGCCTTATCCCCCCCCCAGAGGCCCTCCGGAGGCCAGAAATGGCCCGTTTCCCAACTTGAAACAGGCAATTTCTGGCCTCTGGAGGTCCTCCGGGGGCATGGGGAAGGCCGTTTTCGCCCTCCCCAGGCTCCCAGAAAGGCTCTGAAGCCTGGGGAGAGCGTAAAACAGGTGTGCCATTGCATGCCAGGAGCGGGGGGGGGGATCACACACGCATGCATGGGGGGCACATGGAATTATGGGTATGGGTGCATGCGCCCCCCTTGCACGCCCCCCCTTTTGGCACACGAACCAAAAAAGGTTCACCATCACTGGTATAGAGTTTCTTGCCTGAGCAGGGGGTTGGGGTAGGTCACAGGGGTAGGCAAAGTTGGCTCTTCTATGATTCGTGGACTTCAACTCCCAGAATTCCTAAGCTAGCATGACTCATGAAGTCCACGAGTCATAGAAGAGCCAACTTTGCCTACCCCTGGGCTAGGAGACCTCCAAGGTCTCTTCCAACTCTATTATTCTGTTAGCTAATTACTGGTGTCTTGGGACATAGTTAGCAAGAGACAGATGCGGGAAACTAACTTATGATTTGAAAATATGGCTCTGGACCTCACCAAGATGGAAATCATGGAAGAAACACATCAGGAGAAGCCATCTTAAGCCCCAACGCCAGGAAAGGTGTGCTGCATAGATGATACACAAATGCAGAGACATAGCTATGGTTGATCCTAAAAGAAGTATAGGTAAAGATACTCTCTGTCCCTTCGAGAAGGTTGCTCTTATTCTCCTCAGTGTTGTTTCGTGTACAAAAATCACAGGTTTGATTTACATGGCTTTTTGAACCAATAAGCTGCCTTGAAAAGAATCAAAGGGAAGCGTTTTAAAAACAAGAGGTGTTCAAGTGTGTCTTTCAACTCTCCAGGTGAAATCAATAGCACTCAAAAGTGTTTCATCATAGCTGGATCAGGCCCAGGGGCGGGTTCCTAATTATTTTACTACCACTCCATGGGCATGGCTTATTTTGTAGGTGTGGCTTGCCAGCCATGTGACAGGGTGGGCGTGGCTTCTCGGACTGCTGAAGGGAGGGGAATGGAGATAGCTCCTGCCGCCCGTTCTTTCAGCGTCTCACGTGTTCCCTCAGCCATCCTCCCCTGCTTGGACTCACTGTGGGGTAGGAAGGCAGCACATGCGCAGTGCCGGAAGCTTGGCTTCTGGTCATGCGCAGACGAAATTTTTTTAAAAACATTTAAACATTTTTTTAAAAAAATGGCGGTGCCCAGGCACCGGCAACCGATTGCACCGGTACTGTGACATCACCAGCGGGCCGCTACTGGTGCTATAGAGTGGACCGCACCGGTAGGAACCCACCACTGATCAGGCCCACCAACTTGAGATGATGGCTCCTGGTGGCTTGTGGGTGGCTGAGTCCACCCTACCAGCAAACAAACAAACAAACAAAAACAAAAGACCTCCAAGTGCAGTTGTTTTAAGGAAATAATTGTTCAGGAAGTTGAGTTTTTACTAAAGCCAAATTTAAGTGCTCGGGAACAGGAAACCATTTAGCATGTATGTTAGATGTTCCTAATGACTGGTTAACTAGAAACAGGTTGCTGGCTTAATGCTGAGCCCCCAAGCAATTACAAAGGGCTTTCTTTCAGACATCATTAAAATATTTACTGCCATATGGATGGAAGATTTTTGACACTGCTGTCACAAGATTTACACACGTGTCACATTCCCATCCCACCCCCCTTTGATTTTCGATAGGAGATGGGAAACTGAAAACGACAATTTCTTTCCATTCCTTCTGGTAGGTCTTGGCGGCTAGAGACAGTCTCAATTTTGAATTGTACGCTGGCCCAATCAATCTTTTTCATGTGGCCCAGTGGTGAAATCCAAATTTTTTTACTACCGGTTCTGTGGCCATGGCTTGGTGGGCATGGTGTGGCTTGGTGGGTGTGGTGTGGCTTGGTGGGCGTGGCAGGCGAAGGATACTGCAAAATCTCCATTCCCTCCCCACTCCTTGGGGAAGGATATTGCAAAATCTCCCTTCCCACCCCACTCTGGGGCCAGCCAGAGGTGGTATTTGCCAGTTCTCCGAACTACTCAAAATTTCCGCTACCGGTTCTCCAGAACCTGTCAGAACCTGCTGGATTTCACTCCTGATGTGGCCCTAACATCTTGTTAAAAATAGCTTTTACAAGCATATGATGGGATTGTTTCATGACAATGACTAAGCAGAAGTGGTTCTAAGGATCCTGGTTTTTTTTTTTTTAGGAGGAACACTGGGGAACATTTTGAGCGAAGCTAAGTATGTTTTATGAGGTTAGCAAACTGTTCTATGTATGCTGGGTAATTATTTAGAATTTTTCAGGAACATTTCACAGCTTTTGGAAAGTTTTTTGGCATGTTTTTTTGCCATGTTTTTTTGCCCTGGTCTATCAGAATGCTAGACTAGCATTCTAGCTCAGTTGTATCAAGAAAACTTGCCATTATTTTTCATTTCAAAAATGATTACTTTGAGAATTTTTTAAAATCTGATTTGAGTTGGCTTGTGACTATGTTTATGTATCTATTCTGTATAAATTATATAGGATCTAGATAGATAGATAGATAGATAAATAGATAGATAGATAGATAGATAGATAGATAGATAGATAGATAGATAGATAGATAGATAGATAGATAGATAGATAAATAGATAGATAGATAGATAGATAGAGATAGAGATAGACAGATGATAGATGATAGAGACATAGATGATAGAGATAGATCAGATAGATAGATAGATAGATAGATAGATAGATAGATAGATAGATAGATAGATAGATAGATAGATAGATAGATAGATAGAGATAGACAGATGATAGATAGATAGATAGATAGATAGATAGATAGATAGATAGATAGATAGATAGATAGATAGATAGATAGATTGATAGATAGATAGATAGATAGATAGATAGATAGATAGATAGATAGATAGATAGATAGATAGATAGAGATAGATGATAGATGATAGAGACATACTGTAGATGATAGAGATAGATAGATAGATAGATAGATAGATAGATAGATAGATAGATAGAGAGATAGAGAGATAGAGAGATAGAGAGATAGAGAGATAGAGAGATAGAGAGATAGAGATAGAGATAGAGATAGAGATAGAGATAGAGATAGAGATAGAGATAGACAGATGATAGATGATAGAGACATAGATGATAGAGATAGATAGATAGATAGATAGATAGATAGATCAGTGTTTCCCAACCTTGGCAACTTGAAGATGTCTGGACTTCAACTTCCAGAATTCCCCAGCCAGCATTCGCTGGCTGGGGAATTCTGGGAGTTGAAGTCCAGACATCTTCAAGTTGCCAAGGTTGGGAAACACTGAGATAGATAGATAGATAGGTAGGTAGGTAGGTAGGTAGGTAGGTAGGTAGGTAGGTAGGTAGGTAGGCAGGCAGGCAGGCAGGCAGGCAGGCAGGCAGATGGGATTTTATTTATTTGTGAAGTTTTTTTTGCCACCCATCACTTATCCAACGACTCTGGTTATGAGTCATAGACAGAGGATAGACAGATAGACAGATGGTTGGTAGGATGGATGGACTGATGGATGGAGAGAGAAAGAGAGAGAGAGAATTGACAGATAATAATTGATAAATCTCATATTGAAACAGGAAACTGGGTCAAGATGTCATTTTCTCCACCTCCGCAAGTATTTTAGCAAACTTATATTTTATTAGCGAAAGAAACTCGGCCGAGTTCCAGAGCCTTGAAACACCCACAAGGTAAAAGTAGATTAAACCTTATTTCATTTATGCCTAATATGATGGGGAAAAAAATCTTATCCAAGGAAAAAACAGAAACTTCAAACATCCTGACATTTTTTTTCTTCTTTTCAGAGCTGTGGATGCTCCTATACAGATAAAGACCATCTGCAAAATTTGGATTCAGATCAAAGTCCGTCCAGTGACTCTCCCACAGAATAGAGGATTTTCCCACTCTCTCCGTGAAGTTTAGCAAAACATACATGTGTCAAGGTTAAAGAGAAATCAGCAGGCCTCAGAGAAGCCAAGACTTCTTTCTCCTGCATTTGCTGCAGCAAAATAATAGCGGTGAGATTATCACCAGTACGGGTGATCAAAATGCGATAGGGGAAACACTGGGATTCATTAGTACAGGTAGACGTATGACCACAATTCAGCCTAAAATTTCTGTTTGCTAAGCAAGACAGGTGTTAAGTACGTTTTGCCCCATTTTACGTTCTTTCTTGCCACAGTTTTAAGTAAATCACGGCGGTTGTTAAGTTAGCAACACCGTTGTTAAGTGAATCTGGCTTCCCCGTTGACTGTGCTTGTCAGAAGGTCACAAAAGGGGATCACAGGACCCTGGGAAACGGCAACCGTCATAAATATGAGTCAGTTGCCAAGCATCCAAATTATGTTCTACTCTTAAATTAAAACAGTCAATTTCACCACTGTCAGAAATGGTGTAGGGTCTCCTGCTTGGGTGGGGGGTTGGACTAGATGACCTAAAACAGCGGTGGCGAACCTTTTTCTCTCGGCGTGCCAAAAATAGGCGCATGCACACCCACCAGCGCTCCCGCGTGCCACTACCCAAAATGCAATGCGCACCCCCCCCTGCGCATGCGCACCCACACCTACATGCACGCGCCTGCACCACGCACGCGCCCGCACCGCGCATGCGCACATCTACTGCGCACGTGTAACCGCCCCCTCCTCCTCCTGCTCCAAGCCTCGCACTCCGGGCACAAGCCGGAACGTGAGGCTGACAGCAGAAGGAGGAGGGAGCGGTTACGCGAGCCGCCCAGCCTGCGAAACCGCCCCCTTCTCCTGCTCCAAGCCTCGCACTCCGGGCACCAGCCGGAACGTGATGCTGGCAGGAGAAGGAGAAGGGGGCGGTTTCGCAGGCTGGGCGGCTCGCGTAACCGCTCCCTCCTCCTTCTCCTGCCAGCATCACGTTCCGGCTGGTGCCCGGAGTGCGAGGCTTGGAGCAGGAGAAGGGAGCGGTTACGCGAGCCGCCCAGCCTGCGAAACCGCCCCCTTCTCCTGCTCCAAGCCTTGCACTCCGGGCACCAGCCGGAACGTGATGCTGGCAGGAGAAGGAGGAGGGAGCGGTTACGCGAGCCGCCCAGCCTGCGAAACCGCCCCCTTCTCCTTCTCCTGCCAGCATCGCGTTCCGGCTGGTGCCCGGAGTGCGAGGCTTGGAGCAGGAGAAGGGGGCGGTTTCGCAGGCTGGGCGGCTCGCGTAACCGCTCCCTTCTCCTGCTCCAAGCCTCGCACTCCGGGCACCAGCCGGAAAGCGATGCTGGCAGGAGAAGGAGAAGGGGGCGGTTACGCGAGCCGCCCAGCCTGCGAAACCGCCCCCTTCTCCTTCTCCTGCCAGCATCGCGTTCCGGCTGGTACCTGGAGTGCGAGGCTTGGAGCAGGAGAAGGGGGCGGTTTCGCAGGCTGGGCGGCTCGCGTAACCGCTCCCTTCTCCTGCTCCAAGCCTCGCACTCCGGGCACCAGCCGGAACGCGATGCTGGCAGGAGAAGGAGAAGGGGGCGGTTACGCGAGCCGCCCAGCCTGCGAAACCGCCCCCTTCTCCTTCTCCTGCCAGCATCGCGTTCCGGCTGGTGCCCGGAGTGCGAGGCTTGGAGCAGGAGAAGGGGGCGGTTTCGCAGGCTGGGCGGCTCGCATAACCGCTCACTTCTCCTGCTCCAAGCCTCGCACTCCGGGCACCAGCCGGAACGCGATGCTGGCAGGAGAAGGAGAAGGGGGCGGTTTCGCAGGCTGGGCGGCTCGCGTAACCGCCCCCTTCTCCTTCTCCTGCCAGCATCGCGTTCCGGCTGGTGCCCGGAGTGCGAGGCTTGGAGCAGGAGAAGGGAGCGGTTACGCGAGCCGCCCAGCCTGCGAAACCGCCCCTCCTCCTTCTGCTTCGGGTAGCTCTAGCAGCTCTGCGCATGCGCGCCAGAAACCCGGAAGTAGAATGTGCCGGACCCGTGGCGTGCCAGCCGAAATGGCTCCGCGTGCCATAGGTTCGCCACCACGGACCTAAAAGGTCCCTTCCAACTCTGTTAATCTATCTATCTATCTATCTATCTATCTATCTATCTATCTATCTATCTATCTATCTATCTATCTATCTATCTCATCTATCTATCTCTATCTCTATCTCTATCTATCATCTATCTATCTATCTATCTATCTATCTATCTATCTATCTATCTATCTATCTATCTATCATCTATCATCTATCTATCTATCTATCTATCTATCTATCTATCTATCTATCTATCTATCTATCTATCTATCTATCTATCTATCTATCTATCTCTCTCTATATCTATCTATCTATCTATCTATCTATCTATCTATCTATCTATCTATCTATCTATCTATCTATCTATCTATCTATCTATCTATCTATCTATCTATCTCTATCTCTATCTATCTATCTATCTATCTATCATCTATCTATCTATCTATCTATCTATCTATCTATCTATCTATCTATCTATCTATCTATCATCTATCTATCTATCTCATCTATCTATCTCATCTATCTATCTATCTATCTATCTATCTATCTATCTATCTATCTATCTATCTATCTATCATCTATCTATCTATCTATCTATCTATCTATCTATCTATCTATCTATCTATCATCCATCTACCTACCTACACAAAAACATTTTTGGTATATGAATACATCTGTGTCCTCAATCATCTTTAGCACCTGCTCCAGACCTCGTCTATAATTAAAGCAAGACAACAATGGTTGAAAAGATATTTTTCAACCCAGAACAAATGATAAGGCATGCTTCTAACTCCGTCTACAGTTTTATTTGCTTATTGTAAAAAGGGGAAAAAAATGAAAAGTTAGTATTGATTGCACTTAAGCTGACGGTGGGATTATATCTCAACCGAATATTCACCTTCGGATCTTTTATACCCGTTTCTCAGTAGCCTGGGAAAGAAAAGTAAAGCACAGGTGAGCGTCTGCTTGGATTTCATCAATTCATTGAAAACGATGGAAAAGCATACTTGGTAGAAAATAGATTTGCGTAAAAAGAATCGTGTATGAAATATGAACTTCTAATTTTAAGGCGTAGGGGAGAAATGATCTGGAGGTGTTTCCTCAGCTGAACATCTTTTGTTCACTCAGAGAGGCTGCTTTAAAAAAAAATAATGCTCTCAGATATTTGCAAATTGTTTTATTTGATCAGGGTGTGAATCATTCCGTTGAAGATTATATTAGAAAGATGCTGCATATTTCAGAAATAGTCAATGTGGATATACAGGATAAAGAAGGGCAAGTCTAATAAAATGAAATTCAATGTAGAGAAAAGTAAAGTCTTACACTTAGGCAAGAAAAACCAAAAGTACACATATAGACTGGGTGAAACCAGGCTTAATAGCAGTAACTGTGAGAGGGATCTTGGAGTGCAGAGAAGAGCAACCAGGATGATCAACCAGGATGATTAGAGCCGAGGTGGAGCAGTGGTTAAATGCAGCTACTGCAGGCTACTGCTAGTTCAGCAATTCAGCTGTTCAAATCTCACCAGGCTCAAGGTTGACTCAGCCTTCCATCCTTCTGAGGTCGGTAAAATGAGGACCTAGATTGTTGGGGGCAATATGCTGACTCTGTAAACTGCTTAGAGAGGGCTGTAAAGCACTATGAAGCGGTATATAAGTCTAAGTGCTATATAAGTCTAAGTGCTATCAGGAGACTGGAAACATATGAAGAACGGTTGCAGGGACTGGGCAAGGCTAGTCTAGCGAAGAGAAGGACCAGGGGAGACATGATAATGTCTTCCAATATTTGAGGGGCTGCCACAGAGAGGAAGGGGTCAACCTATTTTCCAAAGCACCCGAAGGCCAGACAAGCAATAATGGATGGAAACTGATGAAGGAGAGATTCAACCTGGAAATAAGGAGGAATTTTCTGACAGGGAGAGCAATCAACCAATGGAACAGACGTTGCCTTCAGAAGTTGTGGGAGCTTCATCATGGAGGTTTTTAAGAAGAGACTGGACTGCAATTTGTCAGAAATCATGTAGGGTCTCCTGCTTGGGTGGGGGGTTGGATTAGATGACCTACAAGGTCCCTTCCAACTCTGTTAATCTGTAATCTAATCCAAGTAGACTAGAAAAGCAACACAGCGTTGAAGGACAACTCAGGGTAACACCTCCACATTCCCCATACCCATACCATAAAGGCACACAAACACAAATAATTTGTCACACACACACACACACACACACACAAAGAACTTGCTAAAAAAAATCGTGATTTCCCCCTATGTCTCTATCATCTCTACATCTTTCTCTGGCCAAAATATTCCCTCTTTGCCTAATATTATGATTTGGATTATTTATAAATTCAAACTTTGGCTGATTGAGGAGGGCTTTATTTCTAGGTATTGGAATGTAGACCTAATTTATTTATTTATTTATTAGTTGTTCTTCTAAGCCTTATAAGCTTATAAGAACAACTGTTCTTATAAGGTTATAATTGTAGGATTTCCCTACTTTTTAAAGTTGTTTTGACTGGGGGAATAATCAGGAACCAAGAGGAAAAATCCAGAACGCTCATTCCAGAACGTTTGAAATCTTCAAAACCTAATTGGAGGGCAATTGTTTATAAAATATGTTGAGTCAGGAGAAGTTTTTGTTCTTTTGATAACCCTTAAAAGCTGCTTACAAGAAAGTTTTCTTTTTCCCCCTCACTTGCCATTATTTTTCTCTCAAAGAGATTAATTAATTTGCTTGTAAAGGCGAGAAAATTAAACAATAATTGAATAAGCCACAGACTGACTGAAACTTTCCCTGGGCGGTAAACAGGAGGTAGATATATTAGATTGTGATAAACTATCTCCCAACAAAGAAGCTTTAAGTTTTAAAAGCAGAAACAAGCTAGATTTTTTTTTCAAAAAAATCTCTTTTTCCTCTGTTCTTAGGTCATGAGTCAACACCTGTAATTATGCCAACTCTCAAGTGTCATCTTTGATGTGATAGTTATGGTCTATAGCACAACAGAAAGCACTACATAGTGATTCTGTGTCACAGATTTTTTTCCCCTCCTTTCTCTTTTTTTTCTTTCTTTTCTCCCCAAAACAGCTTCTCTTTCCAGAGGCATTTTTTTAAAAAAGAGCATGATTTACAACTCAATGAGCCTCTCAATGCAGCCAGAAAAATGACAAACAATAAATATGTGGAGCATTATGTTAACAGCCTGTGAACAATAGCTTGTCAGTTATGACTCGATAGTGGTACGTTTTAATTTTGTCTTTCGTTAAAAAAAATGAAAAAATAAAATAAAATTCCTGGCATGCATGTCTTGTTTGAACACAAGCGTTGAAGTCAAGTGTCTCATCCAAGCATAGCGTTTATCATGCCCTATATTTTTGGTCCTTTTCATCAAACGTCATCTCTATGGTAACAATTATTGCCCCAGAAATTATTTTCAGAATGGCTTATTATTGAATGCAGGTTTTGGGGCGAAGAGGGTAAAGCAGAGAAGAGCAACTAAGATGATCAAGGGCCTGAAGACTAAAACATAGGAAGAATGGATGCAAGAATTGGGTATGGCCAGTTTAGACAAAAGAAGGATTAGGGGTGACACGATAGCAGTGTTCCAATATTTGAGGGGCTGCCACAAAGAAGATGGGGTCAACCTATTCTCCGAAGCACCTGAAGGCAGGACAAGAAGCAATGGATGGAGATTAATCAAGTAGAGAACCAACCTAGAAATAAGGAAAAAATTCCCGACAGTTAGAACCATTAATCAATGGAATGGGTTAAAAAAGAAATCTTTGGGCTAAAATTGCTTTCTCCAAATACTACATAGTATTTTCAATTCTATACTAGCTGGAATTATGGTGGTCTGGAACATCTGGAGAACATCAAGTGGAAGAAAGTTTAGTGAAATTATATTACTCTTGCAAATGAGATTGGCCATCTATGGGTTGATTTCCTTGTGCTTCACTCCAAGCTTCCTAAAATCGGACTGCTAATGATTAGTAGCAAACTTCCAAACAAGAAAAGTACAATTTTTATGGCTCTCTCTCTGAGTTACAAAATAGTATGAACCTCTAACAAGCTTTGCACTGATTAAAAACTAATAAATCACTCCTTCAAAAAAAAATGGGATCAAAGGATTGAACATTTATATCCTGGCTTTTAGCCAAGATATGTTTGCCTATTTCAGCCTATCGTCATGAAAGTGAAATATAGGCTCGGTCTAAGAATAGGACTCGGCTAGAGAAAGGTATAGGCAACTGTATATGCATGTATAAGGAAAACCAGCTATAAGTACTCTTGACTTACAACAGCTCCTTTAGTGACCATTCAAAGTTACAACGGCACTGAAAAATGTGACTTATGACTGTTTTTCACACTTGAGGCCATTGCAGCCTCCCCATGGTCATGTGATCATACGCTTGGCAACGGTCTCGTATTTACGACGGTTGCATTGTCCCAGGGTCTTTTGCGACCTTCTGAGAAGGAAAGTCATCGGAGAAGCCAGATTCCCTTAACAACCGTTAGTAACTTAGCGACCGCAGTGATTCACTTAACAACCGTGGCAGGAAAGGTCAGGCAAAACTCACTTAACTACGGTCTCGCTTGGCAACGGAAATTTTGGGCTCCATGGTGGTCATCAGTCAAGGACCCCCTGTGATACAATTTGCAAGCGGTGTTGCTTATGTCACTCTAAAAGACTGAGAAAGGGACGCTAAGGAATGTTACTACCCTACACATCACTTTAGCTGAGCAGTTGGACACAGCTTAAGTATCTTAGGAGGGATCTATTAAGTGCCTTAGGAGGGATAACAATAGAAATAGCACTTAGACTTATATACCGCTTCATAGTGCTTTACAGCTCTCGCTGGATCTATTACATATCTTAGGAGGGATCTATTACGTATCTTAGAGGGGATCTATTACGTATCTTTGGAGGGATCTATTACGTATCTTAGGAGGGATCTATTACGTATCTTAGGAGGGATTTATTATGTCTCTTAGGAGGGGTCTATTAAGTATCTTAGGAGGGACCTATTACATATCCTAGGAGGGATTTATTATGTATCTTAGGAGGGATCTATTAAGTGCCTTAGGAGGGATCTATTAACTATATTGGGAGGGATCTATTAAGTATCTTAGGAGGGATCTATTTCATTCCGTTGTCTCCTATCTTGAAATTCTCTACTTCCTTCAAGTTTGCTGTTCAGTGAACACCATTAAGAGATACCTTGCTGTACGCCGCCCTGAGTCCTACGGGATTGGGCGGCCTATAAGAACTTTAAATTAAATTAAATTAAATTAAATACCAAGTGGGTTTCACACTTTTGGAATCCATCAGGATCAAAGACCCTTTTGAATCCTCAACACGATGCAATAGAAAAAGCGAAAAAGATGTTAAATAAAATGTTTTGCTCCAAGTCCAAAAGGCAAGACGATTTTTAAGTGAGTCGAACCTGATTTTACCTTTTTTGCCACATTGTTAAACAAATCATGCAGTCGTTAAGGGATTCACATAACCATTAATGAGCCGAGGTGGCGCAGTGGTTAGAGTGCAGCACTGCAGGCTACTTCAGCTGACTGCTAGTTCAGCAGGTCAGCGGTTCAAATCTCACCGGCTCAAGGTTGACTCAGCCTTCCAGCCTTCCGAGGTGGGTAAAATGAGGACCCAGATTGTTGGGGGCAATATGCTGAACTCTGTAAACCGCTTAGAGAGGGCTGTAAAGCACTATGAAGCGGTATATAAGTCTAAGTGCTGTTGCTACTGCTATTAAGGGAATCCAGTGTCTCCCGCTGACTTGGCTTGTCGGAAGCCGGTCACATGGCCATCACAGGTCCTGAGACAACCGTCATAAATATATCCCAGCGCCTGAAGTTTGATCATGTAACCCTGAGGAATGCTAGGATGGTCATAAGTGTGAGGACCAGTCATAAGTCACTTTTTTCAATGTCATCGGAACTTCAAACGGTTACTTTAGGGATGCTTGTAAGTCAAGGAGTACCTGCATTTTACCAAACTAAGCACACCTGCTCAGTGTGTGTAGCCATTACAACGAAGCTGATTACTTCTCTGGCTCAGAGACTGTTTTCTCACGGCTAAATATGATGTCAAAAGTTGTGGCTGCATGTTTCCTGGGAATGTCTTCCCACCAAAAAAATAAAAAAAAAACCTAAAAAAACCCCCCTAGGTTTGATATACCCCGAGCCATGCTGAGCTTCAGCTTAAAAGCCACTTAGATAAAAAACCACTAGTAGTTTACTCCCTGCTGAGCAGCCATTTCAGACCTTTGCAGGAAAAGGGTTTATATGTTCACATCATGCGTCAAGCGGAGTTTATAGCTATTCTCTCAAAGACCAGCGGTTTACTCCAACAGTGAAGTACTTACATATTAGTAACTCTGGCTTTGCTAACAGAATGGAGAGCAAAGCCACCTTTGTACCCTCACGTCTGTTTAAAATGCTGCAACGTTTTAATGTTTTAGGAGCAGCAGAAGAAAACCGTTCTAAATTGGTCCTATGAAATCTATGGACCTGAAGCTGATTGAATAGGGAAAGAAAGACGCATAATCCTGCCCCATTCCTCGTCTATCAACATTTAAAACATTGCAGATGGAGATGGATTCTTAATGATAATTTCCATGAGGTTATGATCTGGACCAGTGGTGGGCTGCAACCGGTTTAACAACCGGTTCGGTGATTGCATGCTTTGCGCGTGCATGCACGCTTTGCGTGCGCACGCTTGCACCTAATGCATTTGCATGCAGTGTTCAAAATACAGCAATTTGAAGCTCAGCTGCTTACCTTCTAAGGCAGCCCCGGTAAGTAGAACAGTGGAGGCGTGGGAATCAAGGGTGAAATGCTCCCGGTTTGGGCGTGCCTGCCTGATGGAGTGAGAATAAATCTCACAGAGGTGATGTTTGATCTTTTCCCCGGAATTCAGACATTAGAAATAAAACCGCAGTTTAAAATTCTAATTAAAATATTTATTTCGGTACAAAAACAATAAAATCTCATTTGTTTACATCTCTGCTATTAGATGCGACTTCCTCCATTGGAAGCCAGAAGAAGAAGGATAGAACGGAGATTCAGGAATGCACACATGCATACAAGAACATATCAATCACGTGCTCAGGAATAAACCATTATATTAGATAGGGATGCAGCTCCCTGCATATACATGTAACAAGCAATAAATAGCAATAGCAATAACACTTTACTTATATACCGCTTCATAGTGCTTTACAGCCCTCTCTAAGCGGTTTACAGAGTTCAGCATATTGCCCCCAACAATCTGGGTCCTCATTTTACCCACCTCAGAAGGATGGAAGGCTGAGTCAACCTTGAGCCTAGTGAGATTTGAACAGCTGAACTGCTGAACTAGCAATCAGCTGAAGGTCGCAATGCTGCTTTTAACCACTGCGCTATCTCAGCTCCAGTGTCACACCGTGACACTGCCGGTGGTCAGAGAGCCGGTAGCGATGGCAGCGCGAGGCTTCGCCCACCTGCCCGGACGGTCCCATTTGGGTTCTTTTACCCTCTGCACATGCACAAAGCGTTCTGAGCAATGGCAGAGGTTAAAGAGTCCAAATGGCGGCGTCCGGGCAGGTGGGTGAAGCCTCGCTATTGGCTCTCCGACCACTGGCAGGCACGCCCGAACCGGGAGCAGTTGAAGTCCACAAGTCTTAAAGTTGCCAAGGTTGGAGACCCCTGGTATAGATGATACCTAAACGCAGATATGGTTGATTCCAAAATAAGTGTAGGTAAAAACATTCTCTGTCACTTTGAGAAGGTTGCCATTACTCAATGTTCTTTTGTGACTTAAATCCAGGGGGGTCTCTTTTCTATGTGAATGTGAGATTGTAATTTTTTTTTAAAGAAAACCAGGAATATTGGCAAACATTTATTTTCTGCAGCATATACATTGTTGCATGTGATTTTATTTCACTTGTGCAGGATCGCAAACTCCTTTTGTTAACCTGCTGAATTTTGGGGTTGCCTCCCTTTTAGTTACGAGTCACAAGTCGTGAGAGCAAAAATGAAGAAGAAAATATTGCGAGAAAAGCCACACATTTAGAAACAGGTAATGAAACTACATTTTAAATTTATTTATTTTTTAAAAATGCATGGACTAGCCACTGGCTTGTGGCTGCTGATATGGTAGCCCTAGAAATTTAGACTGGGGAGAAGTTGAAAGGAATTAGATAGTTTTTCTTTTATTTTTGCTTTCTTTTGTTTCCCTCAAATAAAAGAATTATTGGTTATTAATTTTGTAAAAAGATCTGTAGAAAAGGAACCAAAAAATTCAACATTCAGTGGATAACACTGGGAAACATTCAGTGAAATAAATTGGGAGAGATTTGTGGTGTTGTATACCTTCTTTTTAAACTATCATACCAGAGGTGGGTTCCTACCGGGTCTAACTGGTTCTTTAGAACTGTTAGTAACTCGGTGATGATGTCACGGAGCTAGTTCTGTCATTGCCTCCATGGGCGCCGCCATCTTGGAGTTTGCTTCTGCGCATGCGCAGAAGCTATTTTTTTTATTGCTGCGGGCGCGCGTGTGGAGCGCAACCCTGAGCAAACTGGCAGCAAAAGGATCCAGAACCCACCCCTGTATCATACATTATTATGATATCTCTGGTAAAGTGTCAGGATAAAAGACTACATAGAAATCAGAATAATTTCAGCCGCATTTAGCTTCCAGGCGTTTCAGCTCAACGGAATTCTAATATAATGCATCTAAAAACAAGAATCTTAGAAAGTGAACTCACCAGTGAGCAAAGTTTAAAATACAGGAAAGTTTAGGGTTTTTTTTCTTTCTTTCCCATTTCCTGATGAAAAACATCCAAGAGACCAAGGTGGTATAAAATGTTTTTAAAATCACCATTTAACAATGTCAAGAAAAAAAGAATAGTACCACTTTAGTTCGCTTATATGCCGTAAACCATCCCTTTCTGCACTTTATTTAAATTCTATTTAAAATGAGACATTGAAAGCCCATGAGGCACAGCAAATATTTTTGACCGAATGCTCTGAATTATTATCCAGAATATGGTTGCTCTTATTTTTCTAATTAATTAAAAAAAAACCTTAAAAGCCCCAGAATGTATGTGTATGTCCAAAGCATCCATTTAGATGTAAAAAGGAAAAGAAGCTGCAAACATTGTGTAATCACAGTGGTAAAATAGGCCAGGTATCTGTGTTGCATTTTTCATTGACGGAGCATGTTGTTCTATTAATGTGATATCTTCTCTGCAGTCATGACAAAGTCTGTTGGATTAAGATCAGTGGTTCTCAACCTTCCTAATGTCGCAACCCTTTAATACAGTTCCTCATGTTGTGGTGACCCCCAACCATAAAATAATAAAATTATTAGGAAACTCAGGGGTGGGTTCTAACTTACCTCGCTGCCCGTTCGCTTCCTCCTGTGCTGTGTGGGCACGCCTCATGGGCGCGCATGCGCTTTGCGCGCGCACGCATGCATAGTGGCGAATTTTTTTAAAATTGCAAAAAAAAAAAAAACCCGAAAACAAGATGGCAACGCATGTGCAGTGCCAGAAATTCGGCTTCTGCGCTTTCTCAGAAGTTCCCATGGTACAGATTTTTTTTTTGCAGTAGTCTATTTGTATGTGGGTGGACCTGCCTGCAGACAGATAGAGGAGCGGTGTCTCAGTTGCTAAAACCATCGGAAATATGTGTTTTCCGATGGTCTTAGGCGACCCCTGTGAAAGGGTCATTCGACTCCCAAAGGGGTCGCGACCCACAGGTTGAGAACCGCTGGATTAGATTATTGGAGTGTTTCTGGAAGTTGGATTATTCATCTCTTCTGGGCTAGCCAGGTCTCTGAGACCAATGCATATAGGACTCCCTAGAAGATTTAAGGGGCATAGCAGTTAAAGACACTGAGTTTAAAGCTGACAGCAGTGGTTCGAGTCCTGAGCGCTGTGCAACGGGTGAGCCTCTTGTCCTTGCCTCAGCTTCTGCCCACCTCTTCTAAAGCATGCAAATTTCCTTCTCCTTCTCCTTCTTCTCCTTCTCCTTCTCCTTCTCCTTCTCCTTCTCCTCCTCCTCCTCCTCCTCCTGCTCCTGCTCCTGCTCCTTCTCCTTCTCCTTCTCCTTCTCCTTCTCCTTCTCCTTCTCCTTCTCCTTCTCCTTCTCCTTCTCCTTCTCCTTCTCCTTCTCCTTCTCCTTCTCCTTCTCCTTCTCCTTCTCCTTCTCCTTCTCCTTCTCCTCCTTCTCCTTCTCCTCCTCCTCCTTCTCCTTCTCCTTCTCCTTCTCCTTCTCCTTCTCCTTCTCCTTCTCCTTCTCCTTCTCCTTCTCCTTCTCCTTCTCCTTCTCCTTCTCCTTCTCCTTCTCCTTCTCCTTCTCCTTCTCCTTCTTCTTCTGCTTCTTCTTCTTCTTCTTCTTCTTCTTCTTCTTCTTCTTCTTCTTCTTCTTCTTCTAAACTTTTACCTTTAGAAGATTTATTCATGGTTCAGGATATAAGTGGCAACCAATAAAAGTTGAATCCTCCTCATGCGAACCTTTGGACCTTGTTGAATTTGGGGTTTTAGATAGAGGTTTGTTTCTGCTGGCTAGATCTATTGATCGATCAACTTCTTAAAAAATTAGAAGTAGATGTAATCCATGAGGAATAAAGTAGATTTGTATCTATGATCTGAAAACTGTGCTTCTATTGATGTGGGCTAGATCTCCCTCTGTCTTTCGCTACAGCCCAGTAGTGGGTTCTAAAACCCTTTACTACTGGTTTGCACACGCGCTTGCATGCAGAAGCATTCCGGGCGGGTGCGCGGAGCCTCCCGCTGCCGGCGCTACCGGTTCTAAGAACCGGGCCAAACCGGGAGCAACCCACCGCTGCTACAGCCATGTCATTGTGTTGTTTCCATTCATTGGGGACAAAATCAAAGTGGTTGATATCCTTGTATTTTAAAAGAGTCCTCTTTTATAAGATTTAAAAATACAATGGGATAGAAATTCTAGAGAATAGAATAGAATAGAATAGAATAGAATAGAATAGAATAGAATAGAATAGAATAGAATAGAATAGAATAGAATAGAATAGAATATGGAATGGAATAGAATAGAATAGAATAGAAAAAAATAGAATAGAATAGAATAGAATAGAATAGAATAGAATAGAATAGAATATTAGGAAGGGACCTTGGAGGTCTTCTAGTCCAACCCCCTGCTTAGGCAAGAAACCCTACACCACTTCAGACAAATGGCTGTCCAATCTCTTCTTAAAAACTTCCAGTGTTGGAGCATTTACAACTTCTGGAGGCAAGTTGTTCCACTGATTAATTGTTCTAACTGTCAGGAAATTTCTCCTTAGTTCTAAGTTGCTTCTCTCCTTGATTAGTTTCCACCCATTGTTTCTTGTCCTACCCTCAGGTGCTTTGGAGAATAGCTTGACTCTTCTCTTCTTTGTGGAATACAGCAGGTTGATAATAATTAATACAGAAGGTTGATGAATCAAGCTTACTAATGAAAATGTAGTTATCTCAGTTAAGAAAAAAAAACTTTTGTTCTAACTGTAAAGGTTTCAAAATAACCCGATGGGAAGTTCTACTATATTAATTTAAAACATGAGACATTTCAATATATTCAAAGGATGTCAATGATTTTTAGAATAGCTAAAGGTAAGTTGCGGATAGTTGGTTTCATTGGAATCTCAATCGGAAGGATGGATTGGGGAGCGAGTGATGGACTGTTATGTCTCCAAAGATGAAGATTGTTAGAAATATCTAGGTGTTTATTCAGCTTGGAGGGTCTGTATGCTGAAAACAATTTGTCCTTTTTAAATCCTTAAATAACTCAACTTGATTGGATCGCAAGCCTTTACAACTGCAAATTTTTAACTGGCTTTAGCATATTGAATCAGGATAAAGTTAAGTGTTGAAGTGTCAACTGACTTAACCTTCTTTCCGGTAAGTGTGTCATTAACAGTTGCTCTTTGCCCTGGGGATATTAAACAAAGAGAAAAGTTGGTAACCTGACACCAAGAGTTCCACTTAAGTGGTTACCTGAATGTCTAGTTATCTTTCAAGAGAGACCAAGTGAAGGAAATGAAAACAGCTCCCCGGAGTTGCCCTGACAAAATATAGTCAGGTGCGGCATTTTCATCCCTGGACCCTACGGAAATCACTAGCAAACAGGACCTTGGCTTTGACTGAATAGGTCAGTCAACCAAAGCCATTCCTGAACTTATTTAACCATAAAGTTCAACTGAAAAAGACAGGAAAGATTTGAGAAGGGTGGAAGGGTGTTTGGATGTGCACTTTCTTCCATGAACCTTGATCCAACCACGAAGAACGGTTGCAGGAACTGGGTATTGCTAGTCCAGGGGTCTGCAACCCGCAGCTTTGGAGCCGCAGGTGGCTCTTTCGTCCCTCTGCTGCGGCTCCCTGTCATTCAAAACATGCATCACAACCGCCAATGTGTGACACCCGCCGGCACACAATTTATTGAGCTTTTCGACCCATCTTTTTTTTCGGAGTTCAAAATGTTTTTGTTGCATGCAGAAATAAAAATTTGTTTTCTCTGTAGCAGTTCATTGATTACATAAATGCAACACACTATAGTTTTTTTAATACGTAGCATAAAGGTAAAAAACGATATATGCAGTGTTATCTTCATTTTAGATGTCAAAAGGTTTTTGTGGCTCCCGGTGTTTTCTTTTCTGTGGGAAATGGGTCCAAATGGCTCTTTGAGTGTTTAAGGTTGCCGACCCCTGGGCTAGTCTAAAGAAAAGAAGGACTATGGGTGACATGATAACAGTGTTCCAATATCTAAGGGGTTGCCACAAAAAAGGAGGGTGTCAACCTTTTTCCAAAGCACCTGAAGGCAGAACAAGAAGCAACGGATGGAAACTAATCAAGGAGAGAAGCAATCTAGAACTAAGGAGAAATTTCCTGACAGTGAGAACAATTAATCAGTGGAAGGACTTGACTCCAAAATTTGTGGGTGCTCCAACACTGGAGGTTTTGGACAACCATTTGTCTGAAATGGTGTAAGGTTTCCTGCTTGGGCAAGGGGTTGGACTATGATACCTTAAGGGTCCCTTCTAATTCCGTTATGCTATTATTCTGTTATTTCCATACCTTGGGATGTTTTGTTAATCTAACCAGATTTATCTTTCCACCACTGGTTTTGTCTCAAGGTCATATTCATAGAATCTAATTGTTGGAAAGAGCCACTGAGCCATTCCCTAGTTCAATGTAACATTCCAAAATGCCCACAAGCCAAAAAGAAGGGCCTAGAGTCCCTGGATAAGAGTGTTGGGATGTGCCACAATGGCTAACTTCAAGAATCTACCTGTTCTTCTTCTCTTGCTCTTCTTTGAAGGAATTGTATAGACCAGTGATGGTGAACCTTGTTTTCCTCGCGTGCCGAAAGCATGCACGTGCATGCTATTGCAAGCACACACATGCCCACACCCATAATTCAATGCCCCCCATGTGACCCACCCCCTTGAGCATGCACATGCGACCCCCCTGGTGCTGCCCCGTCCCCGCGCATGACCACCGCTGCCCCGTTTCCTGACTTCTGGTGGACCCGGCAGGCCCATGTTTTGCCCTCCCCAGGCTCCAGAGGCTTTCTTGGAGCCTGGGGAGGGCGAAAATGCCCTCCCCTGTCCCTCCAGAGGCTGAAAATGCCCTCCCAGAGCCTCTGTCTGAGCCAAAAATCAGCTGACTGGCACGCACATGCATGCTGGAGCTGAGCTAGGGCAACTGCTTGCGTGCCGGCAGATATGGCTCCACGTGCCACCTGTGGCATATGTGCCATAGGTTCGCCATCACGGGTATAGACATTTGTCCAGAATGCTATAGGGTCTCCTGCTTGTGCAGGGAGTTGGACTAGAAGATCTCCAAGGTCCGTTCAACTCTTATTATAGAAAAAGCCACTTTCAACCGTTATCATGCTCATTTTTTCCAAAGATTTTAGCATTCTGGAGAATTTTTTTTTATAATGAATTGCTCTCCAAAAATCTGTTTTCATGGATGGAATTCACTCAACTGAGTCAAGATTACAACTTGGAACACATAAGTAGAACTCCAGATAACATTTGGGACATGATACCAGATACCAACTTAGTGACCTAAGAGTCGATGAAACAATGAATATTTACAGTGCACTTTTGTCTAAAGCAATTTTTTCTCAACCTGAAACCACCTGAAAAGTGTTGGATTTCAGTTTGCACAATCAGCCACTCAGCATGGCCAAAGCCCATACTATCTAGGTAGTTGGTAGCTCCCTAGATAGTCCAACTTAGCTAGAGAACAATATGTTTTAGCAACACCGTTTAAATGTGTGATAATTCCAGACTGTCCTAGAAATAATCAAAATGTTGTGGGGTTAAGATTAGGCATGTTTTCCCAAGACCTTTGAAATCCCAAACACTGTCCAGGTGCTTCAAACTTAAAAACAAACAAACCCCAAAACCTGGCTTTCTATGTATTCAACCTAGTTTGTAATCGAACCGGTAGCCTCTGTGCTAGGAATACCTAGTAAATTTGATACGTACAGGTTGGTGAGGATTTCATTCAATACATATTGTTTATAAGGGCATATCAACATTATCATTTGCTTTTTTCATGGAGGGAAATGCCAAGAACTTGACTGTCCCCCCCCCCAAACAAGGAACTGAAGTGAAACAAACAACTGGCCCAACATTGGTTAGATAATGTGTTTCGTGTGGTGATACAAAAATGATCTAAATCAGGGTGTCAAACTCGATTTCATTGAGGGCTACATCAGGTTTCTGTTTGACCTCAGGGAGCCAGGGCGGGTGTGGCCAGTTCGATGTCACTCGTGTCAGGGGCGCCTGTGGTGGCCCGAGCGCTCTACCAGTGAAAACGGGCTCCCAGCTCCATTTTCGGTTGCAACTGCTTCCTGCAACCCTCTGCCAGCGAAAACAGAACTCGGGAGGGCCACCCGCAGCCCTTGCAAGCTCCATTTTCAACTGCGATCAGAGGTGGGTTCCTCCCAGTTCGGACTGGTTCACCCGAACCAGTAGCAACCCGCTGGTGATGTCACGATGTCGGTGCTGGTCCATGGACACCGCCATCTTTTTTTGAGAATTTTTTTGATTTTTTTTTTTTGAAAAAAAAAAATTTGGGGAGAATTTTTCCCCAGGTTTTTTTCTTCTTCTGCGCATGCATAAATGATTATAAGCAAAGTACAAACAGTAAAACATGATTGAATATACATGTAATAATACAAGCATGAATAAGAGTAAAAGAGGTAAGAATATATGGGTACATTAGGACAGGAACGGTAGGCACAATTGTGCGCTTATGCACGCCCCTTACCGACCTCTTAGGAATGGGGTGAGGTCGATGATAGATAATCTGAGGTTGAAGTTTTTGGGGTTTGGGGAAGAAACTACTGAGTCAGGTAAAGTGTTCCAGGCATTGACAACTCTGTTGTTAAAGTTGAATTTTTTGCAATCAAGTCTGGAGCGGTTTACATTAAGTTTGTATCTATTGTGAGCTCATGTATTATTGCGGTTGAAGCTGAAACAGTCGTTAACAGGTAGGACGTTGTGGCAGATAATTTTGTGAGCTACACTAAGGTCAGATCGAAGGCGGCGTAGTTCTAAATTTTCAAGTCGCAGAATTTCAAGTCTGGTTTCATAAGGAATTCTGTTGTGAACAGAGGAACGTAATACTCTTCTTGTGAAGTATCTCTGGACATTCTCAATTGTGTTGATGTCTGATATGTAGTGTGGGTTCCAGACAGATGAGCTGTATTCAAGAATCGGTCTGGCAAATGTTTTGTATGCTCTGGTTAAGAGTACAATAGCACTTAGACTTATATACCGCTTCATAGTGCTTTACAGCCCTCTCTAAGCGGTTTACAGAGTTCAGCATATTGCCCCCAACAATCTGGGTCCTCATTTTACCGACCTCGGAAGGATGGAAGGCTGAGTCAACCTTGAGACGGTGAGATTTGAACAGCTGAACTGCTGAACTGCATTGCTGCTCTTTAATCACTGCGCCACCTCGGCTCTTACAACAATGTTGCCGGAGGACTTGCAGAAGATCTTATTCAATGGCAGTGGTGATGGCTTGCAGAACAGTTTTGGATTTTGGAGAACTGATTCTGGAGAACAATCTATAATTCTGGATCGTGTCACTTTTTATTGAATCAAAGCAAAATGTGCTCGAAATGAATCTATGGTTTTTGAAGGACCTGGAACTCAAGTCTGAAACCTCTCTGAATTTAACCATCTGCTTTGGTGACTCAATCTATTTAGCCGATGGGATAGATTTAACTTATATGGTTGTATCAAAATCTGCTTTAGGTTCAAAGCAAAGTATACCGATTGGCTTCTCTTGCACGAATGGACTAGTTTCATAGCAAAAGCACCTTCTTATTAACTAGGACATTATCAAATTTCAGTTTGATGAGGTGATGTTGAAACCCAGGCAAAGAAAGGAAGTTGGAGGAGGCATCTGGATATGTTTTGGTGCGGGATGGCAGCAACAGTTGAAATTTATCTGCGCCTGACTCAAAACAAACCTTGAAGTCCAGATAAAACGTGGGTGTGAAAAATAAACCAATTTCAAAAAACCTGCTAATCTAAAGCCCAAGGATTATATTTTCTTTTTAACCCTCAGTTTTCTCCACATCTCTGGGGGTGGGGGGGAAACCACTCACCATTTGGATAAGTTTATTTTTTTTTAAAGCACCCAACTGTCTTTCTCTCTAATTCGAGCCAAGTCATCAATATTAATTCCTTTAATATTGAACCTTTAAGGGCCACCTTGCCATCAAGAGGGTGTGCTCCTTATCTTCTTCTTCTTGTTGTGCCATATCCATCACTGGACCTTGGTAATCATGTTGGCGATCCTATTTTTACCAACAGCCGCACGAAAAAGTGCTGTTCACTTTTGGTTGAGTTTTGCTCAAACCAGTCCCTTAGGTTTTGAAGCCATAATGTTCTTCTTCTTCTGCCTGGACCTCATTTGCCTTCAATCTTTCCTTGGAGGATTAAGTGAAGTATGGTGTATTTTTCTGGGTGTCGTATCACATGTCCAAAAATATTTAGCTTTTTAATAGTTTTGATGATTTTCCTTGGCTTTCCCAGGCGGCTTATCACCTCCTCAGTGCTCCTAAACAGGTAATGCCATTTTCTTTAGGACAGGTATAATTACCAACACAGGAACATGTAGCATACATCAAAATGAAGCTGCTCCTTTGTGGATCACATCCCTACTTCTCAACATAGTCACCGTTTCTCTCAATAGCAATGTTCCACCTTCCACCTTTTCACTTCCTCGTCACTGGAATAATAATCCTCCATACTCACCAGATTTAGCGCCTTCAGACTATCATCTCTTCGGCCCCATGAAAGAGGCTTTGAGAGGCAAACATTATTCCAGTGACGAGGAAGTGAAAACTGCAGTGAAGAAGTGGCTCAAAGAACAGTCAACAAAATTTTTCGAGACAGGGATACATGCTCTCATTTGAAGGTGGAACATTGCTATTGAGAGAAACGGTGACTACTATGTTGAGAAGTAGGGATGTGATCCACAGAGGACCAGCTTCATTTTGATGTATGCTACATGTTCCTGTGTTGGTAATTATACCTGTCCTAAAGAAAATGGCATTACCTGTTTAGGAGCACTGAGGAGGTGATAAGCCGCCTGGGAAAGCCAAGGAAAATCATCAAAACCATTAAAAAGCTAAATATTTTGGACTCACCCTCGTATATATTTTTTTTAAAAAAAGAGAAAAGTTGTGAAGAGTTTTTATTGGGGAGGCCAACTGTCAGGAGCATCTGTTTTTGTCCTGCAGAGAAGCTGAGGTCCTAAGACCAATGATCCACAAATGCTCTTTTTGTTATTTGGTCCATCTCATAAACGGTGATGCTATTTACCGAGGCACCTCTGCACCAAAGCCCGGGTCCCATTTTTTTAAAAAAATATTTATTTATTTATTTATTTATTTATTTATTTATTTATTTATTTATTTATTTATTTATTTATTTATTTATTTATTTATTTATTTATTTATTTATTTATTTATTTATTTATTTATTTATTTATTATCTGATACCTTTTCTGGAGGGGTCCACTAAAAGGGGATGAATGAGCCTTATAAACAGCCGCTGCTGTCAGCATTTCCTTTTGTTGTCTGGTGCATTTCTAAGCTAACCACTGAGGCATACATAAGACAGAAGTTTAAAAAAAGTGACTTGATAGGCAAGGGGGCTGGGAAGAGACCCGTTTGACTTTCTTCTCTCTTTTTTTTTTTAAAAAAAAGATGTATTCTGTAGATTAGAAATACAGCTGGGAGACCAGGTTGGGGGGTCAGGAGTGGGGGGAGAGAACAGAGGGACTCTCCCCCTCCCCCCCCATTGGCTTCACACCAATCTCCCATGCTTGCAAATCATGGGACAGAAGGAGCCCTTCGTTCTTTTATGCAACTTTGCAACAGCTGCGTTTTGTTTTCTCATCGTAGGGAAAGAAAACCTTTAAAAGAGAGAGAGAGAGAGAGAGAGAGAGAGAGAGAGAGAGAGAGAGAGAGAGAGAGAGAGAGAGAGAGAGAGAGAGAGAGAGAGAGAGAGAGAGAGAGAGAGAGAGAGAGAGAGAGAGAGAGAGAGAGAGAGAGAGGGCGAACCTTTCACGGGGACATTTCCCCCAAAACACCTCCAAGGAAGAAAGATGGCAGGATGGGAGATTTGAGTAAGGAGGGCTTCACAACTTGTTGACATAATGAGGGGCCGTCATTAAGTCAACCACAGAAACAAAAGGATGAAGGAAGATGGGGTGAGATCTCCCACAACTAAAGGTTCTTCCTCCCGAAGACTTTCAACTTTTAAAAGTTGAGTGTCGCGAGAGGAACAACAGAGATATCTTAACTACAGAGATATCATTATGAGCGGTTTTAGTTCCAAGTATAAAAACACAAGATTATTTGGTTCAAGGGCTGTTCTTAATTGCACCGTTGCTGGTCCAAAATGTAGGAAAAGAAGAATGTTGGCTCTTAGACTAGCATCAGCAGGTCAGCGGTTCAGATCTCACCGGCTCAAGGTTGACTCAGCCTTCCATCCTTCGGAGGTAGGTAAAATGAGGACCCAGATTGTTGGGGGCAATGTAAATATACATTGCTTAATGGTGTAAACCGCTTAGAGAGTGCTTGCACTATGAGGCGGTATATAAGTCTCACAAATAAATAAATAAATAAACAAACAAACAAACAAACAAACAAACAAACAAACAAACAAACAAACAAATAAATAAATAAATAAATAAACAAACAAACAAACAAACAAACAAACAAACAAACAAACAAACAAACAAACAAACAAACAAACAAACAAACAATAAATAAATAAATAAATAAATAAATAAATGCAAACTGAAACACGAAAGAAACACCCAATGAGTTGTTGCTTTTTTATATAAATTAAGCACAATTGCACTGCTTGGATTTTCAGCATTAAATTTCTACTCTAAAGGCTCCTGTGAGCACATTGCGTACATACAAACTTTTTCTTGACTTGTGCATTTGGTCCTATAAATAGAAAACTTCTTTCTATAAAAGGCTCTGGGTTTTTTTTAAAAAAGAGGGAAAAAAAGTTGACCCAGGTGCGTGCTTTCAAGAAAACACACAAAAGAAAGACTGCATTTTTCTTTTTGGCATTCTGCAAACTTCCTGATCTAAACAATTTGAAACATTTGGAAGGATTGAGAGCTCCTGTTGAACGATGCAATTTGAAACTTCATTCAGGCCACAGATCGGAGGCAGAAATAGTAGCATAAACGCACAGAAAGCAGGACAAACAGCCCTTTCCTGGTTGGGAAGGAACAAAACCAGGGAGAACATAGATGCTACATCTGGGCTGGAGGAGAACAAAGACAAGAGAAAACATGAATGCTATGCAGCTAATCCTTGACTTATGACCATAGCTGAGCCTTAACATTTTATTTGCAAGACAATTCTTAAGTGAGTTTTACCCCATTTTACAACCTTTCTTGTCACAGTTGTTAAGTGAAGCACAGGAGATTGTGCTGTGAATCTGGCTTAGCACTTAGCACTTAGACTTATATACCGCTTCACAGTGCTTTACAGCCCTCTCTAAGCGGTTTACAGAGTTCAGCATACTGCCCCCAACAATCTGGGTCCTCATTTTACCGACCTCAGAAGGATGGAAGGCTGAGTCAACCTTGAGCCGGTGAGATTTGAACAGCTGAACTGCTGAACTAGCAGTAGCCTGCAGTGCTGCATTTAACCACTGTGCCACCTCAGCTCTCTTGGCTTCCCTCCTTGACTGTCAAAAGGTCACAAAAGTGTAAATCAGCCAAAGGTTCATATTATCATATGTGGTGGCTCTGCAAAAAAGCAAAGATGTTTTGGGATAAGGTTAAGACATGGTTAGAAGAAATACTAGGTAGAAACATAGAAACAAAACCTGAACTGTTTTTACTAGGAACTACCCATGAGAAATATGAAAAAGGACAGATTTATCTAATTCTACATTTAATAACTGCAGCAAGATTGATATGCACACAATACTGGAAAAATGAAAATACTCCAACAGAAGAGTAATTAATAGATAAAATATTGGCATGTGCAGAAATGGACAGACTAACATTGGAAACGAAGGACAAGGATGAGACAGAATACTATGTAATATGGGATAAATTTTACCAATGGATAGAAAAGAAAAACAGTCAAAATAATTTGACTGCCCCTCATTATGTCAACAAGTTGTGAAGCCCTCCTTATTCAAATCTCCCATCGTGCCATCTTTCTTCCTTGGAGGTGTTTTGGGGGAAATGTCCCCGTGAAAGGTTCGCCCTCTCTCTCTTCTGGTGGCAAAATGTCCTCACTTTTAAGAAGTTTCTCCTTAATTCCAGGTTGCTTCTCTCCTTGATTAGTCTCCATCCATTTTACACCTCTACAGATGGCTGGCTGGCTGGCTGGCTGGCTGGCTGGGGAATTATGGGAGTTGAAGTCCACACGTCTTCATGTTGCCAAAGTTGAAAACTACTGGCTCAGAAGAAGTCTTCGCATCCCACTCCAGTATTTGCCATCTGAGTCAACTGCTCCACTCTGACTAATGGTAGGTCTAGTGTTGAACCTCCAGGCTATTTATTTCTGACCCCAAAGACCTCTAAGATATGACAGCCCATCTCCGTCTCACAACACGCCCTAAGGGAGAGGTTTGGCTGGGAAACAGTAATACCTAAAGCCCTGTTTGGTGTTATATATCTGAGTAGTTGTGGTTTAGGGTAAATGTTTCTAATGTCCACGCCGACACATGATCTGGTTTTTATTCTTTCCATGTCATGACATTAAGAGCTGGATGTTAGATGAACTTGCCTTCTGGCCAAGACAGACAGATCTTTGGCTCAAGATGCAGATACTAGATGCCCTGTGGAGTTTCTCTTAATGCTGACCAGAAAGTTGGTTGCAAGCTTATAATTGTGGTTTCTTCTCAATCCTAGATGTCTTGCCCATGTTTCTTTAATGTGTCAGTATGCTATCCATCTTTAGCGTCTATAAATATGAAGCTCTATATTGAGAAACTAAAGTGGTAGAGCCCCAGAATTCATTTGCCGCCACCACCCCCAGAAGAGAACAAATAAACCAGGCTCCTTCCAAAAAGGATGAACTCCCAAGATTTTTATAGTTTACTCTTGTCATTGACTAGGGAGTAAATTGTAAACATTAAAAAGAGACGGATGACAGAGGATTTGGATAAAATATTGTTGTAATGTCACTTGGATTGGCTTAAGAAATTAGGACTTCAGAAGATATATTTATAAGAAGAATCTTTCGGGATTAGGTTGGTGGCCCTTCTAGGCTGACATTCGCAATGTATGGCCAACCGGTAGATTAATGAAGTTCAGAAGCAATATAGGGATGGTTCCTTGCCTCACCAACACCTGGTGATATTCCAGCTACATGGGTTTAAAAGAATATGTGTGGTTATTAAGACTGAGAGCATCTCTAGAATTTCCTGATAGTACTAAACCAATAAAGGAGAGTATGTGTAGCTCCAGGTTGAAATGAGCGGTCCTTAATGTTCTCTGAACTTGGTTGCTTTCTTGCAGACGTTTCATTACCCAAACTAGGTAACATCATCAGTGCTGAGTTAACAGTGATGTTACCTAGTTTGGATAATGAAACATCTGCAAGAAAACAACCAAGTTCAGAGAGCACCAAGGACCCCTCAGTTCTAAATCAAGTTTGACTTTCCTGAGCGTTTCAAGATTCATCGTTGACTTGATACCTGGGTGTGTACCAGAATAATCTTGAACTAAATCCACTCAAAACTGTAGAAATGGTGGTGGATTTTAGAAGAAAACCTCCTATACTACCACCTCTTACAATACTAGTCAACCCAGTATCAACAATAGAGTCCTTCAAGTTTCTAGGTTCTATCATATCTCAAGACTTAAAATGGACACCTAACATAAAAAAGGTCATCAAAAAAGCACAACAAAGAATGTTCTTTCTGCGCCAACTCAGAAAACTCAAACTGCCCAAAGAGCTAATTCAGTTCTACAGAGGAATTATTGAGTCTGTCATCTGCACCTCCATAACTGTCTGGTTTGGCTCTGCAACACAACAAGACAGACACAGACTTCAACGGATAATTAGAACTGCAGAAAAAACAATTACTGCCAACCTGCCTTCCGTTGAGGATGTATATATTGCACAAGTCAAAAAGAGCGCTGTGAAAATATCTACAGATCCCTCACATCCTGGACATTAATTGTTTCAACTTCTACCCTCAAAACAACCCTCAATGGAATATCTAGACACAAGGACAGTTTTTTCCCGAATGCCATCACTCTGCTTAATAACTAATTCCCACAACACTGTATTACTATTCTTCTTCTCATCCTTGCTAGTATCTATCTCTTCCCACTTATGACTATAACCATGTTGCTTGTATCTTTCAATTTATATTGTTTTTATTTGTTTCCTAGTACAATTAGATAGCTTATTAGTAACCTTGACTGAGTGTAGTATCTTTTTATTCTTGATGAATGTATTTTATTCTCCTTATGTACACTGAGAGCATATACACCAAAGACAAATTCCTTGTGTGTCCAATCACACTTGGCCAATAAAGAATTCTATTTTAGTGACTTGCGTTACACAATTTCCAAGTATCCTCCCAACCCAATGACGAATGAACCCACCTGAACCCTGTAATCACCCAGCTGTACTGTAATAATAATAATAATAATAATAATAATAATAATAATAATAATAATAATAATAATAATAATAATAATAATAATAATAATAATAATAATAATAATAATAATAATAATAATAATAATAATAATAATAATAATAATAATAATAACAGAGTTGGAAGGGACCTTGGAGGTCTTCTAGTACAACCCCCTGCTTATGCAGGAAACCCTACACTACTTCAGACAGATGGTTATCCAACATCTTCTTAAAAACTTCCAGTGTTGGAGCATTCACAACCTCTGGAGGCAAGCTGTTCCACGGATTAATTGTTCTAACTATCAGGAAATTTCTCCTTAGTTCTAGGTTGCTTCTCTCCTTGTTTAGTTTCCACCCATTGCTTCTTGTCCTGCCTTCAGGTGCTTTGGAGAATAGCTTGACTTCCTCTTCTTTGTGGCAACCCCTCAGATATTGGAACACTGCTTTCATGTCACCCCTAGTCCTTCTTTTCATTAAACTAGACATACCCAGTTCCTGCAACCGTTCTTCATATGTTTTAGCCTCCAGTCCCCTGATCATCTTTGTTGCTCTTCTCTGCACTCTTTCTAGAGTCTCCACATCCTTTTTACATCGTGGTTGGTTTCCCAGTTTTATTTCTGCAATATATTTCTTCATCAAATGGCACGTTTGTGCCTGCAGGAAATCTCCTCTTCAGAAACAGTCCAGGTTTTTTTTTGGTTTTTTTTTTCTCTTGTACTTGTCCAATGTTAATTTTTCTTCCCCTGGCTTCCACCCCTGGCTCGGTCTTTCCCCCTTCCCTGGAAGTTCTAGATAAAAGAAGGTCTCGTAAGTCGGCCTCCTTTGAATGCTTGCAGAATGTGAAAAACAAATTATTGGCCATTGTCTCTTGGTGCCCTACAAACCACGGCCTCCCCATATGCTGACTGGAACTCCGAATTCCTGGTTATGATTCAGTGATCATACATGGCATTTCTAATGGAAATTGGAGGAGGGGGCAGAGGCGAAAGAATTTGTACTTTTTTTTAGCTTTCTCACCACTTTGAGACTGTTCCCTAACACCCAGAAGACCTGAAAAGGACAGGCGGTGGGGGTGGGAGAATGGGGAGGGGGATTTTGGAGGGGGAAAAGACCCAACTCTTCTTCTTCTTCTTTCTTTTCATCTTCTGGGTGCTGGTGACTAATATTGCAGACAAAAGATGGTTAAATTCTGGCTGGAGGTAAGCGTTCTCCTCCAGTGACTCATCTGTCCTTCACAATAACCCAACTTCTGTTTATGAGAGGGCTGATGAACAAATAGAAGCAAAAGGAGGTTAATTACAGGAAGGATATTCATGGCTAATAAACAAGGGTTGTCTTCCTTTGACGGTTGTGTCAGCCAACCATCCAAACAGGACTGTAAGTTTTAGCACAGGAGATCGGCCATAAAAGAAGAAAGGGGTGGGAAAGGGGGAAGGGAAGGGAATCAAATATGCAGCAGAAGAAATGCCACAAGTGACCGTCTCATGACTTTTTGGGTGTCCTCGTTGTGTTGAGTGGATTTTTAAAGCCTGCTTACTCATGCAGGAGATGGCCAGCTGTTCAGAAGAAGTTCCTCCCCCACAAATAATTATTTGTTATGCAATGTTGGATGTTAATATCTTCAGATCAAGACGAGGAAGAATGAAAAAGTTAGCAAATCTAGTTGCTGTCGCAGTTCCTGGTGATTGGTACAAAGTCACCCAGCTGGCTTTCATGCCTAAAGTGGGACTAGAACTTACCCTCTCTTGGTGATTGGCTCAAAGTCACCCAGCCAGCTTTCATGCCTAAGATGGGAGTCGGACTCACCATCTCCTGGTACCTAGCCTGGTGCCTTCATCATGACACCAAACTGCCTGTCTAAAAACGATCAAATGATTTTTTGAAATCGGTTCATTTGAAATGAAATGACCACATGGTGTTTACATATCTCTAAAACAGATGTTTCCATTGTGCACTGAGCTATAGAACTGAGACATGAAACAGAAGGCCGTTTGTCTCCTCTGCTTTGGTAGGCCAGCTCTATCTTCACACGTACTAAAACAACTGCTTTCAGGGACAGACTGACCTGGCTGAAGTCCCATTTTGCTCCCCTGGCCTTTTGCCATCAGCTATTTTTAAAAACCTGCTTTTCAGAAGACAGAATCTTCTTCTTAACCTCAGTGAGACCAGTTCTGTATCTTCGGCAAGAATTCTTCACGGATGGTATCATTGCCACCACCACTAACATTAAGAAATTGCCTTGATGGAGACTTTCTATACCTTTCTGCAATGAAAACCAACTTCTCAGGCTTAATGCTACCATTACCTACATCTTTTTGAAACTTTCCAAGGTGTGGGTCTTGAGGTTAGTTGTTCTCTTGCGGGAACTTTATTACCCAAACTAGGTAACATCATCAGTGCTAGAAAGGAGGGGGTTTTCAGGGAGGAGGAGGAGGAGGAGGAGGAGGAGGAGGAGGAGGAGGAGGAGGAGGAGGAGGAGGAGGAAGAAGAAGAAGAAGAAGAAGAAGAAGAAGAAGAAGAAGAAGAAGAAGAAGAAGAAGAAGAAGAAGAAGAAGAAGAAGAAGAAGAAGAAGAAGAAGAAGTGGTAGTGGTAGTGGTAGTGGTAGTGGTATGGGGTCCTTGGTGCTCTCTGAGGTTGGTTGCATTCTTTCAGATGTTTCAATACCCAAAGTAGGTAACATCAGCAGTGCTAGAAGAGAGTGGAATTTGGGAGGAGGAGGAGGAGGAGGAGGAGGAGGAGGAGGAGGAGGAGGAGGAGGAGGAGGAGGAGGAGGAGGAGGAGGAGGAGGAGGAGGAGGAGGACTGTGGAGTCCTTGGCGCTCTCTGAGGTTGGTTGCTTTCTTGCATTATCAAGCTAGGTACGGTAACATCATCAATGCTAGCAACCAACCCCAGAAAGCACCAAGAACCCCGCAGTTCAATCCTGAGCTACAAATATTCTCTTCCATCAGTATTTTCCAAGGTCATAAACCTTTACTTTATTGGATTGATTGTTCTTCTCAACCAAAACCTGACTGAAATGAAGACCTAGAGGAAAGGGAGCCTTTCTGAACCCACCTGCCATTTCTGAATCTTGAATCATCTTGTTTTCATCCCGTATTCCATCTTCAAGTTAATAAAATTAATAACTAAATAAAAGGGTCCAAAATGCCATTATTGGATGCCTCGCTGCTATGACAGGGCTCAACTAACCTATTCATATGACATTAACAATCATCTAATAAAATAATTCTTTCATGCTTTATTCAGAGCAAGTAATAGGGATTGGAAAAAGGTGAAACTGGACAGATATATCCAACTTATTTTTCTTTTCTTTTGGAATATATATTATACAATATCTAGTTTAGCTTATCATGCCAGTTAGATTTTAGCTTTTGTACCTTTGGCTTGCTCTTGTTATATTGAGAAAGAATTTGATTTTCATTGTAAGTCATATTTTGCATCTATGCTATTGCAGTTCATGCTGTTTTACCTTGTAATCTTGTTGTCTTAACCATGGGCATGAAATACCGTACATAATGTTACTATCATAATTATTACTGCTTTCAGATTTCAGTCTTTATACACCCACATCCATGTATAAAAATATTACAATATTATGGCAGGAGAAACAATAAAGAAATATAACAAATAAAAAAAGAGCTCTTCCCTCCTGGGAAAACATGTGTGTTTATGTGCTTCTTGCACAATTTGAAAATGCTAATTTGGTTTTTACGCGTGGCCCATGCTTCTATTCCTCGAACAAGAATTTCTCTGACCTTGTTTGGAATTGTGAGCCCTCTCCCCCCTTTTTTAAATGGACAACCATTGTGTTTTATTTATCTGACAGGGTTTCCTGATATTGTTTTGGGTTATCAGTACGGCTTCTCTGATCATATTACGGTTTAGGCTGGGATTTGACCCTGGGCAGGGTTCGTTTTAAATCAGATCCTTATCATTACTGCTGTGATAAATAGATATGCTTTGGAAGCTGTATACAGATAATTTATTTAGTCCCTGTCTGTATCATGTTTTATACAACCCGGGATCAATGTCAGCCCTTTATGGATATAGCTTAGGTTGCATTCAGTAACTACAAGCTAGAGCTCTTTAAAGAATGTTAATGTAACAGCTGACATTTTTATGATATAAGGCTACAAGGAGCGAGTCTAGAGTCACGAGAAGAGTCCTCCACTCCTCTGCTCGCAACAGAATACCTTATACCACCAGGCTTGAAATTTTGGGCTTAGACAACTTAGAACTACGCCGCCTTCGGTCTGACCTAAGCGTAGTACATAAAATTATCTGCTACAATGTCCTACCTGTCAATGACTACTTCAGCTTCAACCGCAACAATACACGAGCACACAATAAATGCAAACGTAAGGTAAACAGCTCCAAACTCGATTGCAGAAAATTCAACTTCAACAACAGAGTGGTCAATGCCTGGAATGCAGTACCTGACTCTGTGGTTTCTTCCCCCAAACCCCAAAACTTTAACCTTAGACTGTCTACTGTTGACCTCGCCCCATTCCCAAGAGGTCTGTAACAGTACTGGGTTCTAAAACCCGTTGCTACTAGTACGCGCGCTCATGCGCAGAAGCATCCCAGAGTGTGGGTCATCTTTTAGATCGTTTCCGCCCAGCTTGTATTTGATGTTCTGATTTTTATTGCCAATGTGCAGGACTGAGCATTTGTTAGCAGAGATTTGTTTGACCATTCATATACATAATTTAGGTCATTTTGTAAGGTAGTAGAATTATCTGTGGTGTAATACATCGTCAGCAAAGAGGACGCAGCTGCTTATAATATGATCACAAAGGTCGTATATATAAATAGACACGTGTCGATTGCAAAACACATAGAATCATGTTACATCCCTGTTCATTGGTAACTCTGATCTTCCAACTGAGCGTCCCACCCTGGCTATCATCGTAGGATGGGTAATGGAGTAGAACAAAGATCAATTCACAGAGGAGGGTAAGAATGAAAGCAACTTTCCCCCTGAATGACAGTTAAAGATAGGCTAGAAGCCTGGTGGGAGATTGGTTTATTCACACCACCCTTGTGAGAACATTAATATTGCTCTGTCAGCACAGAACTGAAACGTCCAATAAATCTCTATCTAAGGGGAAATTTGTAAACAATAAACTGCAGAAGCCGTAACAGTTTAATTCATATTGAACGAGGGGGCTACATCAAATGTTATTTGCAGGGCAGCCCAGAGTTGTCAAAGCATTTGCTTCAGATTGGAACAAATTTCACAAACTGGGAAATATGTATAACAGGGGGAAAAGCTGGTCACCTGGTTGAACTCCGTTATCTGTTTTTCTGCAATGAATAATTAAAAGGGCCGCCTTGCCCGTTTTAATGAGAAGGTTGAACACAGTTTTAAAGCACATTAAGCAATGGTCTGTTACAAGCTTGGAAACCCACAATGCATGAGGGTTAGGATGCCAACCACTGGAAACACCCTGCTCATTTATGCTTTTCGTTGGAAAGTCGTACCTTTTTCTTTCTTTCTTTCTTTTTTTATATTTTTTTTATATTTTTTTCCAACAAACAATACATCATCAATCACAGTGTGTCGTCTGGGTACAACATTTTAAATCAACATCTTTTCTTTTACCACTATTTTCTTAATATATAAACAACTCTACTTTTACAATCCAATTCAACTTATTCTCTATCAAAACCTTTCCCTTTCATTTTATTTAACTTCATATCTCTTTTCATTTATATTCACTTTCTATCCAATGATAAATATATCATAATACTCTGATTCTTCTTTCCCTTTGATTGCCATTGTTAATCTGTTCATTTCTGCACATTCCAGTATCTTCTTAATTATCTCTCCTTTTGTAGGGATTTTACCTGCTTCCCAATTCTGTGCAAATACAATTCAAGAAGGATGGAAGGCTGAGTCAACCTTGAGCCGGTGAGATTTGAATAGCCGAACTGCAGCTAGCAGTCAGCTGAAGTAGCCTGCAGTGCTGCACTCTAACCACTGCGCCACCTCGGCTCTCTTTAAAACCACCGAGGCCGGTTTTAGCTTTCTTCCAGTTCCTTAGATTGGCCTAGGTATCAACCCAACTTCTTACTTCTTATTATTACTTCTTAAAATGTACGATGTTCCGATGTTTTTTGCAGTTCCTCTGGTGTTATTGCAGGAAGCTGCAATTTCTTGATGTGTTTTATAAAATTCTTGGACATGGTACCAAGTGACCCAATGACATTGGGTATCACTGGTATTTATTATTATTATTATTATTATTATTATTATTATTATTATTATTATTATTATTATTATTATTATTATTATTATTATCATTATCATTATCATTATCATTATCATTATCATTATCATTATCATCATCATCATCATCATCATCATCATCATCATCATCATCATTATCATTATCATTATTATCTGCAAATATCAATATAACAGATATTAGGAAAAATAAAAAATTCTGCGCAACTCCTATCTATTTCAGAACCCATTTGGAGACAATTGGAAAACATTTTAAAGAGCACTTCAGCATCAGTAAAATTAATTATTAGTTTTTTTGGATCCAAGTGCAAATAGAGTGTTAATCTGTGCCTTGCTTTTCAATTTAAAATTGAATTTGTGATTAACAGCAGAGTAGGGCAGAGAGGAGGGAAAAAGGCAGCTTCTGACATTTCATAAATGAAAAGCATTCTCTTATTTTAAATAATGAATACAACCCTATATATAGAAGATTAAAGGTCCGTATAATTAATGACACCTGATTTTCCAATCTTACAGATGTCTTTGACAATTAACAACATAAATTATGAAATGGACCATTCAAACTCTGGAATGGGTCATTTTGACCTGGAAACAGGTCATTCTGGTACACCTGAAATGCACCTGTTGGGATGATGAAGCACCTTAACATCACTTTGGATGGACCTGTTTCAAGGTTGCAACATTCTCTTCTGAAGGATGACTGTTCAACATTGGAACATTATACATGCCCATATAATAAGGCTGTACAGATGCAGAAATTGGATAATATGGGTAGAAGCTGTAAGAGATGACCAGGCTGAGCCTGAGGGAGGCGTTAAATGCATCATTAGTCTGGAATCGCTGCATGCCCACAAATGATCTAAGTTCAGCCCACCTTGAATTCCGCTGATTCTTATCTGCCGCCAATTTGCTTTGATTGTTAGTAGTTCAGAATTTTGTGGAGAGTTTAAACTTGCAAACATCATCATCATTCTATCCAGTCTATCCCCTTCAGGATGAAGGCCTCTTCCACGTGCTTCCAACCAATGTGGTCCTGAGCTTTCTTTTGCCAATTGGGCCCACCATACTTGCTAATATTGTCTCTCTGTCTTGTTTTAGGTCTCTTTCGTGGACGCTTTTTATCAAGTGGGATCCATTCTATGACTGCCTTGGTCTACCTGCCGTCAGTCCTTCTTGCTATGTGACCAGCCCGTTTCCATTTCAAATCTTTTACTCTCTTGGTGGCATTGCACATTTTCATTTGTTCTCTAATCCATGTATGGGTCTTTCTATCTTTGTCTTGTGGTGCCGAGCATGTATTTTTTCATGGCTCTTCGCGCCCCCCGTACTTTTGTATCGATGTAAGGTCCAGAGGTGGGTTCCTCCCGGTTCAGACTGGTTTGCCCAAACCGGTAGCAACCCGCTGATGATGTCACAATGACGTCATGGAACTGGTTCTGTCAGTGCCGGTCCGTGGACGCTGCTATCTTTTTGGGGGATTTTTTTTGGATTTTTTTTTTAATTTCAATTTTTTCCCGAGTTTTTTTTTCTTCTGTGCAGTTTCCGGCACTGCACATGCATCACCATCTTGTTTTTGGCTTTTGGGAGGGAGATTTTTTTTTTCGTCACTGCACATGCGCATGTGTGTGTGGGAAGTGTAACTTCTTTGTAACTTTGAATGGTCACTAAATGAACTGTCATAATACAAGGACTACCTGTAATATCTTTCCTTGGACGACTTGATTTGCACAAATATTGTTGTTTCAAACAAATCTGTGCCCCTCAATTGCAGAGAGGAAGTGGTTTTGAACCTATCCTTGAACCATATATTTTATTTATTGTACCCATAATAACGTCCTTCTCCAAAGCTTATACAACTATAAATTCTTTGCCCTAATTGATTTTATTTCTTGAAACAGAATCAGACCTTAAATAAATCATAATCATGATTTATTTCCTGCCATCGGCTGAAGCATTTCAGAAGAAACAGGCCATCGGTTTGTGTGCTGGGTCTAACTAAACCTAAATGATGGAATTTAGGGGAAATGTTACAGGTATAATGTTCGAGGAATTTAAAAAAACAAAACAAAAATTCAGATTAAACAATGTTCCATTCACTCCTTCAACCGCCTTTATGGTTTATTTAATATTTATAGCAGAAGATTTATGATGGCTTATAAATAGATCATTAATAGATCATTAATAGTGGTTTATGTTCCCAAAATAGTTTACTTGAAGGAATACTTATTCCCATACCAACTTGGCATACTTTAAATTTTTTCACTAAAGCCTCTTTGGAGTTATAGGAAACTGTAGTTCACCTTTCCTACCAATTAGTAAAAAAAGAACTATAGATTTGAGCCATTATTAGGAAGTTGAACTTTTCAGTTGTGGCCAATGAGTTACAGAAGCACTTTCAGAAAATTTACGCCATCAAACTTAACAATATCTATTTAAGCTTGAGGCATATTTTCGCTTTTATCTCCTATTTTGTCTCTGTAGTTCAGAATGTTCAAATATTATTTTTGCATCAGGTGATATATAAAGATTTTGCGATAAAAATCAAAGTGGTTATGGCTCCAGTTGGTCCTAACATTTTCCAGTTAAGTCGTTTCCTCTTTACTAACCAACAGTTGACCTATAGACTAATAAATCCACTTTAGCTTAACAAAAACCTTGCTCCCTGGTGAATATAAGTCTGGATAAGATGGGGTAATCTCCCCCCCCCCCAGAATTTACTACTGATCTTAGATTTGTCAACTCCAATTGGTGGACTTCCAATTTCTAATAAATAAAGTACTGCATGAAATAGTTATGCTTTTTCCTTCCATCCGTTAGCAGTGGTAAGCATTTTGGTCTCATAAATGAGATGAGCCTGTAGCTTTCATCCTTCCTCTCTAACAGATCTTGCTGGATGGACTCAGCAAAATACTCAATAATTATCTGAAAGGCCTGATTTATAGACTGCAAAGAAAACATTAAAGCATCATGGTTATTTCAATGAATTGTCCCAACATCCATCTTTGTCCCTCCCTCTCTCTCTCTGCATCAAATTACAGACACAGAGTCCTTTATTCTTATTAAACCATGTGTTTGTTTGCTCAACATCATGTGTCTATCTCACTTCCTGATCACCTGTAAAAACCAGATAAGTTCCAGTGTCTTTCTCTATGTCACTCCTGATGGTCCTATAGAGATAAATGGAGACCTACTGATGCACTAAAGCAGGGGTGGCCAAATTATGGTTCTTTGAGGACCTGTGGACTTCAACTCCCAGAATTCCTGAGCTAGCCATGCATGCATGGCTGGCTCAGGAATTCTGGGAGTTGAAGTCCACAGGTCCTCAAAGAACCATAGTTTGGCCACCCCTGCACTAAAGTAAAAGTAAAGGTTCCCCTTGCACATACATGCTAGTCATTTTTGACTCTAGGGGGCGGTGCTCATCTCCATTTCAAAGCCAAAGAGCCAGCGCTGTCCGAAAACCTCTCCGTGGTCATGTGGCCGGCATGACCAAACGCCGAAGGCGCACGGAACGCTGTTACCTTCCCACTAAAGATGGTCCCTATATTTCTACTTGCATTTTTTGCGTGCTTTTGAACTGCTAGGTTGGCAGAAGCTGGGACAAGTAACGGGAGCTCACCCCGTTACGCGGCGCTAGGGATTCGAACCGCTGAATTGCCGACCTTCTGATCGACAAGCTCAGCGTCTTAGCCACTCAGCCACCATCTCTTAAAATGAGGGGTGGGTTATTAAGTAATTGCAATGAATGCAGAATATCCCAAATCCCTTACATATTAAAGAATTCAGACTTAAAAGCATGATGCATTCAGAGGTTATTAGCTTGTTTGGGTTCCAGTTCCGGAGAGAGATTGATATAAAAGGGTATTCTTTAAAACATACCCTGGGTTGGTCTTTTGGAAGATTCTCTTCTTCTAACAAAATGAATGTCTTTTATCTTAAAAATATGCAATTAACAGAATAACAGAATTGGAAGGGACCTTGGCAGTCCGATCAGGAGAATCCTATACCATTTCAGACAAATGGTTGTCCGATCTTTCTTTCTTTTTTTAAACCTCCAGTGTTGGAGCACCCACAACTTCTGGAATCCACAGATTGATTGTTCTATCAGGAAATTCATCTTTAGTTCTAGATTGGTTCTCTCCTTGATTGCTTCTCTCCATCCATTGCTTCTTGTCCTGCCTTCTGGTGCTCTGGAGAATAGCTTGACTCCCTCTTCTTTGTGGCAGCCCCTCAAATATTGGAACACTGCTATCACGTCACCCCAATCTTCTTTTCATTAAACTAGACAGACCCAATTCCTGCAACCGTTCTTCATATGTTTTAGCCTCCAGTCCCCTAATCATCTTTGTTGCTCTTCTCTGCACTCTTTCCAGAGTTTATAACATGGTGACGAAAACTGGATGTAATATTCCAATTGTTGGATCCGACATGGTTGACCTTTCCAATATTTTGTTGGTCATTAACAGCAAGTCATTGCAATCCAATCAGCTCTAGAAAGACTCCTGTGGGGTTCAGAAATTTTTGTCCCTGGATCCCTATACATGCTAGATAGGTCCCAATAAATAGTTAGTGTTTCATTGTTTTCTTCATTCGTGTGTATTTATTTGCTATATTTATCTGCTATAGCATCTCATCCTGACACAACCATACCCCACCTTGCCAAATCGCCTATTATCTTTTTGGCAATGATCAAAAGAAAAAGGTGATCCATTTTGCATGCAAACATGTTTTAACTCTATTTGTGACACTCAATAAATAAATTACAGGTTTTATAATATTCCCAGAGAACTGCGATTATTAACTTCACACGCTTGGAAGAATGAATTAAATGCCAGACTTTGCTGAAAGCTTCTATGTTCTCACTATAAAGTGCATCATGTTATTGTCTTCCTTCCTTCCTTCCTTCCTTCCTTCCTTCCTTCCTTCCTTCCTTCCTTCCTTCCTTCCTTCCTTCCTTCCTTCCTCCTCCCTCCCTTCCTTCCTTCCTTCCTTTCTCCCTTCCTTCCATTTCTTTCCTTTCTTTCTTTCTTTCTTTCTTTCTTTCTTTCTTTCTTTCTTTCTTTCTTTCTTTCTCTCTTTCTTTCTTTCTTTCTTTCTTTCTTTCTCTCTCTCTCTCTCTCTCTTTCTCTCTTTTTCTCTTTTTCTCTTTTTCTCTTTTCTCTTTTTCTCTTTTTCTTTCTTTCTTTCTCTCTCTCTCTTTCTTTCTCTCTTTCTTTCTTTCTTTCTTTTTCTTTCTTCTTTCTTTCTGTTCACCCTTCTAATATGGAGTTCTGTTCTAATAAGAACAGTTACTGGTGAAAGTAAAAGCAGATGGGTTCCTGTCTTGGATAGTTTACAGCATCGTATAAATTCCACAAAATGAAAATGAATTATGTATTATTGGGTTTTACATAAGGTCACCATCTGACCTCTGACCCTTCCCTTTTTTCTCATTTGGCTCAATTATTAGAGGAAATGACAGATTTGATCTCTTTTCAAACTGTATTAGAAAGGGCTTCTTTATTTTGGCCCCCAGCAGCACTGCTCTGTCAGAAGTCACCCAAGTGCATTAATTATGATTGATTTAGGGAGTCTATAAGGTGATTATTTCTAGGATTCTACTGCTGTGCTAAAACCTTTTGACCCTCCCCCCCCCCCATAGGCCACACAGCCAAACGGAAACCCTAAGAAGATTTAAAAGCGGTGAGGTGACCAGAGAGGTTGCTTCTCTTCTGTGTTTGAATTCAAAACATTTCAAGACACTCAAGCAAATCCGATGGATTGAATTACCGGGAGTTTCTGCTGCTATTCACAGTCTGAGATCTCAAATATCCAACCTTCTAATCTATCTGTCTCTATATCATCAAATCTCTCTCTCTCTCTCTCTCTCTCTCTCTCTCTCTCTCTCTCTCTCTCTCTCTCTCTCTCTCTCTCTCTCTCTTTCTCTCTCTCTCTCTCTCTCTCTCTCTCTCTCCCCCTCCCTCCCTCCCTCCCTCCCTCTCTCTCTCTCTCTCTCTCACACACACACACACACACACACACACTCACTCACTCACTCACTCACTCACGTATGTATTTATCTATCTATCTATCTATCTATCTATCTATCTATCTATCTATCTTCTATCTATCTATCATCTATCTATCTATCATCTATCTATCTATCTTCAATATTCACAGAATGATACTAAAGAAAACTTTTGTATTCTGTTACTGAAAAGAAAGGAGGAAGGAGGAGGAAGGAAAGAGGAAGGAGGAAGGAAGAGAAAGGAAAGGAAAGAGAAAGGAAAGAGAGAGAGAGAAAGAGAGTGAGAGAAAGAAAGAAAAAGAAAGAAGAAAGGAAAGAAGGAAAGAAGGAAGAAAGGAAAGAAAGAAAGAAAGAAAGAAAGAAGAAAGAAAGAAAGAAAGAAAGAAAGAAAGAAAGAAAGAAAGAAAGAAAGAAAGAAAGAGCTTAATCTTGACCAATATCACCCATGCTCAACTTTGGCACATCCAACCCTTTGGGGTGGAATATCTACTCTCCTAAGTTGTAGAAAGGCAATGGAGGGTGAAGGGGAGAATTGAAGGGTCTCATTCTTTTCCTTCTCAACATATTTTAAAATGACAGTACTAATTAAAGAAATGAAAGAAAAAGGGGCCACTGTCAGTTTTGATGTAAAGTGCTGAATTTTAATAAGCTTAGTGATGGAAGTGAACTCAACTTTTCCAAATATCCCCCTCCACATTGTTTGAGAACAGGAGAGGTGTGGGGGGGGGGCGGAATCCTGTCTTGAAACTCTGGTTATTGAATATCTGAGTTCCAGGCTTAGAAATGAAATTCAGACAATCGAGTTTGGGAGAGATGAGGATGAGGATGGAGGGGAGATAGATATAGGAGAAAGTAGATTGAGTTGGGGAGGAGGGGATATATAACTCTAAAACTAGTCTGTAGGTTTTTTTTATATGTATCTTTTGTCGGTCTTTCTGGTGGAGTTCCATCTGATTCTGCAACTAAAAAATAAATAAATGAAAAAATAACAAGAAAATTGTGCATTTGAGAGGTCCCAGGAAAACACATTTTTCTACCTAGTTTTTTTTGACATAGAGGCATTTTGGTGCTTTAAGGCAAGACAAATTTTGGGACAGACACTGACGGAGACTTCATATATGATACATTTCTTCCCAACATGACGAGTTTTTACAGATCACACCTTTGCAATTTGATTTTGTAAAACGTGAGATGGATTTCTCAGACATAGCTTCTATCTCCTTTCATAACTTAGTTTTTAGACTTTCGGGAGCCCCTGTCTTCTAATACGGGTAATCCTCAATTTACGATCACAACTGAGCCCAAAATTTCTGCTGTTGTTAAATCAGGCAGCTGTTAAGTGAGTTTTGCGCCATTTTATGACCTTGCTTGCCACAGTCGTTAAGGGAATCGCTGCAGTTGTTAAGTTAGTCACATGGTTGTTAAGTGAATCTGGCTTCTCCACTAATTGTCCAAAGGTCACAAAAGAGGATCGCGTGACCCTGGGACACTGCAACCATCGTAAATATATATAAATAAGGAGAGAAGCAACTTAGAACTAAGGAGAAATTTCCTGACAGTTAGAACAATTAATCCGTGGAACAGCTTGCCTCCAGAAGTTGTAAATGCTCCAACATTGGAAGTTTTTAAGAAGAGATTGGACAACCATTTTCTGAAATGGTATAGGGTTTCCTGCCTAAGCACGGGGTTGGACTAGAAGACCTCCAAGGTCCCTTCCAACTCTGTTATTCTAATTCTAATATGAGTCCATTGCCAAGCATCTGAATTTTGATGGGAATGCAACGGTCGTAAGAGTGATAAACGGTCATAAGTTGCTTTTTTCAGTGGGGTTGTCTTAACTTCAAACAGTCACCAAACGAACTGTTGTTAAGTTGAGGACGGCTTGCAATTATCTTTTTCTGTTGGCACCGTCATCCATCTATTTCTCCTCCCCTTCCTAAAGCCACAAGAAGGGACAAGGGAGAAGCATTCCAGCCCTTTTATTATTCTTTAAATTGTCTCTACATACGGAGGACTAAATGACTAGAGCCGTGATGGCAAACCTATGGCACGCGTGCCACAGCTGGCACACAGAGCCCTCTGTGCAGGCATGCGAGCCGTCACCCAGCTCAGCTTCACCACGCATGCGCGCGCGTGCCTCCCGCCAGCCAACTGAATTTTGGGATGTGAGGGGGTGCGCATGTGGGAAATGCGTGCGCATGCATGGGGGCAGGGGAGGAGTGCAGGGGGTGCGACGCCCCCCCCCCGTGGCCCATTTTTGGTCCCAGGAGGCTGCAGAGAGGCCTAGTGGGCCCAAAATGGGACTCGGGGGGGTCACGCATGTATGCACGGGAGGTCACGCATGCATGCTCGGGGGTCATGCGTGCACGTGCAAGGGTCGCATGTGCATGCGTGGGGTCGCGCACTCATGCGCTGGGGTGCGTGCATGCACGGGGGAGTGGGAGCATGGGGGGTTGCATGTGCATGTGTGGGGGTGGGGGAAGAGTGGGGGGTCATGCACACATGCGCGGGGGGGCGCATTGCATTCTGGGTGTCAGCTTTTGGCACACGGTGAGAAAAAGGTTAGTCATCACTGGACTAGAGGAACATAAAATGTTAATAATTGCTGGATTTTAGATCAAAGGTTCTATCAAGACCGGCATTCTGGCCAAACACATCTGGAAACTCACCAGCAAACCTGCTTGCTATTTTAGAGTCTGATTCACCAGGAATGTCTTAAGTTCTCCTTCAGAGGCATCCAAACTGATGGCTGTGTGATTCTGATGGAAATGACTTCTACAGTTTAAGTTCTGTAGGGGAGGGTCTGCTTGAAATTCAGATCTTTTTTTTTTCCATCCGTGTCCAGATGTTGATTAGAAAGATGATTGGGAGAAAAGAATGCCAGGTAATCTGTCTACTTATCCCTTTCCTAACTTTTGCAATACGCAATTTTAAGCTCTAATTCTAGCTTTCTGCCACGGCTACCAACCTGCCTTCCATTGAGGACCCATATACTTCACGAGTCGAAAAGGGGACTGTGAAAATATCTACAGACCCCTCACATCCTGGATATAAACAGTTTCAACTTCTACCCTCAAAACGACACTATAGGGCACTGCACACCAGAACAACTAGACACAAGAACAGTTTCCCCCCGAATGCCATCACTCTGCTAAACAACTAATTCCTACAACACTGTCAAACTATTTACTAAGACTGTATTACTATTATTCTTCTCATCCTTCCTATTACCTATCTCCTCCCACTTATGACTATAACCTTGTTGCTTGTATCTTTACGATTTATATTGTTTTATTTAGTTTCCTAGTATGATTTGATTGCTTATTTAGTACACTATGACTATCACTAAGTGTTGTATCTTATGATTCTTGATGAATGTATTTTTTTTAATGTACACTGAGAGCATATGCACAAAAGACAAATTCCTTGTGTGTCCAATCACACTTGGCCAATAAAGAATTCCATATTCTATTCTATTCTATTCTATTCTATTCTAGTCTAGTCTAGTCTAGTCTAGTCTAGTCTAGTCTCTATTCTATTCTATTCTATTCTATTCTATGCTATGCTATGCTATGCTATGCTATGCTATGCTATGCTATTCTATTCTAATCTAGTCTATTCTAGTCTATTCTAGTCTATTCTAGTCTATTCTCTATTCTATTCTAGTCTATTCTATTCTAGTCTAGTCTAGTCTAGTCTAGTCTAGTCTATTCTCTATTCTATTCTATTCTATTCTAGTCTAGTCTAGTCTAGTCTAGTCTAGTCTAGTCTAGTCTAGTCTAGTCTAGTCTAGTCTAGTCTATTCTTCATTCCAATATTTTCTATTCTATTCTTCTTCTTTCCTTCTGCAAAGACTGTGTTGCGATGCCACCTTTCCTTCTGCCAAACTTCACAATATCACTAGAATTTGATTTCCTAGACCTTTTGACAGGATAGGATTACCCTTTGCTGTCAGTTCTGCGTGAAAGGTAGTGATTTGATTATTTTGTTGTTGTGAACATGGGTGTGGTTGTCACAATGAATCAGTGAGGATATACCGGCATATCAGAAAGCCAAAGGCTGTCATTACGGGCTCTTGATCGGAGGTTGCGCATTGCATAATTATTCCAGCATCGCATTAAAGCTTCTCTAATCACTCGGAGGGATGTTGAATTCAAAGCTTGCCTAGCTTGCAAGAATACAGGAAGTCCTTGACTTACGACCACAATGAAGCCCAGAATTTATGTTGCTAAGTGAGAAATTTGTGAAGTGATTTTTTTTTGCCCCATTTCATGACCTTTCTTGCCACGTTGGTTAAGTGAATCGCCGCAGTTGTTAAATTAGTAACACGGTCGTTAAGTGAATCTGGTTTCCCCGTTGACTTTGCTTGTCAGAAGGTCGCAAAAGGGGACCACGTGACCCCAAGATGCTGCAACCGTCATAAATGTGAGTCAGTTGCCAAGCATCTGAGTGTTAATCACGTGACCATGGGGATGATGCAATGGTCATAAGTGTGGGAAATGGTCATAAGTCACATTATTTCAGGGCCATTGAAACTTTGAATGGTCACTAAGTGAACTGTTGTAAATCGAGGACTACCTGTACTCTGATCCCTCTCTAAGAGGAAGCAGGTTGGGTGCCTAGAATTCTGGGTAAACTGAGCTAGATAGCTCAACAACCTGATTCAGTCCAGATACTTACCTGTGATAGCAATAGCACTTAGACTTATATACTGCTTTACAGTGCTTTTACAGCCCTCTCTAAGCGGTTTACAGAGTCACCCAACAATCTGGGTCCTCATTTTACCGACCTCGGAAGGATGGGAGGCTGAGTCAACCTTGAGCCTGGTGAGATTCGAACTGCCTTTGCAAGCAGCCGGCAGTCAGCAGAAGTAGCCTGCAGTACTGCACTCTAACCACTGCGCCACCGTGGCTCACAATGGTAAGCAATCACTTTTCTTGGATCCTACAACTTTCCATCTTCTCCCTTTTAACCTAGAAGACGAGAAGATGATGGCTTCGGGTGGATTGCACTAAACCAGAGGTCTTCAAACTTGGCAACTTTAAGACTTGTGGACTTCAACGCCCAGAATTCTCCACCAAGCTGGGAGTTGAAGTCCACAAGTCTTAAAGTTGCCAAGTTTGGGGACCTCTGGACTAAATTAAAGCATGACATCACACGATTCTGCTGACTTATGATAGTAGTTCCAGCACTTCCAGGTCCTGTTGTTATGCAAATCCCTCATGGTCATTAAGCACAAGATCACATCCCAGAGGTGCTTTCTCACCTTCAGCCAGGACCTGGATGACTGAGAACCTCCATAGACTCAAGATCATGTGGTCATCTGTAGGAGATGACTAATATGTCCGACGGGGCGAGGACACAATAACTGAGGCGAGACGAATCAAGAACCAACAAGCCTTTATAAAGTCTAACAGAGCAACAGCTAAACAACCAGCGACAACTCAGTAAAATCAGCCGCGCCTCTGCCGCGTCTGACAGCTTTTTTATAGCCGGCTGTCAGATGCACCAGCCAATAGGAAGCCTTTAAACTCCCGCTTCAAAACAGTGCCCGCTCTGACCAATCAGGAACAGTCCTGAGGTAATCCGGCGTCCTGAGGGGACGCAACAATGACCACCAGGCTGAGCCAGAGCAAGGGGTCAAATGCGTTATAGTCTCGAGTCCCTTCACACCCATAAGAGATCTTAGTCCAGTTTACCTTGTGTTAGGTTGATATTTATTTGTATTTGTTTATTTGTCAAGCATATATGATTATAAGCAAAGTATAAACAGTAAAACATGATTGAATATATATGTAATATCACAAGCATGAATAAGAGTAAAAGAGGTAAGAATAAATGTGTACATTAGGACAGGAATGGTAGGCACGATTGTGTGCTTATGCACGCCCCTTACCGACCTCTTAGGAATGGGGTGAGGTTGATGGTAGATAATAAGAGGTTGAAGTTTTTGGGGTTTGGGGAAGAAAATACTGAGTCAGGTAAAGTGTTCCAGGCGTTAACAACTCTGTTGTTGAAGTCGAATTTTTTGCAATGAAGTCTGGAGCGGTTTACATTAAGTTTGTATCTATTGTGAGCTCGTGTATTATTGAGGTTGAAGCTGAAGTAGTCATTAACAGGTAGGACATTGTGGCAGATAATTTTGTGAGCTACACTTAGGTCAGATCGAAGGCGGCGGAGTTCTAAATTTTGAAGTCCCAAAATTTCAAGTCTGGTTTCATAAGGAATTCTGTTGTGAACAGAGGAATGTAATACTCTTCTTATTTATCTACCATCACTTCTAGCAGTTCACCAGAAATATTTTATCCCGATTTCCCATGGTGGCCACTGAAGGGTGTATCAATCCTGGACTTCTTGCTGAGAATTTAAAATGTCTATTATTTTTTACATCTGATAAAAGGTTTTAAGGGAGAGGAAAAAAAAGTTTAGGGAGGGGAACAAGCCGGAGATATTCAAGTCTTCATGATTGAAATTGTTGCAACATGTGATTGAATAGAATTACCTACAAAGAGAAGGTGGCATTTTAACATTATACAATCAAGTTACTTGTGGCAGCTGACATCTCTCTCCTTGACGGAGGCTATATCTCAAAACTGCATTCACGGAGAACTCTATAAATTAAAATCAGCCCTGCAATTTAATTTTCAACAGATCCATATGTTGGAGAATGGAGCTTTCCTTCGTCAAGCACCAGTGTGTTTTGACAGAAGCGTATTCAGTGAATTTAGCAAAACGCAAAAGTCAGGTGGCCTGTGTGGATTTGTAGACCCATTGGGCCCTGGGGAAGAGACAGATCAGGAGTCTCTCACGCTCACATGAATGAAATTTCTCCTGGTCACCCAGATTTGACCTAGGCCCAGATGCTAATCAAAGACAAAGTACCCAATGTTGCAGCACAAATATCTGAGTTTTGCGCAGCAGCACAGAAGACCCCTCAAATCCTGATGACCCAATATCCCATAATAGCAATAGTAGTAGCACTTAGATTTATATACCGCTTCACAATGCTTTACAGCCCTCTCTAAGTAGTTTTTTTTTTACAGAGTCGGTCTTTTGCCCCCAACAATCTGGGTCCTTATTTTACCGACCTTGGAAGGATGGAAGGCTGAGTCAACCTTGAGCCTGGTGAGATTCGAACTGCCAAACTGCTGGCAATCGGCAGGCAACAGAATTAGCCTGCAATCCTGCATTCTAACCACTCCGCCATGACGGCTCTTATTATATTATAGTTACATCTACATGTATAGTTACATAATTGAATATAGGCTGCATTCTAGATTTCACTTATTAAGATGTTAGTTAGGTTATTTTACAAAGGTATTTTAACTCTGCCTTAAATTTTATTTTGTTCATTATCTGGTCTTTGATCACAATCAATTGAAATTGAGTTGACATGAATGAAATTTCCAAGAAATATTCTGATTTCAGTTGAAACTTCGTGCCTTTAAACATTTTTTCTTCTTTTTCTTTCACAATAACATTTACGAGCTGGTGAAAAGTTTTGAAAGACCTTCCAGAAGAGCAGCCAACAGTTTGGATCTGGTACCTCAGATTTTTGTGGACCACCAAATTATTTAATCCCTTTCTTTTTGGAAATGATTACTGTGGGAGAGAATCTTCTGGATTTTCAGTAAAAAAAACTGTGCACAGATGTCATTTCTTTCTTTCCAGAGCATTTTTTGCCTTTTTCCTGGCATCCCGTCCCACGAGGATATTTCTACACAACTTGCACAATTCAGAAGAAACTCTTCAAAACCTCCCAAAATAGCATCGCAGAGTGGATGATGTCAATTTGTGAATTCATAGCTTCGATTTGGAAGGACGGGTTCCTTGGCTACCAATATCTTCCCTTTTTATGACTGGTTATTTTGCTTTATAGCATGAAATAGTTTGCCTGGTCCCTCCACCTCACTTTTTTTTAAAAAAAGGGGGGGGGGAACCAATGTAACAATAAATATTCAGGGTTTGGGGGATGGATTGCACAGGTGGGGGCATTTAAAGGACTTAATTAACAAGTTCCAATCTTACTGATCTTCTCTTTTTTTAAAAAAAAAAAAGAAAAGAAAAGAAAAAGAAAAATCAAATAAGGTTCGTCCAATTAAATTTCAGAAGAAGAGAGGGGGGTTTGTTAGCTTACAGGTTTTTCTTTTTTTTTAAAGAGACGCTTCTGGAGATTGAAATCGTCCAAGCTGATTAATTCAGTGAAAAGCCGCCTTGTGCGGAGTTTCCACCAAGTTATAAGCACTTGAGCATTTTGGGAGCCCAAATTTAATTATAGCCTTTTGATATTCAGGCTTTGCTCCAAAGAAATCCCTCGAATTCCCATAATAGTCGGTGATGTCATTCTCTACTATAACTCCCAACTTCCCCCCCCTCTCCCCCTCCCCAAAACTTCAAGCATTTTCCATGTCAATGGGGGGAGAGAATGCAAAACAAAGCAAAAAAAGGGGGGGGGAACCAAGCTAAATCACAATTACTCTTTTCCCCAACCTTACATTTTTGGCTTTAAAAACAGATAGATCCTGTTTTTCTCCAAGGGCAGAATCCTGGGCTCAAAATTCGCCTCCTGAAATTAAGTCTTGAAGGCCAAATATGGGCCTTCAAATAAGCCTTTCTTTTTTCATCCATGGTTTTCCTTGAAATGATAAATTTTCCTAAGAGAGAAGGAAGCCAAAAAGGAAACTGGGAGTTTGGGATGGGGTGGGGGTGGGGTTGGAGAGACAGAAAATGGATAAGAGAAGCAGAGAAAGAAAGAAAGAGAAAGGGAGGGAGGGAGGGAGGGAGGGAGGTAGAGAGAGAGAAAGAAAGAAAGAAAGAAAGAAAGAAAGAAAGAAAGAAAGAAAGAAAGAAAAAGAAAGAAAGAAACAAGAGAGAGAGAGAAAGAGAAAGAGAAAGAGAAAGAGAAAGAGAAAGAGAAAGAGAAAGAAGAGAAAGAGAGAATTTCATTTGTATAAGCTGCCCCCCCAAGCTGGGGAATTTTCAATTATATATATCTAATTATGGCTGTCACTTGATGAATTGAGCAAAAGACATTTTTGGGTACCCCCTCCTCTTTTTTTGTCTTTTCGTCATCTTTTCTCAGAGAATGATTATAGCACACTTTACACAACTAATTGCCTTGCTGCTTATTAGTGATACAATTATGCAAGCCAAGGCTCCTTGTGTGTGAACAACCATCTGCAGAAGAAGGGGGGGTGGTTGACACTATTCAAAACTATCCATAATTTAACCGATGTTATTCCAATGCACTGAGCTCACACAATAATTCTGCCTTCATATTTCATAGGCTTTCTGGGCCTAAGGAGGTCGCTTTTCTGAACTTTTCTTCTAACTCTCCCACCCCTTCTTTAAAAAAAAAGAAGAAGAAGAAAGAAAAAAGAATAAACTTGTCTCTTCATGGTTCTCCTCTTGAGCCTCGTTGAGAATTTGAAAGAAAGGAATGGCGGAGAAAGAAAGTCATTCAAATCTTGACACACACACACACACAAAAAGGAAGGAAGCCAACCATGGCTAATGCTTCTTCTTCTTATGGATTGCTTTCTTCAAAACTTCATTCGGCTGATTCAGAAAAAGAAAATGCAGCTATTAGATTTCATCTTATTTTTCAAATAGGAATTTGAGAAAATTTGTTAATGTCTTCCTAGACAAGAGTGTGTATCTTTTTTTTAATAAAAAGTAAATTTTGGAGAAATAGTCCCAAAGGTGCTTTATCAACTTTCTTTGTTTTTCCATGAAGATGTTTCACTTCTCTTCCAAGAAGTTTTTTCAGTTCTTCAGTTCAGCGAAATGTCTTCAAGGGAAAACAAAGAAAGTCCAGTTGCCTCTTGAAAAAAGCACCTTTGGGACAACCATGACCTGGATGACTGAGAACCTCCATAGACATTGGAGAAACGGACATGGATGGATTTCTCTAGCCAGGTTAAGAACTTTTTAGATGTTCAGTTTGAGATATGATGATGATGTTCGTCCATTGTATTCGAAGAGGACCTTAACATCTTGAGGGGATGTCAAGACTTGCGCGTGAATTGGATTAAAGTGAGGGAGAGGTGCGCATAGTCAGCCTCACTCTCTCTTCCCAGATTCCATCTTGCTCCAAATAGCAGGACAAGAGTCGAGACAGTTGGAGATGGGCTGGGCGCAGTGGTTGACCAGGGCGTCTTTCGTGTCTTGCTGTGCTCTTAGCGTACCACATCGCTTGCAGAAACCGCCTTCATGACCGTTGTCCTATTCTAGTAGGTTTCATCCACTCAGTCTGCCGGAATCTGTCTTCACATGCTCAGGATAGACAAGTCCCTATCTCATCGAAGGTCGATGACCCAACAGCTACTCTCAACCTGGTTTGGCCAGCCTGTCAAAGCTGTTGCCCAGGGTGTGGCCGCTGCACATGCTACAGCTGCTAGGAGCCACAGGTGAGAACTGAGTGACAGGTGGGGACCAAAGGTGAACAAGCTGCCCTAAAAGCTGCCCTAAAATGAGCTGCCGTAAAAGGACACGACATGCCCCTACACCAGAGGTGTTACCCCTTCCTAAACACCCCATACACCCCAGTTTGAGATATAACGAAAGAAGCGAAAACACATTGAATGTTCACAGAATGTATTGCTTTCTTTCTTGAAAGAAAAAAGGAGAGAGAGAGAACTGGACTCTGTGAAAGAAAGAGAAAACACTCCGTTCCAATCCTATGTTAGATGTTGCTTGCTTCTTTTTACTGTGTTTAGCCTTCTCTTGAATAACACTGGAAATAGAACTCAATCTCCCATGCTTCTAACTATTTTAGTTTTCCAGTAACAAAGTGATGATATTTCCCGTTATTCTGCTAATATGCTCTGGCTGGATAACCCTTCACACATGAATCTTGAGATATACTTCCTGATTTGTGCCTGCTATGAATCCAAACTCCTTGAGGATGATGGCACCCAGGATCTGGTGGGACACAATCTAGAACCATCATTCCTCGTCCTGTTGATTGCCTGGTCAGGTCAACAGTTTCTTGGGAACTCAAGATCGGATTTCCATGTCATTCGTTTCCATAGCTTGCCGCAGCATGCACTGTTGAAGACGGCACAGTCTGATGCCTTCGCCCCCCTGAACTGTGCTACGCCTTAAACTTTGGTATACAAGCCATCATGGCAGAGAACGCTGAAGGTGTTAAGCATAACACGATAAGTCACATCATTGCTTGGCACAATCTGAAAACCAGCCAACTCTTTAACAAGTTGCCTTCACATCACAGATTCCAAAGCTGTGGTGATAACGTGGTTGCGATAACAAACCACTGGTAATGCACTGCAGCAAATTTAGATCTTGGACAAAGCATGCATCTGTCCAATTAACCTCGAAAATGTTTTGCATAGCATATTTCCCAAGCCCAGTAAAGTTAAACATTCTGCACAGTTTCTCTACAGCTGCCTTCCTGTAAAATTCTCTCTTAGTCAACATAATTAAACAGCTCAGGAGTGGAAGTCCTACACATCTGGATGGCATAGGTTACATAACAGCCCTTTGGGGCATCTGATTTTGCCATCCTAATAAGTTTTCCCCAACTGCTACAATCTTCAGGTACCATTTGATTCATTCTCAGCCATTTGAGAAGTTAATGTTCCTCCTTATTATTAGGTTTCTCTTACCAAAGTTAATATTCCATTGAGATCTCCCACATGCAGAGAGAAAGCATATCCCTGACCATCCCATAAGGTGGCCTTCAAGCTATGAATGTCGTCATCATCTTTTAATGACTCCATAATCCATTTCGGGGTGGAATCTGGGCAACTGAATGGCACTAGCAGAGTGCTTAATGGCCGGATGCCCTTCCTGTCACCAATGCGGAGTTATATTCAGCAGATATATTCTCGTTGTGCCCAGGGAGAGAAATATCTGCCTCTACCTAGGATCGAACTCACAGCCTCCTGATTGTGAGGCGAGAGCTCCACCTCAAGGCCACCGCACCACTCCAAAGCTATGAATGTGGTTCCCCCTCAAATTCTGGATCCTGAAAATCTCAGGGGGAAAAAATGATTTTTTAAAAATTCAAAAGGTTGTATATGTGTATGCTGTATCGCCTTCCTCCCACCTCCCACGGTGAAGACAGCAGGAGTAACTACACCGTAGCAGGATGTTAATCCTTTCCCAGCAAACTTCAGATCTCCCTGGTCCTTCAACAGTGGTTTTAGGAAAGATTTGGGATGAGCTGGGAATTGCCAGGTTGATTTAGTGCTTAAGACACCAGGCTAAAAACTGGGAGATGGTGAATTCCAGTTCCAAGCATGAGAGCCGGCTGGGGGACTTTGGGCCAATCACCAGCAGAATCTGAGTTCTAGTCCCACTGAGGCATGAAAGCCACCTGGGTGACTTGGGCCACTCACTCTCTTTCAACCAAATCTACCTCAAAGGATTGTGTTTGTGGTGAAAATAGAAAGCATTAGTTATGCTTGCCACCTGAAGTTATTTATAAAAACAATAAACATGGGATAAAAATCAATCAACCAATAAATAAAATTATGGCATGTGAGCTTATTTGTGACCGGTACAAGGAAAAGAGCTGGAATATAATGTAGTTTGACATAGATCCAGATTGGATCTCCACGACTCTCAATGAGTAAGGAGAATTTTTCTGACAATTAGAACAATTAATCCGTGGAACGACCTGCCTCCAGTAGTTGTAGGTACTCCAACACTGGAGGTTTTTAAGAAGAGACTGGACGGACATTTGTTTGAAATAGTATAGGGTTTCCTGCTTGAGTAGGGGGTTGGGCTAGAACAGGCGTCGCTAACCTTTCGGACCTCAGGAACCACTAAATTCATAATTTTAAATCCCGTGGCCCACTAATAAGAATTTCTTTAAAAGATAAACAGTATTTAAGGCAATATAAAAAATGCAAATAATTTTTCTGTGGACCACCAAAATTTTCTCGCGGACCACCAGTGGTCCACGGACCACCGGTTGGTGACCGCTGGGCTAGAAGACCACCAAGGTCCCTTCCAACTCTGTTATTCTATGACAATGAGCAACAGGCTTTCAAGAAGAGTCTCCATTTTCCCCATGATCTTGGAAGGAGATTTTCTAGCTTTCAGCTAGAATAAAAAGGTTTGGAATTTGGAAAATGAATATGGAATCAGAGCATGATTTTGGGGGAAACGTCCAAGGTTTAGCAATGAAGACAAGAGCCTGGAATTGGGGAACACCCTACTTTGAAACTCTACCATGATTCTGGATACTTTGAACCAACCCCCCGGTCTCTGTCCTATCTCATGGGGAATATGGTGAAGATGTCCATATTCCAAAATAATATGGTGAAGACCATATTATTTTTGGTCGCAAACAAGGGGGGGGGGGGAAACAAGTGGAAAAAATTGTTTATCTTCCCATCAAACTGACTGAGTGAAAAAAAAATTGCAGAAGCAATTTTCAGCATAGCCCCGAATACACTGCACATGTGTTCTATAAATTGGTAGATGGATGCAACTTTTCTTTTCCAGAAGGAATGTTCATTAAAAGAGGTCTGGAAGCATCTGTAGTATCTCAGGAGATATAACACTGGACGTTTGCTTGGAAAATGCTGGAGGTTTTATGTATCTACCCTTGCCATTTCAGGCTGTCTCTGATTTTGGTGCTAACAAGCAGAAAACCAAAGCTGTCTTTGTTCACGCTAACTTTCTATCCCCGAGCCTTATTCTTACGAAATGTTGCAGTTTTCTGGAAAATTGTACCAGAACAACGTTGGTTTAGCCATCCATGTTGTTACTCTGAATCGTCTGTTCACTAATTTGTCATTGGAACATTCGTATTTCGGATCCAGTGGTGGGTTCCTACTGGTGCGGTCCACTCTAGCACCGATAGTGGCCTGCTGGTGACGTCCCAGTACCGGTGTGGTCGGTTGCCGGTGCCTGGGCACCGCCATTAAAAATGTTTTTTTATTTTTTAAAAAATGTTCTTCTGCGCATGCCCAGAAGCCAAGCTTCCGGCACTGCGCATGTGCTGCCTTCCTACCCCACAGTGAGTCCAAGCAGGGGAGGATGGCTGAGGGAGCGCGTGAGACGCTGAAAAAACGGGCGGCAGGAGCTATCTCAGTTCCCCTCCCTTCAGCAGTCCGAAAAGCCACGAACGTGCGGGGATGATCCCAGGCTTTTTCGCACATTCGAGGCTTCTCAAGCTGCTGAGGGGAGGGGGAATGGGCGGCAGGACCTATCTCAGTTCCCCTCCCTTCAGCAGTCTGAGAAGCCACGCCCACCCGGTCACATGGCCAGCAAGCCACGCCCACCCGGTCACATGGCTGGCAAGCCACACCCACAAAATAAGCCACGCCCACAGAGTGGTAGTAAAAAAAATTAGGAACCCGCCCCTGTTCGGATCAGTGCTTGACTGGGATCATATCCAAAGCCCCGTGAGTAAAACAGCAAGAAGCTACCTGTAGCATAGTCTGAGGTGGAAGTCAAAATGCTTCTGGAGGACCAAGCAACCTGGTGAAGGAAAAAGTCACTCTGGGAACTCTCTAAGCTATTTCCCCTCACAGCTGCAAAAATACGTTGGAAAACAGAGAGAACATTTGAGGAGAGATCTTTAATTTGAGGGCAGCCGTCATTAGGAGTTTAGTTTTGTAAGCTGGGTAGCTAATAATCTGTAAAACCGTTGTCAGAAACTATTGGTCAGAGAATAGATTTCTCCGAGCATAGTAGCCATAATGATGTGCTAGAAGAGGCGTCCAATAAACCAGGGGCACTAAGGCGGTTGCCTCCAGGAAAGAGACAAATGGAACTTAAGTCTGGAAAATAAACCAGCATGAGAGAAACCAATATAATAGTCAACTGATTTTCTGTATCCCATCTCAGACCAAGAATATCTCTGAGATAGTTGTAAAAATGATTGCTCAGTTTACAGCACCTGAATGTAGATAATATCTGTGCCCAGTCTTATTCTAAATTATTCTGGAACTAGCTGGTGGAGGAGGAGGAGGAGGAGGAGGAGGAGGAGGAGGAGGAGGGGAGGGAGGAAGGAAGGAAGGAAGGAAGGAAGGAAGGAAGGAAGGAAGGAAAAGAGAGAAGAAGGGAATGGAGGGAGGGAGGAGGGAGGAAGGAAAAGAGAAAGGGAGGAAGGAAGGGAGGAAGGAAGGAAAAGAGAGAAGAAGGGAATGGAGAGAGGGAGGGAGGGAGGAGGAAGGAAGGAAAAGAGAAAGGGAGGAAGGAAGGGAGGGAGGGAGGAAAAGAGAGGAAGGGAATGGAGGGAAGGAGGAGGGAGGGAGGGAGGTAAAGAGGGAGGGAGGGAGGAGGAATGGAGGGAGGGAGGAAAAGTGAGAGGGAGGGAGGAAGGAAAAGAGAGAGGAAGGGAGGGAGGAAGGAAGGAAAAGAAAGAGGGAGGGAGGGAGGGAGGGAGGAAAAGAGGAAGGGAATGGAGGGAGGGAGGAGGGAGGAAGAAAGGAAGGAAAAGAGGGAGGGAGGGAGAGGGAGGGAGGAGGGAGGTTGGGAGGAAGGAAGGAAGGAAGGAAGGAAGGAAGGAAGGAAGGAAAAGAGAGAGGGAGGGAGGAAGGAAGGAAGGAAAAGAGAGAGGGAGGGAGGAAGGAAGGAAAGAAAGAAAAAAGCAAGTTTTCATGTCTCTGTTTTTATTTCCCAGCCACAAAATACCCTTCCAACATAATCTGCAGCCTTTCAGAAAAGGATAAAATCCATTACTTATGCAGCAAATGTTTTTTAATGCAACATCGAGGGGGAATAAAAATGCCTTAGAAAGAGTTTTATTAAAAACAAATTCCCACAGTAAATACATATACCCTCTGATTCCACGGCGAAGCAGCCAAGACATCTCCGGTAAGTGCTATGGGAAGTACTTATAAATTACTCGAAATAAAAAAAAACATTGTTGCCTGGACATCAGGGTTGAAATGCTGCAGTTTGTAATAAATTAACCCAGCGCTTCACTTCCCCTTGCCTAACAAAGCGGCCATTTGTCTGAATAACCCACATTCATGTGTGAGTTATATTTTCACAACTCCAACAGCATTCATTTGCAAATCATCCCACCGTTTTAATGCTAGCGTTTTAAATACCTTAAGAACTAATAAATAAAGCAAAGTAGAGCAAACAGTGGGCTTTCTGCCTAAAACCCAGCCTCATTTGTGTAGGTTTCCCCCTCCTGCCCCCTTCTCTTTTCTCTCTCTCTCTCTCTCTCTCTCTTTTTTCCCTTTCAAAATAATTTTATGCATTCTAAAAGTTTTTTCCCCCACCCCCCCAAAAAAATCCCGTTCTGGATGAAATGCTCCTTTGCAATTTTACTTTTTTTTAGTTAGAGCAAGACGTTTCCTGTGTTTTGCTTCCTTCTATGGCTGGGAAGGTTTGGAAAAGTTGGAATTTTGATGTGAGATTTGTTTCCTCCTGTTGCCCTGATACAGAAATGAAATGCATACGGTGTTATGGGTACGCTTTGTCCTCCAACAGACAGTTTGGGGGCTCTCTTAAGATATCTTAGTTACTCGATAAGTACCTAAGTGCATTCTTAGTACATCTAGCAGTGGTGAAATCCTACCGATACCAGGGGTGGGTTTATTTATTTATTTATTTTTCTTGGTTCTTATATGCCGCCCTACTCCCGAGGGACTCAGGGCGGCATACAACAATATACAAGAACACCAGCAAATAAACATTAACTAAAACCAAGTACAAAAATTAAAAGATTAATATTTAAAAACATCCATCAACCACCGGTTCCTACCGGTGCGATCTTCTTTATGGCACCAGTAGCGGCCAGCAGATTGTGAAACGGCTCCGGTGCCGTCCTCCCCGGTCCGTCGCGTGGCACCATCATTTTTGGGGGAATTTTGGGGCTTTTCTTGCTTCCTGCGCATGCGCGGAAGCAAAATCTTGTGAGGGGACATGCACGTGCGTGAGATTTCAGCGATATTTTGCTTCCGCGCATGTGCGGAAGCAAAAAATTGCCGAAATTGTATGCGTGTGTGGGTCCCCTCACAAGATTTTGCACATGTGCAGGAAGCAAAATTGCACTAGGAGGCACGTGCACGTAGCGAGTGTGCATGTGCATGAAATGTGGCGATGCACACGCAGCGCATCGGGAGCAATGTAAGAGCAACCCGCCCCTGAATGGTAGGCCCCGGTTTGGGCGTACTGGTAGCAGTGACCCCCGGTGGTTTGGAGAATCCGTAGCAGCAGCAGTGCGAGGCTCCACCCACCCGGATGCCGCCATTTTTGTGTTTTTCACCCTCTGCTCATGCGCAAAGCCTTCTGCGCATGTGCAGAGGGTGAAAAAGCGTGTGGTACGGGTAGGGAAGGTAAGTAGATTTCACCGCTGATCTAAAGGTCTAAACAATTTTTTGGGGGTGGGGGTGGGAGGAGGACGAGGATTCCTGTCAACCATTTAGTAACAACAGGAATCTCCAAAGATTTTGTCAATCTGTCTTTTCTGTGAACTGACTGGATTCCATTTTTATCACAAGAATCCACATTTTCAAATTTTACTGCTGTCCGGTCTACAGTGTAAAGTCTTTAGAAAGCATCAAGGGTAGGTAAAAATATGTTTTATTGTAACTTGGAACAGTCCCTAAATGAACTGTGAGAAGTCAAGGACTTACAAGGATTGTATTTGGGGAGGAAAATGTGTACTCCAGTTATGGTAATGGAAGAGTACGGGCTCAGCGCCTTCCCTTCCATCTCAGGTGCTTGCAGCTTTCCCAGTTGGTTAGGACAGGCAGCTGCTCAACCGATGGGGTTTTCTTCCTCCTGGAGTAATGGGGCAGGGGTGGTTTCTAACTTACCTCGCCGCCGGTTCGCTTCCTCCCACGCCGCACAGTGCTGAAAATTCCAAACCCCCCCCCAAAAAAAGCCAAAAACAAGATGGTGGAACATGTGCAGTGCCGGAAACTCAGCTTCTGCACATGCGCAGAAGGAAAAAAATCAGCAAAAAATTCAAAAAAAAATTTCAGAAAAAAAATCCCCCCCCCCCAAAAGATGGCAGCGTCCAATGACTGGCACCGACAGAACCGGCTCTGTGACGTTACCAGCAGTTTGCCACCGGTTTGGCTGATCCAGTCTGAACCGGGAAGAACCCACCTCTGGAATGGGGGAGAAAGCTGTGGAATGCCTACCTGCTCAGAGGCTGCAGTGGGGAGAAAGAGCCTCCGTTGCTGAAGAGCCTGGATGGCCGTTTGTCTGAGGGTCTCCTGCTCAGCAAAGGGGGTGGTCTAGATGACCTCCCAGGACCCTTCCAACTCAGTCTCAAATGGGACGAGGCATTTTAGGGAGGGATGCGTGGGTTCCCTGGGGTGGGTTTGGGTGGAGCCACAACCTTCGCACAACTGGGGAAGCTTTAGGTTGGGCGACATGGCCGATTGTGTGAACCCAGGCTGGCCTTTATGGTTCATCCCATGTAAAGAAGAGGCTGGATGGCCATTTGTCTGAAACGGGATAGAGTCTACCGCCCAGGCAGTGGGTTGGATTAGATGACCGCCGAGGTCCCTTCTGAAACGTAAACGTAAAAGACAACATCTTCTTGACAAGAACCTGGTTGGATTCCTGATGAGGAGTATTTAGTATCACAGCACTTTGCTGAAAGTCCCCCTTGCAAAATCTTACTTAAAATTGTCAGGAATTGCGCGCTTGTCGCCCGAGCCAGAAATACCGCAAGCAACTTCTAATCATATTAAACTCTAGCGCAGTAGCGATAATTAGCCCTTCATTAGACGCGCGCCGAAATGTTCTGCATGCTACAACGGGGGTCTCTATTTATTAAAAAAAATCGGAAGTAAAGTAGCTCGGGATATAAAGAGGCTAATGGAGCATTTTAAAAAAATTCATTAACTAATTAACCAGATTGTGCTTTGTTTATTTAGAGTGCATAAAATGTTTCCAGCAGGAAAAGAATTCTGCTTCTGCTTCTTCTGCTTCTCGCAAGGCTGGGTGGCTGCACTGACAGCAGAACATCTGCAGTTTAATTTAAGGCATTTAACTAAATGAAGTGGTTAAATGAAGGGAGGTTGAGGGGTGTCTTCTACGCCTCTGGCCCTGGCTGGTCTCTGGAGTTTAGGACGGAGCAGGGACTTGCTGCCAGCTGCTGCAGGACATGTAAATGAGAAAGTCGGACTCTGAAGCATGTTGAACAGGGTGTGTGTATAATTGTGTGTGTGTGTGTGTGCGTGCGTGCGTGCAGGCCAGGGGCAGGTTGCTCACTTACCTTGCTGCCGGAGCCATGCGCGCGCATCTCCACGCTTTGGGGACGTGCGCGCTTGTTACGCACACCCTCGCCCTCGCACGATTTTGCTTCTGCGCATTCGTGGAAGCAAAATCGCGCCGAAATCTCATGAGGGGCGCGCGCGCCCGAGAGAGATTTTGGCGCAATTTTGCTTCTGCACATGCACAAAGGCAAAATCTCACCGAAAACTCACGCACGCGTGCATCCGCTCACGAGATTTCAGCGCGATTTTGCTTCCGCGCATGCGCAGAAGCAAAATCGCCCAAAAATCACGGGAAAAAAATGGCGACGTGCCGGGGTGACCCGCAGAGAGGGCTCTGGAGCGGTTACAAAATCCGCCGCTCCCTGCCGGAGCTGCGTATCGGACAGCTCCGGCAGGAACCCACCTCTGGTGCACGCGCGCGCACACACACACACAGAGGTGTGCGGATATGTGCATATTTTCTCTTTTGCTGAATGACTGTGGAGGTTATCCAGCCAGAACATATTAGCAGAATAACAGGAGATATCATCCTTTGTTACTGGAATACTGAAATACCGGACTATAAGATGCACTGGAGTATAACCGTGTTTCCCCGAAAATAAGACCCTGTCTTATATTTTTTTGAACCCTGAAATAAGCGCTTGGCCTTATTGCCATGCACTCAAAAGCCCGATTGGGCTTATTATCAGGGGAGGTCTTATTTTTGGGGAAAACAGGGAAGACACACCTAGATTTACAGGAAGAAAACAAGGGGGAAAAATAGTTTTTGGCCTCTACGCATTGCGTTTTCGCTCTCCCCGGCCCCCAGAAACACTCTGCAGTGCTCCGTACGTCCTGTTTTCAACGGGGCAAAAAAAAAATCACTTAACAAATGTCTCACTTAGCAACAGAAATTTGGGACTCCATTCTGATCGTACGTAGAGGACTACCTGTATGTAAACGAACCTGTTCTTGGCGAGGCTTCAGAAAACTCACTTCCTTGTGCTAACTTAGTCAGAGTACAGCATGATAGTTACAGATTTGAACGTTCAGATTTGAGTCCAATGGTAATCAAAGTCTGAGACATTTTACAGGCAAATGTTACCTTATGTGTGTTACAGCCAAAATCAACCAAAGACAGGGTATCTCCTAAAACACTTTAGTTTAATGAAATACCTGCTTTTCTTAAAATATAATTGCTTTTCTCGAGTAAAACAAAACAAAGCTGTCAACCATTATTCATTAGGCTGGAAGGGAAGAAGCTGTAATCCAGTTTTCTCAATAAACATCCATCAAATATTACCTATGTGGTAGCTCATCTTATACTCTAGTTATGCATTACCCATTTGCATCAGTTTAAGATGAATAATTTCAAGGATCTGAAAGCTGCGAGATTTTTTTTTTAGTCCCTCTCGTCCTTCATTAAAAAAAATTGTCAAGATTTCTAAATGAATCACTGTCAGAGTTGACACTGAATTCCAAGGCTGTTCTTCTCTTGCTTATCTGAATTTTCTTTTTCAGTACTTTTTGCTTCATTTCATTTCATTATTTCATTTATTTCTTAGACTTATAAAGCCACCCATCTTATGCACCGTAACCAGTGGTCACTCATTGAACAACAAAGAAAATAATAACTACAACACAAACTCTTGGCATCCCAAAGGCAACATGCTTCTACTGTAAAAGATGACCAGGTTGAGCCTGAGGGAGGGATCAAATATGTCATCAGTCTTGAATCCCTTTGCGCCCACAAGTAATCTAAGTCCAACTCACTTTGAATTCCTTATCTGCCGCCAATTTGCTTTGACTGTTAGTAGTTCAGATTCTTGTTGAGAGCTTAAGCTTGCAATAAACCTTTATATTCATTTAAACTGTCTGGATTTCCTGATTTTCCTGGCACTTGACATCTCCACCTTTGTAGTCAAATGTACTGAGCTCCAGCCTCATTTTACCCCAATGGTGGGGTTCTGACAGATCTCAAGGGGAAAAAATCTTCCATAGAGCAGTGACTTCCACCGAGAAGGTATATTTGCTAAGTCCTGCAAGAATTTAAAGGGGGAGAGATCTGGAAAATGCCCAACCAATCAGATCTGGGGAAACAGGCCAATGGCTTCTAAGTATTGGTGTGAAACAACCATGACCTCAACAAACATCCATCCATAGGAATAGCTTTCTCCACTATAAATGGTTGACTGGGTGACTTTGGATCAGTCATTCTCAACCTATGTCCCCAGATTGAAGCTGTGTGAGAAAATAGGAAGATATAGCATAAGGTACACCATCATAAGCCAATAAAGGAGAATATTTGTAACTCAGGGTTGACATGAGGGATCCTTGGTGCCTTCTGAGCTTGCTTGTTTTCTTGCAGATGTTTCATGACCCAAACAAGGTAACATCATCAGGTTGGGTAATGAAAGTCTGCAAGAAACAAGCAAGCTCAGAGAGCACCAAGGACCCCTCACCTGTCATTACAACACAATTCAAATGTCCCCCATTGGGTTCAATTATACATTAATTTGGATTGTGGCCTTCCAAAGAGAGTGATCCTGGAAGACACACACCGACCTGAGGCCACAGGTTGGGAACATTCCTAGTCTATCACTTTACCCTCACCGAGAACCAGATATTCTCAAGACAATGCATAGTGACGGATCCAATCCTCTCTTTAAAGCCCAGCAGGGGAGCTTGGTGTGAAGAATACTTGGGAAAGATTGCAAACCTGCAATTTCGCAGGTATTTTTTAGGACTGTCTCCGAGATATGGCAACTTCCATGCCTCTCCGCCTTTCTTTGTCTGGAGTCACTGCTTCAGACATGTCACCAAAATGGAGTAATAATTGGATCCCCTCCTTCCTCTACCCACCCACCAATCTCTCCCACTTGGGGGGTGAAAAGCACCCTGCTGTGCTTCAGGGTGAACAAGTAAGAGAAAGAACTTGAAGGGAGCAATTTTAAACCTTGCCTATATTTAGGGGAGGAAGGATGAAACCATTTCTGAATTGATTGGACCTTTGCATGTCACACTTACACTACATGTAACCACACAGTAGCTTGACTTGATAAGCATGGATACGGTTGGGAAGATGAATAGGAAAACAGAGTTTTCCTGTGTTGATTTTTATCTCCTGTGCCTTCTCCTTTATTTTATTTTTCCGAACGTTGCTGGTTGTCCACAGGGCTAGGAAATAATTTGCAGAAAGTTTGGATTCTAAAATTCAATTTGAAGGTGATTCATTCGAATCTCTCCTTGAATCAAATCTCCAAATCCAATCCCCCCAAATATTTGTATTTGTTTATTTGTCAAGCATATATGATTATAAGCAAAGTATAAACAGTAATACATGATTGAATATATATGTAATAGTACAAGCATGAATAAAAGTAAAAGAGGTATGAATATATGGGTACATTAGGACAGGAACGGTAGGCACGAATGTGCGCTTATGCATGCCCCTTACTGACCTCTTAGGATTGGGGTGAGGTCGATGGTAGATAATCCGAGGTTGAAGTTTTTGGGGTTTGGGGAAGAAACTACTGAGTCAGGTAAAGTGTTCCAGGCATTGACCACTCTGTTGTTAAAGTCGAATTTTTTGCAATCAAGTTTGGAGTGGTTTACATTAAGTTTGTATCTATTGTGAGCTCGTGTATTATTGCGGTTGAAGCTGAAATAGTCGTTAACAGGTAGGACATTGTGGCAGATAATTTTGTGAGCTACACTTAGGTCAGATCGAAGGCGTCGTAGTTCTAAATTTTGAAATCCCAAAATTTCAAGTCTGGTTTCATAAGGTATTCTGTTGTGAACAGAGGAATGTAATACTCTTCTTGTGAAGTATCTCTGGACATTCTCAATTGTGTTGATGTCTGATATGTAGTGTGGGTTCCAGACAGATGAGCTGTATTCAAGAATCGGTCTAGCAAATGTTTTGTATGCTCTGGTTAAGAGTACAATGTTACCAGAGAAGAAGCTACGCAAGATTAGGTTAACCACTCTTAATGCCTTCTTAGCTATGTTCTTGCAGTGAGCTCTGGCACTTAGATCGTTAGAGATGAGTACTCCAAGGTACTACAAATATTCAGTGCATGCAGTCAGCATGCACAATCTTCACACCAGTCTGAAGATTCAGTAAAATTTTGCAGATGCATGCACACAACTGTGATTGCAGGAGAAGGACTGGCACAGCCGGGATGTAGGGATGAAAAGGGGGATTAGCCTAGAACTCCTATGTGGCCACAAATGAACTAAGTCTAATCCCTCTTGACTTCTGTTGACCCTTATCTGGTTCTAACCAGGTACTGACCGTTAGTTGACAAGATTCCTGTGCATAGACTCTGAGTTATGGAAAGCACCTTATCAAGAGAAATCATGATACTATCCTGCCCCAGGAAGGGAAATCTTGCAATTCCTGTACCCGAAACACCTCAAAGAGATGAGAAGTTTCTCTTACCCCAGTAAGAACCCATCCCCCATCAGTTCCTAGAGAGACGTTTTTATCAGAAGGTTGTCACCAAAGGCACCTCCAAAACAGATCCTGCACTCTCTCAACTCCTTGAAAAACATGGGTGTTCGTCTGCTATTCTAACCAAAAATAAACAAAATCAGGTGCTTGTGTTCCTTTTGGAAACACACACACATACATACACACACACACACACACGCACCAAGAGAGAGATGCATGATATGCAATGATAACGGGGTGACTTCTACGGTGCCGAGGAAAATTACAGTCATCGTTTGTGTGGGACAGGAACAAACACCTCTTAATTGTACTTCATTACCACGTACCTTGCATGGCACAGTTGTATATATTAATTATATTTTTTAAAAAAATAATGTTGCAGAGGGGAGAAGCCGTACAATGCCTTCCCCCTTCCCGTTTTGGCTGTCGCCAGCAGGATAGGAGAACAATATCAGCTGTCATCGACTGAAGGAGCTTTCAAAGACAAAATCATAAAGAATGAAAGGCTATTATGAGCTAACAGGCGGAGGGGGGTGCTTTGATTGGAACATATTTTCTCCTATTAATGTTTGAGGTTATCTGTTCTTTTGTTTATTCCTCTCTTTTTCTACCCTTGATTCATTGCTCGGGATTGTTTTGCGTGAGCTCTCTGCCTTTTTGATTACTATATCATATGGCATACAGATTAGGAAGCTAATTATTAATGGGGGAGGTTGAGAGGGGTAGATTTCTGGGGGGGGGGAGGACACAGAAGGAAGCAGACTACATGGTGACAGCCCTACAGAACTTAGAGGCCTCCTTGGAGTGAAGGAAAGAAGATTCACCCCGTTGGTAAAACTGGAGTAAAGCTAGTAAGTGATCAATCAGGCTTCCTTAATTTGATGTTCTCCAGCTTTCGTTGGGACAAAGCTAGAACTTCTCCGGATCTTCAGTTGGGTCCACAGTGCTCACTTCTGAGGTCATAGAAGCATCAAAATAAAAGAGGTTGTCACCGTCTGCTCTTCGTAGTCAAGTATGGCTCAATCTCCACGGAGATTCTCAGCCAGCCAGCCATGGTTGATTTCAAAGGTGCTTTTTCAAAAGGCAGCTGGACTATGTTATTTTTTTTTCCCCTTGAGGAAGAAGAAGATGTTTCACTTCTCATCCAAGAAGCTTCATCAGTTCTGGCTGGATGGTGGTGGGGGGTGGAAGGATTCGTTCTGACGAACCGTCCTACCAGAACTGATGAAGCTTCTTGGATGAGAAGGGAAATGTCTTTTGCTTCCTCAAGGGAAAAATGCAGTCCAGTTGCCTTTTGAAAAACCACCTTTGCGATTAAGCATTGCTCCTACAACTGTTGCCATTCTAGAGCAGAGGTCTTCAAACTTGGCAATTTTAAGACTTGTGGACTTCAACTCCCAGAAATTTCCAGCCAGCATAACTGGCTGGAGAATTCTGGGAGTTGAAGTCCACAAGTCTTAAAGTTGCCAAGTTTGAGGACCCCTGTTCTAGAGGCTGTTAGAAGAAGGTCTATACCAATAAGTAGAGTGTTACTAGAAACAATTTAAGGTCCCTTTCCCCCAAAAAATATAAGAAACCCACTAGCTGCTGTTGCTTCTTCTTCTTCTTCTTCTTCTTCTTCTTCTTCTTCTTCTTCTTCTTCTTCTTCTTCTTCTTCTTCTTCTTCTTCTTCTTCTTCTTCTTCTTCTTCTTCTTCTTCTTCTTCTCCTCCTCCTTCTTCTTCCTTCTTCTTTCCTCCTCCTCCTCCTCCTCCTCCTCCTCCTCCTCTTCTTCTTCTTCTTCTTCTTCTTCTTCTTCTTCTTCTTCTTCTTCTTCTTCTTCTTCTTCTTCTTCTTCTTCTTCTTCTTCTTCTTCTTCTTCTTCTTCTACTACTACTACTACTACTACTACTACTACTTCTACTTCTTCTTCCTTCTTCTTCTTCCTTCTTCCTTCTTCCTTCTTCTTCTTTCCTCCTCCTCCTCCTCCTCCTCCTCCTCCTCCTCCTCCTCCTCCTCCTCCTCCTCCTCCTCCTCCTCCTCTTCTTCTTCTTCTTCTTCTTCTTCTTCTTCTTCTTCTTCTTCTTCTTCTTCTTCTTCTTCTTCTTTCTTAAATTACAGAAGATAAAATGTTGATACTAAATTAAAGTTTGCTGAAAATAAAACAGTGACCTTTTCATTCTGCGTATACAAAAAGAAAAAAAATTGAGCAAAGGCTTTCTCCGAAATTCTCAGAAATTGCATAGAAACATAATATAGTTAATATTAAATTTTAAAAGATGGTGCAACAGTTTAACTTTTTACATGATGTGTGCTGATGTGTCCTCAATGCCAGACATGTTTTGTTTATGATTAATGAATGACTCATCTTTTGAGCAATGTTTGATTCAATTCATGTTTCGGTATGAATTGAAGAGATCACGAGCTAGGGGCCTCGAAAAATAATCCTTTATATGTTTCCAAAAGTTAAAAAAGTTGATAAATCTGAATCTAAGACCGATAACGCAGGAGTGAAGGCCAAGTAAGATTAGTCATATTCCAATTTCGTATCACAAATGAAAAATGTCGTAATCGCTTTTACAATTCTTACGAAATGAAAAATAAAATTGCATTTTCCGGGAACGTCTGTTCAGAGGCCAACTTCTTTAAACTGGAGCTGGAGAAAATACTACTGCCAAATGAGATGCCATTGACATCATCAAGGGACAAAAGAAAAGTCATCACAAATTGCTCTTGGGATTGTTATATATCCCTCCAAATCTACTGTGTGATTGGATTAGTCTTCGGCTCCTAACATGAGCTACTTCATACTCAGGTTTGTTCCAGAAAGGAAGAAAAGGGCTTGTAGCAAGATCTACCTCAGGGGTGTCCGACCTTGGCGGCTTTAAAACTTGTGGAGTCTGACCCCAAAGAAAAAGGGGTTAACCTATTCTCCAAAGCACCTGAAGGCAGGACAAGAAGCAATGAATGGAAACTGAACAAAGAGAGAAAAAACCTAGAACTAAGGAGAAATTTCCTGTCAGTGAGAACAATTAACCAGTGGAAGGACTTAATTCCAGACGTTGTGCGTGCACCATCATTGGAGGTGTTTAAGAAGAGATTGGTCAGCCATTTATCTGACATGGTATAAGGTTTCCTGCTTGAGCAAAAGATTGGACTAGAAGACTCACAATACAAGAGCTCACAATAGATTCAAACTTAATGTAAACCACTCCAGACTTGATTGCAAAAAATTCGACTTCAACAACAGAGTTGTCAATGCCTGGAACACTTTACCTGACTCAGTAGTTTCTTCCCCAAACCCCAAAAACTTCAACCTCGGATTGTCTACCATCGACCTCACCCCATTCCTAAGAGGTCGGTAAGGGGCGTGCATAAGCACACAATCGTGCCTACCGTTCCTGTCCTAATGTTCACATATATTCTTACCTCTTTTACTCTTATTCATGCTTGTACTATTACATATATATTCAATCATGTTTTACTGTTTATACTTTGCTTAGAATCATATATGCTTGACAAATAAACAAAATACGAATACAAATACTCCAAGGTTATCCTATTGGACTAGAAGACCTCCAACTCTGTTATTCTGTTATTCAACTCCCAGAATTCTCCAGGCAGCATAGGAGTTTAAGTCCACAAGTCTTAAAGTTGCCACGGTTGGGCACTCTTGGTGTAGCTCCTTCCCAATGGCCATCTTCAAAGACTTTAGGAAGGGCGAACCCAGAAGCTTCTAGATTGCTGGTGGGCTACTTCAGTGTAAACATCTGGAAGATTGTAATGGAGTCTGTTTATTTCTTCTGGGATGGAAGAAGTACAGGTGAACAATTTACACTCATTTCCACGTGATATATATAGATAACTGAAACTCTCAAAGACAGAAAACAAATGGACTCAAATAACATTCAGAAGCCGCTTTGAGCAAAAATGCAAACCATTTGTAAGCCAATAAGGCATCAGGTCAAAGAACCTTCAAATCACTTGGACATAGAAAATTTGGGACATATTCCCGTTGAGAAACGAGCGTGCATTTCACAAGGATATGTACAATTTGCATTTCAAGAGCTTGTATCTAAGAAAAGGATGGGATCATAATGCTGCATTCTAATCACCCTGTGGTGGCCCAGTGATTTGAATGCAGTATTGCAGGCTAATTCTGCCCACTGCCAAGAGTTCGATTCTGACTGGCTTAAGGTTGACTTAAACTTCCATCCTTCCCAGGTTGGTAAAATGAGGACCCAGATCATTGGGGGCAAAATGTTGACTCTGTAAACCGCTTAGAGAGGGCTGTAAAGCACTATGAAGCGGTATATAGCAATAGCACTTAGACTTATATACCACTTCACAGTGCTTTACAGCCCTCTCTAAGCGGTTTACAGAGTCAGCCTATTGCCCCCAACAATTTGGGTCCTCATTTTAACCCACCTCGGAAGGATGAAAGGCTGAGTCAACCTTGAGCCTGGTGAGATTCGAACTGCCAAATTGCAGGCAGCTGGCAGTCAGCAGAAGTAGCCTGCAGTACTGCACTCTAACCAGTGCACCACCAAGGTTCATATACTGTATATAAGTCTAAGTGCTATTGCTATAAAGATATTTGAGTCCTAATCAGGACAAAAACAACTATTTTACTTCTTTAAAAGATCCTATTGGAAAATAATGAATGGTTATTGGTCGTCATCGTCCCTCCCCCCCATGGACTTCACAGGTTTAAGTTAAAAGGGAAGCCAACATAATGATCAAGGTGTAAAAGTAAACTCATATGCCCCCCTTCTTAAAAAGTGTAGCCATTCCAGTCTTATTAAAATAATATGTGTTTCAATCTCATAGAACAGATTGAAAAAGGTACGTCCCCTGGGGACAAACAATTCCAATTTTATTTGTTACCAAAGCATCATGTTCATTTTTTCTGTGAATCAAACATATGGGATTGGGTCATCCCTCATTGTTTGGGAACTGTGTGTACCGAAGTTGAGTTTACATTTCATTACTCTTTGCAACCTCTATGATTCATGCTCAATTCACCTTCATATTTGTGTTGCAAAGTTCAGTGGTTTTTATGAAGAATAGTTTGTGTCATCAGTTTAAAAAAATGGGGGTGGGGGAGGGAGAGGGAGATATAAGTCTACAAATGATTAGTAAATCTAGCCTGGCCTTTGCCCTTCAGTTTGCTTAATATTGTGGTTTTATGTTTTTCCACAATTTGCTCAGAACTATTTGTCCTTTGGATTATTAATCTATAACTAAACATTGTCCTTGGGGCTCATTGAACAGAAGGAGTTTGGAACAAAATCAGCTCTATTATCTTGCTTTTCAAAATGTGCGTCAAATTATTAGTGCCTCTCGTTTGATGCTGGTTGCTGCAGAAACTTCATTTTGGGGAGGACCAACGGCCAAGATATTTATGAAAAATCCACACACAAGAACAGTTGGAAGACAAGTACAAAGGGGAGAAATAAAAGAGACCGAAGAGTGAAATTGAATTAAAAATTAAATTAAAGTGCAACATTATTATTATTATTTTTTGAAATTCAAATGTGTGTAAAAACATTTGTCCCGTACATCAAGATGGAATTAAATAAATGAGATGCTTATATCTTTCTGAGAAAGAAAACAAGCCATGCAAGAGAAATATTTACATAAATCAGCGTTGGAACATTTATATCAATCGAACTGATTAGTTACACTTTTGAACAAGTAATATGAATCTCTAGAAAGCAGGTGTTACATTTATACAAAATTATAAGGGACTGATGACAATGTTGCTAATTCAGGCAGATACTAAAAATATCTTTTTTTCATTATATTATTAATTGTTGTTGTTGTTGCTGTTGTTGTTGTTTCACAACAGCCAGATGTTGAGACCAGATTTGACATTTTTATCCACCTATGAAATCCTTTCCAAAGACCTGGGATTGGCATATGCTGTTGTTTGTCAGTGTTAAAGGTATTAACGTATTACAATTATGCACACAACAGTGTGAAATTACAGCTGCCAGTTTTCATAGCTGCTTGTTGACCTTCATATCCATCAGGTTCTTTCCAAGTATATAATTATTATTATTATTTTACAGTATCTGATGCATTTTTTAAAATATATTGCTTTGCATAACAGCCGGTATATAAACACTTGGCTCACAATTATACCGTGGCTACATACAAAATGGATAGATGCACTATTTATTATTTATTTATTTATTTATTTATTTATTTATTTATTTATTTATTTATTTATTTATTTATTTATTTATTTATTTATTTATTTATTTATTTTAGTGTTCTTATATGCCGCCCTACTCCCTGGGGACTCAGGGCAGCGTACAACTACTCCCATGATGGCGAAGCTATGGCACACATGCCACAGGTGGCACACAGAGCCATATCTGAGGGCACACGAGGCTTTGCCCTATGTCAGCACCAGCACGCATGTGCATGCTGGCCAGCTGATTTTCGGCCTTCCGGAGGGCGGGTGGGAGGTCGTTTTCACCTTTCCCAGGCTTTAGGAGAGCCTGTGGATGGCAAAAAACGGACCCAACGGCCCAACCGGATGTTCAGAAATGAACTTCTGGTTGGCCTGTTGCAGAGGTTGGTTCCTGCCGGAGCTGCCCAGTGCGCAGCTCCGGTAGGGAGCGGCCGATTGCGCAATGTGCGCGCAACTGCTCCGGAGTCCTCTCTGCCGGTCCACCATGCACGTCGCCATTTTTTTCCGTTGATTTTGGGTTGATTTTGCTTCTGCGCATGCGTGGAAGCAAAATCGTGCTGAAATCTCGCACGCTCGCGCATTCCCTCACAAGATTTTGGCGAGATTTTGCTTCCGCGCATGCGCAGGAGCAAAATCGCGCAAGGAGGCATGCACACATAGCGAGCGTGCGTATGCCCAAAGCGAGCACGCCCACGCCCGAAGCGTGGAGATGTATGCGCAGCACACCAGCACCGGTAAGAGAGCAACCCGCCGCTGGGCCATTGGGTCCATTTTTTGCCCTTCCCAGGCTCCGGGGAGGCTTTCCTGAAGCCTGGGGAACAGAGTTTGCCAATCAAGAGATGAGAAGTCATCAGTTATGAGATCATAGTTGGCTTTTCTAAAGTTATACTTTGGGATTCCGTCATTATGAACGTCTTTGTAAGGACATAAGTTGAGACAAAAGTCAATCATGCTGTGGTCACTGTTGGAAAAGGGTTCATTTATTTGTAGACTGTAGATTGAGTTTAAACTATTGCAGAAGATGAGATCAAGGCAGTTGTTGAGTCTAGTGTTGTTTGTAACTAGTTGATGCAGTCCCAGATTTGTAACAGCATTGTACATGGTTGTATGTATTGGTTCTATTGTACATTCGTTTGTACATTCTGCTGTACAATCCCTGCTCTTTTTCATTTCTCCTCCCCCCCCACCATCCACCCTTTTCTCCCCCCCCCCATAAATTCCCACACACCAGAATGCTAGTTCTGATCAGAATTATACTTTCTTCTCCTCTCTCTCCGCCAGATCACCCCACCTGTGTGCAAGAAAGTCTGTCTCTGGGTTTGTTAAGTAAATGATTATTGTAAGATGGGGAAGGGGGGAAAGACACAGTTAATCAAATTAACCCTTTTGTCCAAGATGTGGAACAATTGTCTTTGTTTGTCTACATTAAAGCCGTTTGCAACGGAGATCTCTCTCTGTCTCTGTCTCTGTCTCTCTGTCTCTGTCTCTGTCTCTCTGTCTCTCTGTCTCTCTGTCTCTCTGTCTCTGTCTCTGTCTCTCTCTCTCTCTCTCTCTCTCTCTCTCTCTGTGTGTGTCTCTCTGTGTCTCTCTCTGTCTCTCTCTCTCTGTCTCTCTGTTTCTGTGTCTGTGTCTGCATCTGTGTCTGTGTCTCTCTGTCTCTGTCTGTCTCTGTCTCTGTCTCTGTTTCTCTCTCTCTCTCTCTGTCTCTCTCTCTCTCTGTGTCTCTCTGTGTCTCTGTCTCTGTCTCTGTCTCTCTCTCTCTCTCTCTGTGTGTGTGTCTGTGTCTGTGTCTGTGTCTCTCTGTCTCTGTCTCTGTCTCTGTCTCTGTCTCTGTCTCTGTCTCTGTCTCTCTCTCTGTCTCTCTCTCTCTCTCTCTCTCTCTCTCTCTCTGTGTGTGTGTGTGTGTCTCTCTGTGTCTCTGTGTCTCTCTGTGTCTGTGTCTGTGTCTGTGTCTCTCTGTCTCTGTCTCTGTCTCTCTGTCTCTCTGTCTCTGTCTCTCTGTCTCTCTGTCTCTCTCTCTCTCTCTCTCTCTGTCTCTCTGTCTCTCTCTCTCTCTATATATATATATAGATAGATAGATAGATAGATAGATAGATAGATAGATAGATAGATAGATAGATAGATAGATAGATATAGATATAGATATAGATATAGATATAGATATAGATATAGATATAGATATAGATATCTCTTTCTATATAGATATATAGATATTCCGAAAACTTTCTGATGTCCATTCATCCCATTTGCCAAACTGTAACCCCAGCACTAGAAGACTTTCAAACCAGTAGGGTTCCTAGGCCGCCCAATTGTTTTGCTAATCAAGATTATTGCAGGCATTGTAACTTTGCAAATTTGTCAGTTTCCCATGAAATAGTTCTGTCAGTTTAGTTAGGGTGCCAGCTAATATTAACATATAAATGAAGTCTCTTTTATCCCATCCTTGCCCCCTTCACAGTGCTCACCCCTTAATGCTTGCAAAAGAAAATATAAACACAAGAGAGAGAGGGGAGAGAGGGAGAGGGAGAGAGAGAACAGGTTTCTCTCCCCTGTATGCTTAATACAAACATATTTTTTTTTTTGCAACTCTAACCCAGGTCTCTGGAAATTCTGTACACAGGGGAAAGTACAATACAAATAAATTAAAATAAAACAAAATTCTGCATTGGCCTCTGTCTTGCGTGCTCTTGGACTCACAAGTGATCAAGCTGGGAGCCTCTGTTGATCACAACAGGAGATTGATTACAACTAAAAAATGTACAAATGGGGAGATGAATGCAAGCCACAGACCTCCAGAGCAGTGCTGGTTGGAATATTTTATGGTCAAGGGCTTAGAGAAGAAGAAAAAGAATGGAGGTCAACCAATAACCCTGCAGAGACCTATGAAATTGGGAATCCAGATATCTTGGCTACAAACATTGGATATTGTGACCTTCATCGCATTTTTTCCCTAGACGCCTGAAGATAATATGATACCCAGAACTGGAAATGTGGGGGTCCTCGGTGCTCTCTGGATTTGGTCTTTTCTTGCAGGCTTTTTCTGATCCAGCTAGGTAACATCATCACTACACTGTGTTCACTTTAGATAAAGTTTGATCCATCCGAATGCTACCATGTTGAGAATGAGAATAAAATCTCATAGAGGCGATTTGGATCTTTACTTGGAATTCAGGCAGTTAGAAATAAAGTCAAGATTAAAAGTCTAATAGAAAATATTTATTTCAGTACAAAAACAATAAATCCTGAATAATTACATCTTTGCTAAGAAACGCGACCGTTCAGGTCAACAGCTTAAGGCAGAAGAAAATTAATGGTGGTTTAGGAATGCACACATGCGTACAAGATCATATCACGTCGTCTGCTTGTATTGGAATGTACCATAATATTAGAATAGGGGTGCATCACCCTGCATAGACATACAACTGACAATATTCACACCGCGACACACTGATGGGTCAAGAAACGTCTGCAAGAAAACAGCCAAGCTCAGGGAGCATCAAGGACCCCACAGTTCAACCCCGAGCTGTAAATATTCTCTTCTGGCAGAACTGAAAATAGCTTAGGTTCACTGCTGGTCCCCATGATAACATACTGGTGTATTCCTGAGGCCCATTCTGAGGCCTGCAAGGTTGCCTGTTGGGCCTCCCAAATTTCCAGAGGACTTCAGAGGTTGCAATTTCCAGAAAACTTCAAACGTTGCTACCAATTTCAACAGTTGATGTAAAAACAAATTAATTGGATCCTCCCAATTAAGCATGCTGATCATCTACATCAGGGGTGTCAAACTCAAGGCCCATGGGGCTGCCCTGGAAACAGCGAAGGACCATCCCGCAGTGCCTCTGCCAGCAAAGACAGCTCGCGAGGGCCGCGCACAACCCTCCCAAGCTTGGTTTTCACTGGCAGAGGGTTGCAGGAGGCCGTCCCAGCCGAAAACAGAGCTCAGGATCCGTTTTTTGCTGGCAGGGAGCTCAGGCCACCACAGGCACCCCTGACATTAGTGGTGTTGAGGTGGCCACATCCACCCCGGCCTCCTGGGGTCAAACACAACCTGATGTGGCCCTCAACGAAATCGAGTTTGACACCCCTGATCTATGTGCTCCAAAAAAAATGGAATCTTAATTCAGTTCTTATTTGGCCCAAATATTAAGCTTCATCCAGGCTGATAGCCAAATTTGGACACCCCGTAGCCTTATACCTGGCTCTTTTAGCAATAGCACTTAGACTTATATACTGCTTCATAGTGCTTTACAGCCCTCTCTAAGCGGTTTACAGAATTCAGCCTCTTGCCCCCAACAATCTGGGTCCTCATTTTACCCACCTTGGAAGGATGGAAGGCTGAGTCAACCTTGAGCCTGGTGAGATTTGAACAGCTGAACTGCTGAACTGCAGTGCTGCATTTTAACCACTGCGCCACCTCGGCTCTACCTTAGCAGGGCTAAGATGCATAAAATTTGTACGCATTTCAGAGTAAAGTAGAAATGCACTTCAGATTTCTCACCTTGTTAGGTCCCTAGAAGTTCTCCCCAAAGAATCCTACCCTTTTTTTTAAACCTATTTCTTTTTTCTTTCTTTCCCCCTCTCTGAATAAGCTTGCAAATTTCTGTGAAGTCCCTCATACTAGTTAGTTGATAGGAAATTAACCCCTGAAATTTAGTTTTCTCTCCCCCCCCCCCCCCCACAATGCTTTTCTGTTGGACACTTGCACTCCAGAAGTTCTATGTACCATTGTAAAATCCTAAGATTGCAAGTCGAAGTTTCATTCAATCACAATCGCTTCTTGCTTTCAAAGCCACAATCAGATTATTCCTTTGTACCAGGCTGTAACAATGCCCTGAAACATGAATGAAGCTTGGACAATGTGTTCTCTTGGTGAATTACATCAGTCTTTGTGCTTGTTAGGCTAACATGAAATATATATAGATATAGATATACTTCATGGAGAGAGAAGAAAATTGGCCAGCAGTGAGTTTATTAACAAAAACTTGACTGGGGAAACGAGATAGGACTGACGGCAGCAAAGAGATCTTAAACTTCTTCAGGATTCATTTGTTCAAAATTTAGGTGGAGGGCCGACAGATTCCTGACTGAATTCTTGCGTGGTATGCAGTTTGTCTGGGTTTACCACATTGTGGCTTGTAAGCCAGGCTTGATATCATGGTCTGATATGTTCAGCAAGCCAATTCTGGCCTGTTCTGCAAGCTTTGGTGAAATTTATTTATTTATTTTATTTTATTTTTGTGAGATTTATATACCGCCTCACAGTGCAAGCACTCTCTAAGCGGTTTACACCAGTAAGCAATGTATATTTACATTGTCCCCAACAATCTGGGTCCTCATTTTACCTACCTCGGAAGGATGGAAGGCTGAGTCAACCTTGAGCCGGTGAGATTTGAACCGCTGACCTGCGGATCAGTGTCAGCTAAAGTGGCCTGCAGTACCCCACTCTAACCGCTGCGCCACCTCAGCTCTTGCACTATGCACTATGGGCAGGCATAATACAACTAGATAACCTGGTTTATGACTAAAATGGAGCACAAATGAATATTCTTGGCATCTGCAATTCTAAGCACATTTTCTTAGACGGGGCTCACACCAAGCTGTACTTTTCTTAATTGTGGTATATTAAACAAGCCATTATTGCCGAGGTGGCGCAGTGGTTAAAGTGCAGCACTGCAACCTACTTCAGCTGACTGCTAGTTCAGCAGTTCAGCTGTTCAAATCTCACCGGCTCAAGGTTGACTCAGCCTTCCATCCTTCCGAGGTCGGTAAAATAAGGACCCAGATTGTTGGGGGGCAATAGGCTGAACTCTGTAAACCGCTTAGAGAGGGCTGTAAAGCACTATGAAGCGGTATGTAAGTCTAAGTGCTATTGCTATTGCTATTATTGGCTCGATTCACATGTCATGCTTTGCCATAAGCCATTGTTTACAAACCATGGTGGTTGAGCTCACATAACCCAATTCTTGGCTCAGTGCAAGGGGTGAGTGGCGCATAGAGTCTATCACTAATTTTGGTGGGGAGACCTTAGAAGACAACCATTGCCCTTCAACCCACGATAAATCAATCAATCAGAATAGAGCTGGAAGGGACCTTGGAGGTCTTCTAGTCCAACCCCCTACTCAAGCAGGAGACCCTATACCACTTCAGATAGATGACGGTCCAGTCTTTTCTTAAAAACCTCCAGTGATGAAGCACCTACAACTTCTAATGGTTAGCTGGTTAATTGTCCTCACGGTTAGGAAGTTTCTCCTTAGCTCCAGCTTGCCACGGTCTTCCTTTTATTTGGCCGTTGCAAAAAACCTGTGATGAGCATTCATAATGCAGGCCCCCGTCTCTGCTTCCTATCTTTAGCCCTGGCACACTGAATGACCGATTATGTGAGTGATGCCTTATTAATACGATGACTCAGCCACTTTCCGATAAGGAGAACAATGCAGGGTCAAAGCTCCAAGCATCTCTTACAGGAATTAATGAGAACATCTTGCTGGTAATGTGGCCCATTGGCGAGTCTGCGGGATTGAAAAGGCTCTTCTTTTTGGCTTCACATGGCAACTGATGAACCCAGCCTCAGAGAATTAGGCACGATGCGATATAACAATATCCCCCAGATGTTAACGCTGCATCTAGTGGGCAATCTTTACCTCAGGATGGTATCTCCTGATATTTGGGACGTGACAAACGTCTCCTCTAAACTAAACTTCTCACCATTTCTGGGACTGTGTAAAACAAGGGTATCCAACCTTGGCAACTTTGAGACCTCTGAACTGAAACTCCCAGAATTCCTCAGCCAGCACATTTTAAAATATATTTATGTCAAGATGGGAGTTGCTGATGATGTTTGTCCATCGTATTCGAAGAGGACCTTAACATCTATCATAGACCTGAGTCGCCTGTGTGCAGGTCCGCAGCTACAGCTCCCAGTGTATCCACACCTGCTGCTTTGTCGCTCGCCCATCGCCACAGGACTTTTCACAGGTCTTGGGGGGGATGTCAAGACTTGCGCGTGAATTGGATTAAAGTGAGGGAGAGGTGCGCATAGTCAGCCTCACTCTCTTTTCCCAGATTCCATCTTGCTCCAAATAGCAGGACAAGAGTCGAGACAGTTGGAGATGGGCTGGGCGCAGTGGTTGACCAGGGCATCTTTTATGTCTTGCCGTGCTCTTAGCATACCACATCGCTTGCAGAGACCGCCTTCATGACCGTTGTCCTATTCTAGTAGATTTCATCCGCTCAGTCCGCCGGAATCTGTCTTCACATGCTCGGGATAGACATGGGAGTTGTTATGGTGGCATCAAAGCTCTATTTATTTTGGTCTGTATTGTGACACATGTAAAAAAGGTGGGGCATCAATCAATAGGACCCTGTTGCCATCTTAATATTTTTGGTAGAGAGAGGGGGAGGGGGAGGGAGGAGGGGGAGGGGAGGGAGAACGAGGGAGAGCGAAAGAGAGAGAGAGATGGATATGTTCTTACAGTTGGCTTGCTGTTTCCATGTACAGGTAGTCCTCGACTTATGACCACAGTTGAGCCCAAAATTTATGTTGTTAAGTGAGACATTTGTTAAGTGAGTTTTGCCATCTTTCTTGCCACAGCTGTTAAGCGAATCCTTGCAGTTATTTAGTTAGTCGCACGATTGTTAAGTGATTCTTAGTTTCCCCATTGACTTTGATTCTCAGGGTCCCAGGACATTGCAACCGTCATAAATATGAACCAGTTTCTAATCGTCTGAATGTTGATTGTGTAACCATGGGGATGCTGCAACAGTCTTTAGTGTGAAAAATGGTCATAAGTTCCTTTTTTCAGTGCCGTTATAACTTTGAACGATCACTAAAAGAACTGTCGCAAGTCGAGACATATCTGTAGAATCTTTGCTTTTATTATTATTGTTATTTGTTGTTTGTACTTTGCTCATAAGAAGAGTGAGAGGCTTAAGCCAATCTCTTGAGCTCCCAGCCAAGCCAGATATGATTTAGACTCGTCCTGATTTATAGCTCAGTCTGCTAAATTATGCTGTTCCAGCAAAAGGAAGCATTTCTTTAATCTCACCTCAAACTTTAGGAGAAAGGTAACGATACAAACAAGATAAGCAGACAGTTTATCCGAAGATAATTTAAACAGCACAAGTCAATGCCGGTGACAAAACAGAGCACGTGCAAAGGGAGAATGTTTTTCAGAGTCAGAGAGTAAGTCATCGTGCTATGGCATTTTATACGAAACATCACACAAGTGTTGTAGAGTTCAGGTGGGTTTTCGGTAGCTGAACATCACATTTCAATTCAATTCAGAACAGAGCTGGAAGGGGACTTTGGAGGTCTTCTAGTCCATCCCCCTGCTCAAGTGGGAGACCCTGTACCCGTGATGGCGAATCTATGGCACGCGTGCCACAGGTGGCACGCGGAGCCATATTTGCCAGCACGTGAGCCGTTGCCCTAGTTCAACTCCAGCGCACATGTGCACCCTGGCCAGCTGATTTTCGGCTTGCGTGGAGGCTCTGGGAGGGCGTTGCCAGCCTCCAGAGGGCCTCCGGAGGCAGGAGAGGCCGTTTTTGCCCTCCCAAGGCTCCAGGGAAGCCTCTGGAGCCTGGGAAGGATGAAAAACAGGCCTACTTGGCCCACTGGAAGTTGGGAAACAGGGGAACAGGCGGGATGCACACATGCGCGGGAGTGGGGCAACACAGGGGGGGGTCACACATGCATGTGCAGGGGGGTATGGCACAGAGGGGGCATTGAATTATGGGTATGGGCATGCGCGCGTGCTTTCGGCACCTGAGGGAAAAAAGGTTTGCCATCCCTGCCCTATACCATTTCAGAGAAGTGTCTGTCCAGTCTCTTCTGAAAAACCTCCAATGATGAAGCACCCACAACTTCTGGTGGCAAGCTTTTCCACTGGTTAATTGTCCCGTTAGGAAGTTTCTCTTTAATTCCAGGTTGCTTCTCTCCTTGATTAGTTTCCATCCATTGTTTCTTGTCCTGCCTTCTGGTGCTTTGGAAAAATAAGTTGACCCCCTCTTCTTTGTAGCAGCCCCTCAAATTCTGGAATGCTGCTATTATGTTATCCCTAGTCCTGAACCGAACCATCTGAACCAAGTTGGAATTAATAATCTTGATAATAACTACCTACATGATTTTGATGACATGTTGTGAACTCACTTTTACAGCGTGTTGGTCCGTAGTGAAATTTATAATTAATGTAAGAATATTACCTGCATATGCCTGTTCTTGTGTGCAAAATACTTCCTGGAACAGCAGGCCACTGGATGTACAATTACTTTACAACTGAGTAAACTAAAGGAACACAGAACTAGTAACAAAAGGACAGAATACAATGCAACTGATGAAAACAAGATGTGACATCATGTCCCACCCAATGCCAAAACTAACCAATAATAAAACAATGACTGCAAAACTTGTCTAGAACAATTTGGAAATTAAAACCAAGTCTGAAAATAAAATGTTACCAGAAAGAAAGCCAAGTAGAATTCAAGAAGCTCAAAAAAATCTTTCTGGATATGGTAAAAACTAACCCTCTAGATTACAGCAGAACAAGGTGGCAAAATTTTATAATATTTAAAGATGGCAAGAGAAGGTTATGAATTGTAGAGTGGCCCCAGTGTTTCAAAACAGCTATTTTGAAGTAGTACCTAGTACAACCTTCTACGCTTATTTTCTTCTTCTGAAACGATGAATTGTTTCCTGCCAAAGAGCATCAATTTCTCAATAAGGTTTATGAGTAAGGTTGTTATTTATTCCCGAAAGGGAATATTTCAAAAAACAATAACTATTCCATTCATTTTCCATGCTCCACCGTGGTCCATTCCAAGAAGCAGTTTATTATGTTCTAGACATGGTTCTCTAGATTAAAGAGGCCTCTTTAGCAAGTGTAACAATCCTAGAATGGCCATGTTGGTATAATCTTGAGGAAGAATAAAAAAGAGGTCAGAGAACCTCAAAATTTATACAATGGATAACATACATAAACACATTTCATCATAGATCAACCCTCTAGTGTCCTCAACTGGCTTCCTACATTTCTATTACCGTATTTTTCAGAGTATAAGATGCACCTTTTTCCTCCCTAAAAGTGGCTGAAAATTTGGGTGCGTCTTATACTTCGAATGTAGCTTTTTTTTTCCAGCCCTAACTAGGTGCTAACAGATCTTCCCAGCTCTTACCTTGCAGGCTTTTTCATTGTTACTCTCTCAGAAGAATGTTTTTCCAGCCCTAAGTCTTTGCAGAATTTTTTTTCATTGCTCTACTTGCTCCAAAGAAGGTTTTTTCTAGCCCTAAACAGGTGCTAACGATCTTCCCAGCTCTTACTGGCTTGCAGGCTCTTTCATTGTTACTCTCTCCGAAGAAGGTTTTTTTAAGTCCTAACCAGGAGATAAAATAATGTGCTGAAGCTGACCAGACTAAGGACACTAGCCAGATGAATACCTGGTAGGCAGATTTTTTTCCCCTATTTTCCTCCCCAAAAACTAAGGTGCGTCTTATACTCAGGTGCATCTTATATTCTGAAAAATACGGTAAATCCCAAGAGAAGATGTCAAAAGGATTTCCCCTTCACTGGACAATATTTTGGGAGGAAAGGGAATTGGAAAATATGGTCACCCAGGTAAGGCTTCAGCGAGATAGGAGCACATATTAAAAAACCCACCAGCAATAGCACTCTTTCCCATGCCCAATAATACAATTTAAACCCCAAAAATGGCACCAGGAGAAATCCTAAAAGAAAATCTCAGATACACTAAATCTAAGGGAAACAACTCTGAAATAGTGATGGCAAAGCAGCTTTAGGAGACAGAATTCCTGTATATCATTAAAGGCAAATTCATTTTGCTATGCATGCAGTTATCCAATGTTTTGAACGCGTCCACGAAAGGCTAATCTAACGCACTTTGCTGCCTTCGACTGAGTACAAGAGCTCACGTTCTCTGTTCTACATACAGAAGTCGAGCAATCTGACAATTTATGCCAACTTGGATCTTGTTGTGCTTGATGGCTTGGTACCAAGGAAGCCAACCATGGTTGGAAAGGTTGGGGCAAGAGAAGGGCAAAGACACAACCAAGAAACAGGACCTTGGAGAGCTCCAGAATTTTATCCTGGCTACAGATTTACTGGCCCTCGATGAAAATATTATTTCTATAAGACCCTGAAACAAAGTGAAGCCTTGAATGGAGAGGCAGGAACAATATTGTGGGACACCTTTATGGTCTCTGCAAAAACTGATAGAGAGCAGCTAAGAAGAAAGAGGTCCTACTGGAATAACTTTTTCAAGTTGGAGCAAGATGGCCAGGTTGTAGCTTCTAGATTTTTCCATGGCCTGTTTATACCTTCTTCTAGGTCAGTGTTTCCCAACCTTGGCAACTTGAAGATGTCTGGACTTCAACTCCCAGAATTCCTCAGCCAGCAAGTTGCCAAGGTTCGGAAACACTGTTCTAGGCGCTTTAGAACCCAAAGGTTGGATTGTGTGAAACGCACAATGCAATGATTCACTTAACAACTGTGGCAGGAAAAGTCGTAAAATGGGGCTCGACTCACTTAACAAATGTCTTAGCAACATCAATTTTTGGGCTCAGTTGTGGTCTTAAGTCCACAAGACTTAAGGAGCATTTCACCGCTGGTCATAAGTCACGTTTTTCAGTGCCATTGTAACTTTGAACGGTTACTAAATGAATTGTTGTAAGTCAAGGATTACCTGTACATTGAGGGTAAGAAAAAAAACCCTCCAAAGATGTGAATTAAGGCTTGTAGGATAGGAAGTTGATCTGTGTGACAAACACAAACACAATTTGGCTAAAACTGGACTTTCACTGTACAGTTTTATTAACTCAAAGCACGCTCTGAGATTGACAAGCCTTTTGCAGTAAAGGAAAACTCTGTGTTTTGACAGTCAAATAGATCTGCTTATTTCAAAGGAAATTTTCCAGGTCGTGGGTCCCAATAATCATCTACATTTTATGTTATCCAACTGTTCATGTACAGACCGAAATCACAAATGGAAAATATACTTTAATTAAGTGGAATGCCTGTCTCTGCTCAAAGATTGGAAGCAAATAATTTCCAGGGCTTGTTCATAATGATATAATATATTTCAGATGGCAGCACAATGTAGACTTGTATCCAAATTGGGGAATGTTTCTTGACTAATATGTACTTCTGGTTTCCCCGCCACACTTCAGCACTTTATTTTTTTTAATTAAATTGCCTTTTTTTCATTCCTATTGATTAGGAAACCTTTGCTGGAGGAAAAAACCTGGCAAGCTTTTATGCAGCCTTTTACACATCAGTGACTTGCTAAAAATGTACAGGCGTCTTAACAACTTTGCAAACTATACAGTATCCCTGCCTGTTATAAATACAGTACAGAAAGCTCTAGATTATGAATGGGCTGTGAAAAGGGATGGAATAAAAGAGCTGAATTCAATTGAATTCAGTGAATTCAAGCAAGAGAGAGACACGCACATCATAATGTGACAAAAGCCGATGTGCAACTGTTATTTCTTACAATGCACTTTGCCAAAATCCTGACCTGTGTGTCCAATCTAAGGGTATCAAAACTTGTTCATTTATTATGCAAACAAAAATTTGAAATCACAGCTGCCGGCTCTTTAGCTTATTATTATTGTTGGTCACAATGTCAGCCAGATGTTTAGTCTGGACCAGGGAAAGGCAGATGTTCTTGCTGATGGGATTAAAGACATTATTGACATATGTAGTAGTAGTAGTAATAGTAGTAGTATTACTATTAGTGTCAGGCAGTGATTTTTATATTGCCTGTTACATGTATATGCAGGGAGCTGCATCCCTATCAAATATAATGGTTTATTCCTGAGCACGTGATTAATATGTTCCTAGTACGCATGTGTACATTCCTTTCTTTGATCAGTCCTTCTGTTCCCAGATTTTGTGGAAGCAAGACGTGTTTTTATAGCAAAGATGTAATTAATGAGAATTTATTGTTTTTGTACCGAAATAAATATTTCTATTTAGAACTTTAAACTGCGGTTTCATTTCTAATGTCAGAGTTCCAGGAAAAGATCTATTTTCGCCTCTAATGAGAGTTATTCTCATTCTGACAATTAGTAATAGTAGTATTGGAATATATTGTTTATCCATCTCCCATGGATCCTGATGTGACATTCCATGGATAAATTATCATACTTTTTCAACAGAAACAGTTGATATTCTTTAACTTATAGAAACAGTCCATATTCTTTAACTTTGAACCAAAGGATACGTCAAGCCATCACCGCTGCCATCAATTCATGTTATGTTTTTCTATCCTACTATCCTTCTGGTGACCGTCATGCATTTGGGGTGATGGATGTTATGGCTCCCCACATTTGAAATCCACCAATGTGACGGAATCCTAATTTTCTGCATAGTTTGTTTCAAAGAAGCTATAAGGTAGTTAGCTTCAGTGTACTTAATTGTACAAACCATTGTGGTTTACAAATAAATAAAGTGTTAAGGGAAGAATATCCCCATAGAGGCGATGTTTGGATCTTTTCCTTGGAATTCAAATACTTAGAAATAAAACCGAGATTAAAATGTCTAATAGAAAATATTTATTTCGGTACAAAACAATATAAAACAATAAATCCTTAATAAACTACATCTTTGCTACGTAACATGACCTTCCAGTTCGGAAGGCACATCAGAAGTGATTAATGGTGGATAGGAATGTAGACATGCGCAGAACATCGTATCACGTGTTCTGCTTGTATTGGGAAGTACCATAATATTTAGAATAGGGGTGCATCACCCTGCATAGACTCACAACTGACAATATTCACATCGTGACATAAAGTTTATAGTTTAATGGGAATTGGGGAAAAACTTGCCTGGTCTAGATTTCTTTGAGAAGGGACACCATAGCTTCAAATATATAGAATATCAAAAATGGAATGGAACACCAAACATGTTTGGGTAATGCAATGTCTGCAAGAAAACAACTGAGTTCATCACCATTGCTAGAATTGTCTATGCTCAGTCTTGGAAAAATGATACCATACCCACTTCTGCAATGGTCATTAGAAAAATCTTGGAACGTTCCGAAATGTGTAAACTAACAATGGAAATCCATGAAAAGGAAGACACAGAATTTCATGACACTTGGAACAACTGGTATAAATGGTTAAACCGTAATAAAAAAAATTCCAAATTTGGTTATAAAAGGTGAATTATAAAGAATTTACAAACGTTCTCAACCCCACGCCGTATGCATGTAAATACATAAGTAGAGGTTTATGTAAACAAAATGGAAGAAATATTTACTGTTTATATAATAGGAGATTCAATCCATTAAATATAGAATAATGTCAATAATAGTGATTGTTTAAATTAAATTAGTAATATAGTGAAATGTAAAATATAATTTGAAATGAAATAGTTGCAAAAGTGACTAGCTTTTGCTATGTTTGTTTGTATTTACGTTTTTTTTTTCCTGGTGTTTTTTTTGTGGGATTTTTTTTTTGTATTTTCCTTGTATGTCTTGTTGTTATGTTGTTTTTAACCAGAAAATTTAATAAAGATTATTTCAAAAAGAAAAGAAAAGAAAAGAAAACAACTGAGTTCAGAGAACACCAAGGACCCTTCATGTCAACCCAGAGCTACAAATATTCTCCTTTATTAGACTTCTCCTTCACCTGTAATATGAACTATTACAGGTACCTTCCAATGTGAGTGGGACAATAAAATTGACTGGTCAGTGGTCACAGTCTGCCCTTGACTTAACCATGTATCATTAAACAAGGTTTGGACTGCAATTACCAAAGCCACTTTTGCACATTCTCCCTGCCACCATTTTACTTTCTCTCATGCTTTAATTTATCCCTTTCAATCTGTCTGTTTTACTTAATAAGTCTTTCTAAATGCATTTCTACAATACACCCTGTTAATGCAACTCTGGTTTAGCTATGGTTTCGGCGGAAGCAGTGTTGGGTTGCTCCCAGTTCAGCCCGGTTCGGTGAACCAGTAGCGGCAGTGGCAGGAGTCTCCATCCACCCACCCAGGATGCTTGTGCGCATGCACGCACGTGCGCAAACCGGTAGCAACGGGATTTACAACCCACTACTAAGCGGGAAGGGTTAATTTGTGGGTTCACACGGACACGCAACACAACCATAGCCCCAACGGCAAGACATTGTTTCAACTCAGACATTGCGACGAACTCCACAAATTACAATTATGCGAACCGTGCTTGATTTTGAAGTCTGCTTCCAGTTAAAACAAATGGCTAAATGGCAACAATTCTAATACGGATATCTTGGCGGGATTCAGAAGAGAGCTTGCTTCAGCCAGTAACCAATGCTAGAACAAAGTCAAATCCTGCAAAATAATTGCAAAGTGCACATGTTATTGTATTTTGCAAATCTTTTCAAAACACCCACATGGAAACAGGGTCCTCGGATCACTCTGGAAGACTGGTCGCGCTGAACATCTGGCCTCTTTTGCCGTTCCATTCATATTTACATTTTGAACATCGTTTTCCCTCTGATAACTTTAAACATCTTATTAATAATGACAAAAGCTCTGACAACTGAAGAGTTAGGTTTCCTAGGGAGCTTTCAATTTGTCCCATTGTGCCCTGACATGGCAGGAGTTTCCAAGCAGTTGGTGGTCTCACATATCTCATACACACCCCGACAATGCAACAAACTATGAATGGAGCTTAAGCTTCCACTCAGAATTCCTTCTTTTGTGAGTTTGGCCTCTCTAGCATGTTGAGATGCCGGTTTTACAAGTTGTACAATCCCGACCCACAGGTGGAAGCGAATGCTGGAAACATATCAACATGTTTCTTTTATGAAAAATGTAGAAAGAAGGAACAAATTTACAGTAGATTCTTGGGATCAGCATTGAAATTGTTTGTGGCGATGGAAAAAATGAACAGGGCATGCAAGTATCCTGAATTTAGAACCATCTAAGAGAGAGAGAGAGAGAGGGAGGGAGGGAGGGAGGGAGGGAGGGAGGGAGGGAGAGAGAGAGAGAGAGAGAGAGAGAGAGAGAGAGAGAGAGAGAGAGAGAGAGAGAGAGAGAGAGAGAGAGAGAGCGCTTTGATACTGAACCAACCCATAACCCAATTGTTCAGGCTAATGCAAATGAGTAAGGAGGGAACATACTGGATAATCAAATCTTTTTGTTCCCTTCTAACCCAGTCCGTATATTTGTTGCGCATCTGACAAAATGCAGAAGGTTTTTGGAGGGCCCCAGGATGCACATGCGTAAAATAAAAATACTAAGCTTTTTGACAAACACTTTGTGCAGCTATATGGCGAAGTTAGAGAAGAGAGCATTTGTGAACGCCAGTACTTGGTGAGGTTTTATGCCTTCTCTGCATAGTACGAAAAGCAAATGTTATTTGGTTAAAAATAAACATAAAAGGGTGGGCGAGTTCTGCTTTAAAAAAAGAATTATAAACCAGGAAAAGATTTCAAGGTGTACTTTAAAAGGATACTTTCAAGTTAGGCAAAATGAAATCAAAGCTCTTGCTATTAAAAATAATGATATTGATAATCCATTGATGATTAGGAATCAGTTTTCATTGTAACATTAAAAAGACAAGTACTGCAGGATCCGAACAACAATTTTAAAAAAGTGTGACTACCTGGACATTAACCAAAATCGTGATGGTAATATTGATCAAATACAAAAAGTATAGAGGGATTATACAGGTTTCCTTTGTGATTCCTATTCTGCCTGCAGAAGTTCCCCCTAACAATGCCAAGCATAATCACAAGTTCCCTCTTTTTTCTGCCTTCAGCCAGAATTCTCATCCACCTATTCATGGAGCTACCGTACTTAGAACATCGAATAATTGTTCGCACTTTCTTAGCGTTCTTTCAGTCCACATGGGCTGAACTAACATAATATGGAAACCCTAAACCCAAATGATAGGACACAGAATAACAGAGTTGGAAGACTAACAGATTAACACAGTTCAAAGGGACCTTGTAGGTCAAGTAGTCCAACCCCCCGCCACCCACCCAAGCAAGAGACCCTACACCAGTGATGGCGAACCTATGGCACGCGTGCCACAGGTGGCACGCGGAGCCATATCTGCCGGCACGCGAGCCATTGCCTAGCTCAACTCCAGGACGCATGTGCGCACTGGCCAGCTGATTTTTGGCTCGCACAGAAGCTCTGGGAGGGTGTTTTCGGCTTCCGGAGGGCCTCCGGGGGTACGAGAGAGGGTGCTTTTGCCCTCCCCAGGCTCCAGGGAAACCTCTGGAGCCTCGGGAGGGCGAAAAATGGGCCTACCGGGCACACCAGAAGTTGGGAAACGGGCCATTTCCGGCCTCCAGAGGGCCTCCGAGGTGTGTGGGGGAGGCCATTTTCGCCCTCCCCAGGCATTGAATTATGGGTGTGGGCACTCTCACATGTGCGATAGCACCCGCACACGCACTTTTGGCACCCGAGGGAAAAAAGGTTCGCCATCACTGCCCTACACCATTTCTGACAAATGGCAGTCTAATCTCTTCTTGAAGGCTTCCAGTGATGAAGCTTCAGAGGATAATCAGAACTGCAGAAAAAACAGTTACTGCCAACCTGCCTTCCATTGAGGACCTGTATACTGCACGAGTCAAAAAGAGGGCCGTGAAAATATTTACTGACCCCTCGCATCCTGGACATAAATTGTTTTACCTCCTACCCTCAAAACGATGCTATAGAGCACTGCACACCAGAACAACTATGCACAAGGACAGTTTTTTCCCAAATGCCATCACTCTGCTAAACAAATAATTCCCTCACCACTGTCAAACTATTCACTAGGCTGCATTACTATTACTATTAGTCTTCTCATCGTTCCTATCACTCATCTCCTCCCACTTATGACTGTATGACTGTAACTTGTTGCTTGTATCCTTACAATTTATATTAATATAATATAATATATAATATAATACTGAGCTGAGGTGGCACAGTGGTTAAACGCAGCTACTGCAGGCTACTCCAGCTGACTGCTAGTGCAGCAGTTCAGCTGTTTAAATCTCACCAGGCTCAAGGTTGACTCAGCCTTCCATCCTTCTGAGGTCGGTAAAATGAGGACCCAGATTGTTGGGGGCAATATGCTGAACTCTGTAAACCGCTTAGAGAGGGCTGTAAAGCACTATGAAGCGGTATATAAGTCTAAGTGCTATTGCTATTGCTAATATTGATTGTTTCCTGATTGCTTAGTTGTACCCCTATGACAATCATTAAGTGTTGTACCTCATGATTCTTGACAAATGTATCCTTTCTTTTATGTACACTGAGAGCATATGCACCAAAGACAAATTCCTTGTGTGTCCAATCACACTTGGCCAATAAAGAATTCTATTCTATTCTATTCTATTCTATTCTATTCTATTCTATTCTATTCTATTCTATTCTATTCTATTCTATTCTATTCTATTCTATTCTATTCTATTCTTCTTTGTATAGTTTAGCCTCCAGACACCTTATCATCCTTGTTGTTCTTCTCTGCACTCTTTTTAGGATCTCAACATCTTTTCCGTATCATGGTGACCAGAACTGGATGCAGTTCTTAACTGGCTACCCTTTTCTAAGTCCATCCCAAAGATAAAGTTCCTCCATCCTCCAACGGCATCATAAAGCCACTCCCCTTTCTTCTACAAGGAACATTCAATGTTGTTTGAAATGCCTCCCTTCCTCCTGCCCTGTCCCTTGATCCAAGGCCATGGCTGTCCATCACTATTGCAAAAAACAAAACAAAACTTTGAAGCCTATAATTCACAAGGAAACAAAGGCAAAGAACTGGTGGCGTCTGGACGAAGGGGGAAGGGAAGATTTCAACAACGGCATCATAAAATGTGGAGACACTTTGATCAGAAGCTGGAAGGAGACGTCCACTCAGGCGTTAGCAACAGTCTGATATTTGTGTAATCGGTCCTTTATGTATTGCCAGTTTTCGGAATAATCACATATTAAAAAATAAAATATAAATATAAAAAGGCCCCAACTTACCTCATCCGCCTAGTAAGCCAAAGCATAAATAAATAAATAAAAAGAACAATGGAATTACTATTACTCACTCACTGACTCCCAGCTACATCACACGATTCTTTATAATTGCTGGCAAGAAGATTAATGTTTTGCAAAATATCAGACTAAGGTCACAAGAGGGGGTGTGGGGCTGTCTAAACACCAAGTCTCAAATCCTTGCTTTTTCTCCCCCCCCCCCAACCACCCCACTCTCTTTTTATGGAAATGAACTTCGGAGCATTGTTGCTAATTATTGTGATTTTTCAGATGTTGGAAAAGTATCCTCCACCTTTCTTTCTCCCCCTCTCCCTTTCTCTCCCCCTCCCTTGCTTTTAATGACTTCTTCCCCCCCCCATTTTGTCATGGGGAAAAAAACCTCTCCAAAATGCAAACAGGATTGTTTACTGATCAATTGGTTTTAATGAGTGTTGCATCGAAAAGATACCCAACATTTTCACCCCTCCTCTTTTGGAAGGGGGTCCTTCAATTTGATGGCCAGAAAACGCCCTTAGAAACATCTTTGCAAAGTAGGAGGAAGTTTAGTGACATGTTGTGTTTGCAAAGTCCTTGCATGATGAAAAAGCTAAGGACTTGGTGTGAATGTACTCTTCCCATAGTACAGCTACCAATCCAGGAATCCAAAATGTTCTTCAATTCAGCATCAAAGGAAAACATTCAGCATTGGTGATAATCACAATTTAATAGGATAATTGTTTCAGCTCTATAACCCTTTAAATGTTGGTTGTGTCATAATAAAATCCCTGCAGAACCTTTCAGTTGAAATCACTAGTGTTTATTTTTCTCCCATATTCTCTCTCTCTCTCTCTCTCTCTCTCTCTCTCTCTCTCTCTCTCTCTCTCTCTCTCTCTCTCTCTCTCTCTCTCTCTCTCTCTCTCTCTCTCTCTCTCACACACACACACACACACACACACACACACACACAATCAGCGGATCACACATTCAGCAGAATAGGTGCAGCTTAAAGTATGTCTCTAAGGATGTACTTTCCAACAGAATCTTGTTAACTGTTTTCCTATCCAATAGAAAAAAATAAATTGTAGCTTGGGATGACTTGATGATCTCCCAGCTTGGTTGTTTTCTTGCAGATGTTTCACAACCGAACTAGGCAACATCTTCGGTGTTAGAAGGGAGTAGGATTTACTCCAGCAAATCAACGCTCAAATGAGCAGAGATTAACACCCAGATTAACACTAGATCAACAATCATGCAAACTATACCCCGATCAGGGAACCACCAACTCAGATGAACAATAAATAACAGCCCAATCAAGGAACCACTAAGAATGCACTCACCAACACCGATAGGACAAGACACTATTAGATAAAATGAGAACAAACCCTTCTAGCACTGATGATGCTATCTAGTTTGGTAATGAAACGTCAGCAAGAAAACAACCAGGCTCAGAGAGAGCAACGAGACCCCACAGTTTTCCTATCCTGAAGGTGAATGGTTCCCCCCACCCCATTGAAGACACACCAGTGGGGCTGCAGGCATTCAAACTTCTTTCTAAAATAACTTTATGGGAGCTGCATAAAACTGCTCAACTGAGAGAAGGTGAAAGTATTTGTGAACAGCTTGCCTCCAGAAGTTGCAGGGGGCTTCATTGTTAAGGTGAGAATAAATCTCAAAGAGGCGATGTGGATCTTTTCTTGGAACTCAGACGTTTAGAAATAAAGCCGAGATTAAAAGTCTAATAGAAAATATTTCTTTCGGTACAAAAACAATAAATCCTGAATAGTTACATTTTTGCTAAGGAAATGCGACCGTTCCGGTCAAGAGCCAAGTCAAAGAGAATAATGGAGAATCAGGAATGCACACATGCGCAGAAGATCACATCACGTGTCCTGCTTGTATTGGAATGTACCATAATATTAGGATAGGGGTGCATCACCCTGCATAGACATACAACTGACAATATTCACTACGTGACATTCATCACTTAAGAACAGATTGGACAGCCACTTGTCTGAAATGGTATCGGGAGGAGGTTGGACTAGAAGACCTTCAAGGTCCCTTCCCACACTGCCATTTTGTTATCCTGAGTCCCAGGCAGCTTCGAAGAAGTGCGAAGAGGGCATTTGTGGAAACTGGCAGGGGCAGAGGAAGCCAATCCATGCTAACTAAAAAGCACTTGGCATTTAATGGAGACACTGTCCAGCTGTTAACACCAGGTGCCACTCTGATAGTAAAACACTCTGCAATGAAGAGCTGCAGAAGAGGCCATAATGAACGATGACTAAAGAATAAATAACTAGGCCTTGTAATGTTATTTATTGGAATGCATCCTGCAGCAGCATCTCCCGCTGAAGGATGCTAATTTTTGGTTTTATTGCTGACTCATACACATCTGCATTTGAGCTAGCCTGGGAAGCGATGAAGAAAGCCAGCAAAAGCAAGGACGAGTGGGTGAGGGTGAGGGTAGACACGATGCTGAAATGTTGCTTGTTTCTGAAATGTCTGCATGAGAACATGGATGGGGAGCAGAGGTGGGTTCCTGCCGGTGCGGTTAATAGCTGTTGTTCGGCGCAGAGCCGAAGACGCTGCTGCCGTTTGCGGCGCGGGAGCTTTCCCAGGGCGCTTTCCCCGCCCGCATGGAAACCGCCAATTGCGTTCTTTTGCCCTCTGCGGATGCACAAAGCGTTCTGCATGCGCAGAGGGTAAAAGAACGCAACTGGCGGCTTCCATGCGGGCGGGGAAAGCACCCGGGGAAAGCTCCCGCGCCGCAAACGGCAGCAGCGTCTTCGGCTCTGCACCGAACAACAGCTATTAACCGCACCGGCAAAAACAGGCAGGAACCCACCTCTGATGGGGAGCACTGATTTTATCACAGCACCCAGGCCCTGTGGAAAAAATATATATGCTAAAAACTCTCTATTTAACCTGTGGAGATTCTTAGTCATCCAAGGTCATGGTTGTCCCAAAGGTGCTTTTTCAGGAGGCAACTTGAAAAAGCTTCTTGGGTGAGAAGCGAAACGTCTTCAAAGACTAGAAACTAGAAAGTTGCCTCTTGCACTTTCCGGACAACTATGACTGAGAATCTCAACAAAGAATGTTCTTTCTGCGCCAACTCTGGAAGCTCAAACTTCACAAGGAGCCGCTGATACAGTTCTACAGAGGAATTATTGAGTCTGTCATCTGCACCTCTATAACTGTCTGGTTTGGTTCTGCAACCCAACAAGACAGACACAGACTTCAGAGGATAATCAGAACTGCAGAAAAAACAATTGCTGCCAACCTGCCCTCCATTGAGGACCTGTATACTGCACGAGTCAAAAAGAGGGCTGTGAAAATATTTATTGACCCCTCGCATCCTGGACATAAACTGCTTCAACTTCTACCCTCAAAACGATGCTATAGAGCACTGCACACCAAGACAGCTAGACACAAGAACATTTTTTTCCTGAACGCCATCACTCTGCTAAACAAATAATTCCCTCACCACTGTCACACTATTCACTAAGGCTGCATTACTATTACTATTAGTTTTTCTCATCGTTCCTATCACCCATCTCCTCCCACTTATGACTGTATGACTGTAACTTGTTGCTTGTATCCTTACGATTTATATTCATATTGATTGTTTCCTGATTGCTTACTTGAACCCTATGACAGCCATTCTTGACAAATGTATCTTTTCTTTTATGTACACTGAGAGCATATGCACCAAAGACAAATTCCTTGTGTGTCCAATCACACTTGGCCAATAAAAAATTCTATTCTATTCTATTCTATTCTATTCTATTCTATTCTATTCTATTCTATTCTATTCTATTCTATTCTATTCTCCATAGACATTTAGCTATGCAACAAAACTGAAGCAGCTTCTTAGATGAGAAGTGAAATGTCTTCGTGAAAAAAACAAAGAAATTCCAGTTGCCTTTTGAAAAAGCACCTTTGGGACTCTCTGTTTAGAAACACAATTTATCTAAAGAGGTTGATCTTGGATCGCTTGTGACAACATAAACACTCTAGGCTGATTCCTCTCTTGACTCCGCCCTTAGGCTCTGCAACTCCTCCTCCTCCATTGATACTATCAAAAGGGACTTTCTGGCTCTAACAGGAATGCCTTCCTCTGCAGTAGTTACTTCCTAAAATTGATAATGGTGCACATGGCCCTTCCAAGAAGCGCTAAAAAAGAGATATCTCCTATGAGGGGGTTTTGATGCTTTGTGCGCTGGGCTGTTTTCTTGCAGAAGTTTCATTACCCAACTAGGTAACATCATCAGTGTTAGAGTAGCACTGATGATGTTACTGAGTTTGGATAATGAAACATTTGCAAAAAAAAAAAAAAAACAATAACAACCAAGCTCTCAGAGCACCAAGGACCCCTCATTTCAACCCTGAGCTACAAATGCTCTCCTTTATTGAGACCTCTCCTATTCCGACAGCCGGCCTAGCTATAAGGATTTAGTCGATGCCAGTCTGTGGGCGCCACCATCTTTTTTTGAATTTTTTTGAATTTTATTTTTATTTTATTTTTTGAATTTTTTTTCTTCTGAGCATGCTCAGAAGCCGAATTTCCGGCACTGTGCATGCGGTCGCCATCTTGTTTTCAGCTTTTATTATTATTATTCTTTTTTCAGATTTTTCAGCACTGTGCACTGTGCTTCCTCCCACGCGGCGCGCCCATGTGTGGGAGGAAGCAAACCGGTAGCGAGGTAAGTTAGAACCCACCCCTGCAATAGACCCATCGGAAGCTGATTCCTAGGTTTTTTGCAGCTGTTTCCAACACCTTGGTAAATCTTCCACAATGCACATTTATTCCTAGCTAAAAAGACCAGAAGCATCTTCTGACCTCCAAGCTCAAATGTAACATACTTTATTGAGGTACTTTAAAAAAAACCATGCACTTTATTTCTCATTCCTAATAGGGTATTTGTCTTTGTTTATTCACATTTTCTCCCTACTATTTTGAATGCCATTATGAAGTTAAAGAAGACAGACTGCTCCGTCTAAATGAAAGCAGTAAAAGGTAATATAGTATATTTTCTCCATGTCAGGAGGGTATTAATTTTGCCTTCCATAAGAAAATGCACAAATCACATCCTCTACGAGAAATCATTTATAATGTAATTATGCATGAGTAAACACTGCAAACCTCTCAAATATAGCTGCAACCATAACCACAAAGAATAGTTACAGTTATATATAGCCCGTTTTAGATAGCATTAGTCTTCCCCACCCCCCAAAGTAGAGGAAAGAACTCTGAATAAATTAAAAATAAGGAGTTTCCAAAAAAACAAAACAAAAAACAAAACAAAAGCATCAACACACAGTTTTGGCACACGGAATTATTTGCTACTTCTTTTGCATGTTAAAGGCCTAAGAACTGGCTATTATTTATTAGATTTGTAACTCTCAATATGGCCACGGTGGCGGCAGACAAGCAATCATCATTACAGCTAATATAAAACAACATGAAAACCGTCAAAGTAAGAATCACCGTCTGGCCCAAACAGTGACAGATTCAGAAAGAAAGTTCCATAGAAGTTTTTTGTCGGGAGCCTTCCTCTCTCTCTCTCTCTCCAAAGACTTTTCAGAGACATGGAGTCAGCCCCAAAACACACATATGTGCATGTGTGCAAATTGGTTTAAATAGAGTCATAGAATCATAGGGGTAGACGGGACCTTGGAGGTCTTTTAGGCCAACCCCTTGCCTAGAAGAGTTCTCCTACAGCCCTGAACAAATGGTGGTCTAATTATTTATTGGATGCCTCCAGGGATGGAACACCCACATCTCCAGGAGGCAAGCTGTTCCATTAATAATTGGAACTGGGTATGTCTGGTCTGATGAAAAGAAGGCCCAGGGGAGACATGATAGCAGTGTTCCAATATCTCAGGGGTTGCCACAAAGAAGAGGGAGTCAAGCTATTCTCCAAAGCACCTGAAGGAAGGACAAGAAGCAATGGGTGGAAACTAATCAAGGAGAGAAGCAACCTAGAACTAAGGAGACATTTCCTGACAGTTAGAACAATTAATCAGTGGAACAACTTGTTGTGGATGCTCCAACACTGGGCATTTTTAAGAAAAGATAGGATAACCATTTGTCTGAAGTGGTATAGGGTTTCCTGCCTAAGCAGGGGGTTGGACTAGAAGACCTCCAACGTCCCTTCCAACTCTGTTATTCTAGGTAGGTAGTGAGATAGCAATAGTAATAGGCCTTATACTTATATACCGCTTTACAGTGCTTAACCAGTCCACTCTAAGCGGTTTACAGAGTCAGCATTTTGCCCCCAACAAACTGGGTCCTCATTTTACTGACCTCGGAAGGATGGAAGGCTGAGTCAACCTTGAGCTGGTCAGGATCAAACTGCCGAACTGCATATTTCATAGCACTGGATAAATACTATGCATTGAATAGCCCAAAGCACACATTCTGGTGAGAGAGAAGTTCCCCTGAGGATGGGCTCCAGCATGTCCAAAAACTCAGATGGTCAAACCTTTGGTCCGAACCTCTGGACTGACCCAGATTGGATCCTGCATATCTAATTCCCTTAGTTGTTCATCATACGATTTAGTCTCCAGAGTCCTCATCATCTTTGTGACTCTCCTCGGCATTCTTTCTAGGTCCTCAACATCTTTTCGGTATTGTGGTGACCAGAACTGGACACAATATTCCAAGTGTGGCCTCACTAGTGCAACATAGAGTAGTGCTATCCCTTTCTGTGATCTTGATGCCATCCCTTCTCTTGATCCACATCAGATTTGGATCGATACAAAACATTTGTTAGACCAATTCTGGAATACAGCTCACCTGTCTGGAACCCGCACTGCATATCAGACATAAATACAATCGAGAGAGTCCAGAAATATTTCACAAGAAGAGTCCTTCACTCCTCCGCTCACAACAAAATACCTTATTCCACCAGACTTGAAATACTGGGATTAGACAATTTACAATTACGTCACCTCCAATCTGATCTAAATGTAGTTCATAAAATCATATACCAAAATGTCCTACCTGTCAATGACTACTTCAGCTTCAACCGCAACAATACACGAGCACACAATAGATTCAAACTAAATGTAAACCGCTCCAAACTTGACTGCAGAAAATACGACTTCTGCAACAGAGTGATCAATGCCAGGAATGCACTACCTGACTCTGTGGTTTCTTCCCCAAACCCCAAAAACTTTAACCTTAGACTGTCTACAGTCGACCTCTCCCCGTTTCTAAGAGGTCTGTAAGGGGCGTGCATAAGCGCACCACAGTGCCTATGGTCCTTGTCCTACTGTCCTATTGTCCTCTTTTATTGTTACTTTTTACTTATGTTTATACAAACTACTACTATCCTATACATGTTTGACAAATAAAAAAATAAATAAAATAGATAGGGATGTGATCCTTCGGCTCGGCCGAGTTGTCAGCCCGATCCACTGACTAAACCATTTTGGGGTTCCAAATCATCCAGATCAGCCTGAATTAATTTGCAGCATGGAATAATCACAGATATCTACTGAAAACCTGGAAGGATTTTTTTTTTCTCCTCTCCTCTGCTACATAATACAATAATGAACTATTAAAAACTGTAATATTTATCCACCTTGCAAAGGGTGTTTTGGGAACTGAAAGGGGAACATTTGCACATTGGAAGACGAAAAGCATTGCAGAAGTGCTAATTACTCCTCGTTACACACCCCTGTTTTTGCTTGAAGTACCTTTTATTTCCTCTTTCATCCCCCTTTATTTCATTCCTCTTTTGCTATTGTTTTCCCTCGCGTAACAGCCTGATTTAATGCTGTAATGGCTTTGAAGGTAGACGCCTAATCTGGAAATCAGTATTATTTCATAGCACTGGATAATATTGAATATTTATCTGCAAAGGACGCCAAGATAATATCTCCTTGCATTCAGAGCTCAAGGTAATATTTCTCCTGAGCAGTTCCTCCCCCAGACACAGCCAAATCTTTTATGTTCAACAAGAGGAAAAAGCATTTAGCAAGAAGAAAACGCGCCTTCCACATTTGCTGCTTGTTCATCACAGGCTGTGAAGTTCATCAACTGTGAAGAGCCCTCCACTCCTCTACTCGCAACAGAATACCTTACGCAACCAGACTTGAAATCCTGGGCTTAGAAAGCTTAGAACTACGTCGCCTTCGGCACGACCTAAGCATAGCTCATAAAATTATCTGCTACAATGTCCTTCCTGTCAACGACTACTTCAGCTTCAACCACAACAATACACGAGCACACAACAGATACAAACTCAAAGTAAACCGCTCCAAACTTGGCTGTAGAAAATACAACTTTAGCAACAGGGTGGTAAATGCCTGGAACTCACTACCTGACTCTGTGGTTTCGTCACCAAACCCCCAAAACTTTACCCTTAGACTGTCCACTTGAAGGTTCCAAGAAGAGAGGAGAAATAATAAAAATGAACGGTGACAACTCATAGGGGGATTGCATCTCTCTCTAGAAAACAGGTCTCCTGTTAAAGCGATCTAGTTCTCTGGAGGCTTTAGCTTCTCAAGAAATAAATTCAGAAATAAGGAAGTGGTGGAATGAGACCTCCTCCTTCTTTGGCCAACCAAAATCAAGAGCCGAAAGGGATGAATGCAAATCTACTGTATCGGATTCAGAAAGGTTCTCTGAGAATTTCTGGGTGAATTCAAGGCAAATGGATTGGATCAAAAGAAAAATTTGGCAGAGGGGAGAAGGCAATTATTATTGCTGTGGTGGTTATTACACAAAATATACAATTTCCATTTAAGGTCAGCCATGACTGCTGTTGAACTAATTTAGTGGGAAAACATGATGCTTGAGGCAAGGGAAGGTCAAATTATATTTCTCCCCCGAGGACTGAGGTATGAATAACGGTTTGTTTGCACTACCATCGCTAAGCTTTCAGCATAAATTTATTTTGTTCCTTTGTATCGCTCTGTATTTATCACGTCCTCAAAGAAAATGAAAAAGTCTCGTTAGGGAGTTTACGGATGGGAGCAAACGAGCAGAGCCTGAATTCTGCAGGTCTCTGGGAATTCTGCACTTTGCACATCTGCCAAAATCAACTCCTTCTGCTCCTTGTACGTCTGTCAAAATCGACTGTCGTGCTGGTGAAGTCTTCTGCATATTCCTTGGACACATGGGCAGGTTCCTAATTTTTTACTACCACTCTGTGGGCGTGGCTTATTTTATGGGTGTGGCTTGCCAGCCATGTGACCGGGTGGGCATGGCTTGCCAGCCATGTGACCGGGTGGGCGTGGCTTGCCAGCCATGTGACCGGGTGGGCCTGTCTTCTCAGACTGCTGAAGGGAGGGGAATGGAGATAGCTCCTGCTGCCCGTTCTTTCAGCGTCTCACGTGCTCCCTCAGCCATCCTCCCCTGCTTGGACTCACTGTGGGGTAGGAAGGCAGCGCATGCGCAGTGCCGGAAGCTCGGCTTCTGGGCATGCACAGAAGAATTTTTTAAAAAAAAAATAACATTTTTTTAAAAAAATTGGCGGTGCCTAGGCACCGGCAACAGACCACACCGGTACTGTGACGTCACCAGCGGGCCACTATCGGTGCTATAGAGTGGACTGCACTGGTAGGAACCCACCACTGCTTGGACAGTAAAGGGACCAACAAGGTGAAGCACATACCACCCGACATGTCACTAGAAAGCAAGATCGTGCAACTGCATCTCGCTTATTTTGGCCATGTCACGCAGGGGAATTCACTGGAGAAAGCAATTACGTTGGGAAGAGTTAGCGGTAAAAAGGAGACCAGGCCATCGAAGGACAAGGTGGCTGGACATCATCAAAGATGACACCAGCCAGACCATAGAACAATTCAAAGAAGTAGTGCAAGATTGGAAGATGTGGGGAGACCTGGCCCATAGAATAACCAAGAGTCGGACTCAACTAAATGGATAAAATCATCCTCATCATCACATCTGTCAAACATCTAGAACAGGGGTGTCAAACTCAAGGCCCGCAGGACGGACCTGGCCCACGGGGTGCTTAGATCTGGCCCACGGGGCTGCCCTGCAAACAGTAAAGGACCGGGCTGTGGTGCCTCTTCCAGTGAAAACGGAGCTCGCATGCAGCCCTCCTGAGCTCCATTTTTACTGGCAGAGGGCTGCAAGAGGCCGTCACAACCAAAAACGGAGCCCGGGTGCCCCCAACCACGAGTGCCCCCGACACAGGTGACGTTGAGCTGGCTATGCCCACCCCGCCATGCCCACCTGGCCCCCCGAGGTCAAACACAACCCTGATGCGTCCCTCAAGGAAATCGAGTTTGACACCCCTAGAAGGTACCACATTGCTGAAGATCTTGTCAGGGTTCCAGATAGCATCCAAAATTAAATCAGAGTCCGAGTCAAAGTATTCCTCAAAGTTCCAATTTATTATTAGAGCCATGTTGGTACATCTGGATGAAACCTGAATCTGAAGTCCTCCGGGTTTCACCACCCAGTTGAAAGTTCAGGTCCTTGCCCCCATACCCACAAATCCATCACGTTGTCCAATCTCGTATTGCCATGTTGGCAGAGTCCACCCATCTCCTTCCGTGCAGGTGGAGAGGTGCAGAGACAAAGGATGACCTTGGCTTTCTAGAAAGAATTTGTTATGGCTACATACTAACAACCTCATACCATCCCCCCTCCTATTTTCCCACAGTAGAAAATGCACAGTAGAATAGTATAAAGTGTGGCAGGCCAAAGATCCCAATAAAAATGGCTTCAGCCTGACAGATCTGCTATAACCTTCAGCTGGTCTCCAGAAAGTTGAATTTGCCTTCCATTTCTGAACAGCATGGTCTTTCATTCTTTTTTCTTTTTCTTTTTTAGTTACAAGTTCTGTTCCTCCTACCTCTTGTCTTACAGGGCCGTTTCCTTTCCAGAGAATCTAATTACTAGTTTCAAATTCTCCCCGCTCCCCCTTTAGGGGAAGCTTGATCTGTTTACTTGAAAAATAACGATGACATTCCTTCCATAAATCTCTGATAATGTCAAGCATTTGCCCTGATGGAATTATGAAGTCCTAGGACGAATTATTTGACTGTTCTCTGTTTCCCACCACATAATTAAAGGTAGCTGTGCATTAAAGGAAGTAATTTTGTTCAAAGCTTCTAGACTGGTGGTACCTTGGATTTTCGCCTCTGTTGCTAGCAGCTTCTTCTATCCCTTCCTTTAACAGGAGGGGCTCACATGTCAACAGACCCCACCTCCTCTAACAAGAAGTTGGGATGGTTGTGTTGAGGCTTAGCCAGAAATCCAGACAAAACAAGCCTTATTCTCCTGGGGGCTTTGAGCAAATAAGTTAATAAATGATGACAGGGAGCATTTAAAAGAACCAGGAAAAGCTCCTAGCTCCCTGCTCCTCGGAAGGATTTTTAGTAACGGCATTTGTTTCCATTCTGCTTACAAAGTGTGGCTTGGCCTATTGCAGCTTTCTCCATTTGTTTTCCCCCTCTGTACTTTCTTTGAGCACTCTTCAGGGGTGGGCTTCAAAAATTTTAGCAAGGGGTTGTCTGCCCGGTTGCTGGGTGGGCGTGCCCATGGTGGGTGTGGCCTAGTCGGCTTCCTGCACCATGGCGGGGGGTTTGCTCTCCCCGGGCTCTGGAGCCTTTTCTCGAGCCTCCGGGAGGGCAAAAATGGCCTCCCCAAGCTCCAGAGGCCCTCTGGAGGCCGGAAATGGGCCCGAACCTCCGTTTTTTGCCCTCTCGAGCCTCCGCGCACACCCTGCACTTACCTGCATCCAAAATGGGCTGTGTGGGGACTCCTGGGACAGGAGGGGTGGGCAGGGCCAGCCAGGAGTGGGATTTGGGGGTTCTTCGAACTGCACAGAATCTTAGCTAGAGGTTTTCCCGAACCCCTGCGAACCCCCAGCAGCCCACCCCTGCCGCTCTCCAAAAGAGCGACCAAATTAGATTCTGGATGGATTGGATCTCTTTCTTATTTATTCTCTGATTTATTTCTTCTAGATTTTTATTATTATTATTATTATTATTATTATTATTATTATTATTATTATTATTATTATTATTATTATTATTATTATTATTATTATTATCATCATCATCATCATCATCATCATCGTCATCATCGTCATCATCGTCATCATCGTCATCATCATCATCTAACTTTACCTCGAGGAGCTGATGATGTTGATGATGTTATCCCTACAGACGTGTCCAACTCTTGGCGATTCTGTGGGACCAGGGTTTCTCCACAATCTTCCAATCTTGTGGGTTCTTCGAGTTGTTCTATGCTCTCATTGAGGTGTCAGCTTCAATGGTGCCTAGTCTCCATGTTCTTTGCCTGGTTTCCTTTGACCGCTAACACTTCCAATCGTAATTGCTTTCCGCAGCAAATTGCCCCGCCTGACACGGCCAAAGTAAGTGAGATGCAGTTTCGTGATTTTGCCTTCTAGTGACACGCCTGGCGTTATGGGTGTCAGAACTTGCTTGTTAGTCACCTTTGGTGTCCAAGGGATATGCAGGAGCTTTCTCCAGCACCACAGCTCCAGGAACTAAATGGGACCTTTTTGATATATTGGCATATAAAGGTGATGAATTCCATCATCACGCCTCCAGGAGTTAAAGATCATGTATTTGAATTCTCCATGTAAGTCCAGGCTGAGAAAGTAGACCTGGTCAACTTCCAAGACACTGTATATCTTTATGTTTTGCAAAAATTAATGTCTGTGTTTAGTTAGATGCGAAGACCAAAATAACAGAGTTGGAAGGGACCTTGGAGGTCTTCTAGTTCAGCCCCCTGCCCAAGCAGGAGAGCCTGTACCATTTCAGACAAATGGTTCTCCAATCTCTTCTTTAAAACCTCCAGTGATGGAGCACCCACAACTTCTGGAGGCAAGCCGTTCCACTGGTTAATTGTTCTAACTGTCGGGAAATTTCTCCTCAGTTCCAGGTTGCTTCTCTCCTTGATTAGTTTCCATCCATTGCTTCTTGTCCTGCCCTCAGGTGCTTTGGAGAATAGGTTGACACACACACCCCTCTTGGATCTGGATTTCTTCAATCTTCATCTATGCTCTCCAACTTGGGACAACAAATAGGAGCGGAAGGTTGACGTTCTGGGATCATTGGGCAGTTGTGACAGTCACTGGGGAGGATGGACATAACATTAAGAGCCAAGATGGTGCAGTGGTTAAATGCAGCACTGCAGGCTACTGCTAGTTCAGCAGTTCAGCTGTTCAAATCTCACCAGGCTCAAGGTTGACTCAGCCTTCCATCCTTCTGAGGTCGGTAAAATGAGGACCCAGATTGTTGGGGGCAATATGCTGAGCTCTGTAAACCGCTTAGAGAGGGCTGTAAAGCACTATGAAGCGGTATATAAGTCTAAGTGCTAAGTGCTATAAGTGGACAATTCAAACTACCAGGACCTTCTTCCTATCCTCTTCCCTTGAGTTGGCTTCACGATGGACTTTAGCAGACGTTAGGTCCTTCTGGAGGGCAGTCACAAAACTACACAGCTCTTGCGTCTTACATTTCCCCTGCCCCGCAGCCAGCCAAGAGTCTCAGTGTGACTGCTGTGAGCCAAGGTTGCTTCTGCGGCATTAACTGGCAGGAAAACATTGGGAAAACGAAAACGGAGATGACACAACCTCTGTGGGACAGCCATGGTGGTAAAGCCTTAGGGAAATTCCAGCTCTAATGCACAGCACGTTCTGCCACACAAGGGTTCTGTTTTCTTTTCCATTTTCCTTTTTTTCCCCCTCTTCTTTTCTTTCTTTTTTAGGAGAAGAGGGGGGGGGAGGAAAAACCTCGACACTGACACTGGGAAATTGCCACATGTTTGGAATCTCAGCGAGCTCCCCCATCAAGTTGTGTTCCTGCAAGTCATTATTTCCATTAGACAAAAGAGGCTCGGCATTGTGTTAACCCCAAGACAGGATGCTGGCCTGTGTCTGGCAAGCACACAAGGAAGGACTTCTCACCTCAAGGCCAGGAGGTTTGTTTGCTTGTTTATATTCAGTTGGTACAGCTGCCCATCTCTGTTGGGATGAGAATAAAATCTCATAGAGGCGATTTGGATCTTTACTTGGAATTCAGACAGTTAGAAATAAAGCCAAGATTAAAAGTCTTAATAGAAAATATTTATTTCAGTACAAAAACAATAAATCCTGAAGAATTACATCTTTGCTAAGAAACGCCACCGTTCAGGTCAAGAGCCAAGTCAGAAGTGATTAATGGTGGCTCAAGAATGTGGACATGCGTAGAAGATCATATCACGTGTTCTGCTTGTATTGGAATGTACCATAATATTAAGATAGGGGTGCATCACCCTGCATAGACATACAACTGGCAATATTCACACCGTGACAATCTCGCCCAAGTAGCTGTAGGCAGCCTACACCCTTCAGGGGTGGGCAAATTATGGTTTTTTTGAGGACCTGTGGACTTCAACTCCCAGAATTCCTGAGCCAGCCATGCATGCTGAAGTCCACAGGTCCTCAAAGAACCATAGTTTGCCCACCCCTGTGGCCCATATAAAAAGACAATGCACAAAAACTCAAAGCAGGAACTCCTAAGACAGATTTTAAAAAAAACTCAATAAGAGAATGCCCAGGACCATGTCACAGCACCTACATGGGCTCAAAGGAACACCATGACCTCTGTGGTTGTGTCGCAGGACCAAACCAGATCCATAGAATCCTAGGGCTGGAAGGGACCTTGGAGGTCTTCTAGCCCAACCCCCTACTCAAGGAAGGAGGCTTTACACCATTCTGGACAAATGACTTTTCTTGAAAATCTTCAGCGAGGGAGACCCACAGCAAGCCATTTCTCACAGTCAAGACATTTCAGATAATACGTCATAGGTCACCACAAGGGCATGCTGAAATAAATGTCATTTGCCTTGCCTATTAAAATTCCAGACTTCAGGCTTGCCTGGCATTGTAAGCTGCCTAGAGTCGCTCGATAGTGAGATAGCAATAGCAACAGCACTTAGACTTATATACCACTTTACAGTGCTCAACAGCCCTGTCTAAGAGGTTTACAGAGTTCAGCCTATTGCCCCCAATAATCTGGATCCTCATTTTACTGACCTCGGAAGGATGGAAGGCTGAGTCAACCTTGAGCCGGTCAGGATCGAACTGCTGGCAGTGGGCAGAGTCAGCCTGCAATACTGCAGATAGATAGATAGATAGATAGATAGATAGATAGATAGATAGATAGATAGATAGATAGATAGATAGATAGATAGATAGATAGATAGATAGATAGATAGATAGATAGATAAATAGTGAGAAGCAGAGAGATAGACATAGAGAGACATAAATAGTAATAGCACTTAGACTTATATACCACTTTACAGTGCTCAACAGCCCTGTCTAAGAGGTTTACAGAGTCAGCCTATTGCCCCCAATAATCTGGATCCTCATTTTACTGACCTCGGAAGGATGGAAGGCTGAGTCAACCTCCAGCCAGTCAGGATCGAACTCTTGGCAGTGGGCAGAGTTAGCCTGCAAAACTGTATTCTAACCACTGTGCCACCACGGCTCATTCGGAGCCTCCTATCCAGAAAGGGGAGACAAATGAATTTAACCAAAACAATTAGCATAAGTAAACATCTCAAAGATGATTTTCTTGTTCTCCAACGTAGCAACATCCTTATGGTCCAGACGGATTTCCGGAAGAGTGCATCTTAAAATCTGAAGGGAACATCTCCTGAAAGATATGAAGAAGGAGGAGAAAAGGACTTTCCAACAACTTCTGAGGTTCCAAACCACATTTCAGTCTCTACCAGTAGCAAAAACCTTCCACCGTCTCTCCTTCAACCTTAAAAAAAACCCCAATCAACCCTATTTCCCAATCCATCAAGGTAAGTCAAAGGCTAGGAGAGATGAGACGCGGTGGCTCAGTGGCTAAGACGCTGAGCTTGTCTATCAGAAAGGTCGGCAGCTCAGCAGTTCGAATCCCTAGTACCTCGTAACGGGGTGAGCTCCCGTTACTTGCCGCAGCTTCTGCCAACCTAGCAGTTCGAAAGCACGTAAAAAATACAAGTATAAAAATAGGGACCACCTTTGGTGGGGAGGTAATAACGTTCCGTGTGCCTTCGGCGTTTAGTCATGCCGGCCACATGACCACGGAGACGTCTTCGGATAGCGCTGGCTCTTCGGCTTAGAAATGGAGATGAGCACCGCCCCCTAGAGTCTGGAACGACTAGCACATATGTGCGAGGGGAACTTTTACCTTTACCTTTAGGAGAGGAGAGATATGAGCCGAGGTGGCGCAGCAGTTAGAGTGCAGTACTGCAGGCCACTTTAGCTGACTGTGGTCCGCAGGTCAGCAGTTCAAATCTCACCGGCTCAAGGTTGACTCAGCCTTCCATCCTTCCTAGCTGGGTGAAATGAGGACCCAGATTGTTGGGGGCAATATAAATATACATTGCTTACTGGTGTAAACCGCTTAGAGAGTGCTTGCACTGTGAGGCGGTATATAAATCTCACTAAATAAATAAATGAAGTCTCTCTATTTGCCCAGATAATAACCTAATAACTGCTATAACAGCTGAGATCATCTCAGCTTCTCCTACAAGCTGATGTCGACAATAGTAGCAGAAAGCAGGGCTATGAAGCACGCGAGACTTGCCAAGTTCTCCTTCTTTATGAGACAATTGCTTCAGAGGGAAGAGGACGGAGTGAGTCTTGCATGGAGACATTGAAAAGTTCTTTGGATCCTCTCCCGCGCTTGTTGGCTGGAGATTCCTTTTCACACTGTTCCACTTCCTGCTTTCCTAATCCAATCTTCAGTCTGCTTCCTGTCCTGGGAATAAAGAAATCCTGGCCAACGTAAATGATACCGGTAGTATTGTATTGGAATTGTCATTGAGCTTCGGAGAGGGCTGGCCACCCAGATCTGATGCTTGAATGACTTCGCTTCTGACTTGGCAAGGCTCCGCGGTTCTTCCCATGCGGCATTCTTCGCGCCTCCCATTCCCTCATCCCTGCCAAATGCTTCTTGGGCCCTCGGCCGCCTGTCTTCTCTCGGGGAGTCCTTCATCCCAGCTGAGGCCGAGCCAAGCTGAGCTTTCTGCCATGCATTATGAGCTGCAGACAAGAATTTGACTCACTTCGTTTAAAGGGGATTGGGAAACTCTTCGCGCAGGCGTGGGGGGGGGGTTGATCTCAAAACTTACAAGGGGATCCGACAGAAGCATGTTTCATCTAGGAGAATGCAACGTTATGCGGGCATTCGAAAAGTTTTCAAAGGAAAAAATAAAACCAAGAAAGTCCTTGGGGTTCCCATCTTCCTATTCTATCAATCAATCAATCAATCAATCAATCAGAATAGAGCTGGAAGGGACCTTGGAGGCCTTCTAGTCCAACCCCCTGCTCAAGGAGGAGACCCTATACCAGTAGTGGGTTTCAATTATCTTCACTACCGGTTCACTATTGGGAGCGTGCGTAGGACGCTTCTGCACATGTGGAGAGACGTCCGGGTGGGTGGGCGGAGCCTCTCACCACCGCCGCTATCGGTTTGCCCGATCCGGAGCAAACCGGTAGCAACCCACCACTGCCCTATACCATTTCAGATAGGTGGCTGTCTAGTCTCTTCTTAAAAACCTTCAGTGATGAAGCACCCACAACTTCTGGAGGCAAGCTGTTCCACTGGTTAATTGTCCTCACTGTCAGGAAGTTTCTCCTTAATCCCAGGTTGCTTCTCTCCTTGATTAGTTTTCATGCATTGTTCCTTGTCTTGCCTTCTTTGGTGCTTTGGAGAATAATTTGAGCCCCCTCTTCTTTGTGGCAGCCCCTCAAATACTGGAATACTGCTATCATGTCACCCCTAGTCCTTCTTTTATCTAAACTGGCCATATCCAATTCCTGCAACCGTTTTTCATATGTTTTAGCCTCCAGGCCCTTCATCATCTCACTTGCTCCTCTTTGCACTTTTCCCAAAGTCTCAACATCTTTTTTTATAATGGGGTGACCAAAATTGGTTGCAGTATTCCAGATGCGGTCTTTACTAAGGCTTTATAAAGCCCTACTAATACTTCACATGATTTTGATTCTATGCCTCTGTTTATACAACCAAGGATTGTATTAGCTTTTTGGGCTGCTGCCGCACACTGCTGGCTCATGCTTTAAGTGATCGTCCACTAGGACTCCCGGGTCCCTCTCACGGTTACTATTTTTGAGCCAGCCAATTCTACAGAGTGTAATTCCACACCCAATAACTGCAGTTGGAACGTCTGCTTCCTTTTTATGCTGAACCGGTATCAGGGAAAACTGTTGAGCTTGGGAGTGCAGACTGCAATTTTTACAGAGCTTTCTTCATTTTTTTTCTTCTGTTTCAAAGGTCTATCTTCCCACCCCTCCTGAACATAAAAAGGCAGGATGATAGATCCTGCTTAGACTCCTAAGACCATCTGCCACCGAAATGGCAGGAAGGGGGTGGAGTGGGATTGGAGGTGGGTGGGTAGAGAATTAATTATGAATGGTGTCTTCCCATGTTAATCATTTATTGCAAAGGAGTTTTCCAGCTTGTTTACAAAAGCACTTGGCCCGGGGCAGCTCTCCGCATAAATGGTCTGATTACAGGATACAGAGTAGTTCTTAATAAGCCTCAGATGATTAGGAGTGGGGGGGGGGAGAGAAATTAAAAAGGCTGCTTTGTTTTATGTATGCAAATAGTTTAAAGAACAATAGGAAAAGGCTAGGATTATGATGGAAGATGAGCTCCTTGCTTTTCCTTAGCCTTTGATTTTTGTCTTCCTCAGCAACATTCACAACATTCCCTTTCTGCCATGGTGTGAATATTGCATCCAGTTTTGGTCACCATGGTGTGTGTGTGTGTGTGTGTGTGTGTGTGTGTGTGTGTGTGTGTGTGTGTGTGTGTGTGTGTATAAAGGATGTGAGACTCTAGAAAGAGTGCAGAGAAGAGCAACTAAGATGATTGGGGGAATGGAGGCTAAAACATATGAATATTGTCAAAGAGGAGGAGGAGGAAGAGGAGGAGGAGGAGGAGGAGGAGGAGGAGGAGGAGGAGGAGGAGGAGGAGGAGGAAGAAGAAGAAGAAGAAGAAGAAGAAGAAGAAGAAGAAGAAGAGGAGGAGGAGGAGGAGGAGGAGGAGGAGGAGGAGGAGGAGGAGGAGGAGGAAGAAGAAGAAGAAGAAGAAGAAGAAGAAGAAGAAGAAGAAGAAGAAGAGAAGAAGAAGAAGAGGAGGAGGAGGAGGAGGAGGAGGAGGAGGAGGAGGAGGAGAGGAGGAGGAGGAGGAGGAGGAAGAGGAAGAAGAAGAAGAAGAAGAAGAAGAAGAAGAAGAAGAAGAAGAAGAAGAAGAAGAAGAAGAAGAAGGGGAGGAGGAGGAGGAGGAGAGGAGGAGGAAGAAGAAGAAGAGGAAGAAGAAGAAGAAGAGGAAGAAGAAGAAGAAGAAGAAGAAGAAGAAGAAGAAGAAGAAGAAGAAGAAGAAGAGGAGGAGGAGGAGGAGGAGGAGGAGGAGAGGAGGAGGAGGAGGAGGAGAGGAGGAGGAGGAGGAGGAGGAGGAGAATGGATGGAAACTAATCAAGGATAGAGGCAACCAAGAACTAAGAAGAAATTTCCTGACAGTGAGAACAATTAATCAGGACTTTCGGAAGGACCTTCTACCACTCATAACTTCCTCATAAGGTGGGAAAGCATCTGAACTCCCTGTTCTTGACTAAGCACCCTCTTATGACCATTTTTATTGGCTTCAATGGACAACTGTCCACCTGCTCAGAAGAACTTTCCTTCTATAATGTTTCTCTCTCGCACACGCACCTCAAGAGCAAGGATAAGACAGTCCAGCATGGTGAGAAGGAGCGAACAAGCATCTCAGCTATGGGAAATCATCTCCTTCAGGAGAGAAAAATAGCAAAGAAGCCTTCATTTTTTCCTCTCTGCTACTATCTAGGAATCCATTTCTTCTCCAATCTGTTTACAGTTGTCTAAACCAAGCCAGTAGCCTTTAACAAACCAGTCTTTGGAAGAAGCCTTTGGAAGAAGCCCCCCCCCCCCCCCCCGTGATGGATAACTCCTGTCTTCTCAGACTTTTATCAACAAATGTCAAAGAACGCTCCAAAAGCCATGACATTTTGCCCAAACGTCCCAGAGGGTTTCATTTTCTTCGCACTCCGGCTTCTTCTGTGCCTTTAATCAGAGCCAGGGGGATGGAATTGCGCTGGCCGGGACAAGCTTTAAGGCCTGCTGTGCAACTAACAATTAGTTTAGAGACTGTGATCTATAACTTTGGCGGAAGGGAGTGGGTGGAGATATAAGCGGATTTGGGGAGCTCAGAGAACCCTGCCGCTTAATGAAGAAAAATATCACACCGGAAGGGACCAAGTGGGTTATCCCGACTTAATATCATCTGGTTGTGATTTGTAGTCGCTGATAATAGATTGTGATCGTCCACTAAGAGGGGAGAGAGAGAGGTGGCGGGAGGGGAGATGGGAAGGCAGAGATGAGGCTGGACCTCAGAGTGAATTTCCAAAATGACAATTGCCATCTGTGCAAACGTCGTCGTTGGAGCCATTGTCTCTCTGGCAAATGGCCAAGACTGAGATGGCCTTAGTGAAGACAAACCAGCAGTGGAACGTCCGGGCTATTTATTGTTTATCAAAATAAACCAACTGGACGAAGACATATGCGAGGAATTTATATCAAACAGCTGCGAAAGCAAGTCCCTGGGTGGGGTTGAGGGGTGACCGTGATGGGACTGGACCACACAGGAAGTCATTTGTATGAGTCTTTCGGCCTCAGGACCAGCGAGCGGCACCATGGGGCCGCGACCCTCCCTTTGCAAACTGGGCCCAATTCACTGGCGTCGGCCTTTCCAGTGTTTCGCTAGGCAATGGGTCGTTTTTAATTATAGCACAAAAGGGGAAGAAGCTTGGGAAATGTAATGTGAATAGAGCAGATTTAAATTGGACTTTATGCTACACGCAGTGTTTCCCAACCTTGGCAACTTGAAGATATCTGGACTTCAACTCCCAGAATTCCCCAGCCAGCATTCGCTGGCTGGGGAATTCTGGGAGTTGAAGTCCAGATATCTTCAAGTTGCCAAGGTTGGGAAACACTGTGCTACAGCATTGTTTTGGTAGGATGAAGCCTCATAGGGGAAACACACAGCCTGAAGTTGGATTATTTATTATTTATTTATTTATTTTGGTATTCTTATATGCCGCCCAACTCCCGGAGGACTCAGGGCGGCGATTAAATGACCCTGACTTGAGATTCTTCTTCTTCTTCTTCTTCTTCTTCTTCTTCTTCTTCTTCTTCTTCTTCTTCTTCTTTCTTCTTCTTCTTCTTCTTCTCCTCCTCCTCCTCCTCCTCCTCCTCCTCCTCCTCCTCCTCCTCCTCCTCCTCCTCCTCCTCTTCTTCTTCTTCTTCTTCTTCTTCTTCTTCTTCTTCTTCTTCTTCTTCTTCTTCTTCTTCTTCTTCTTCTTCTTCCTTCTTCTTCTTCTCCTCCTCCTCCTCCTCCTCCTCCTCCTCCTCCTCCTCCTCTCCTCCTCCTCCTCCTCCTTCTCCTTCTCCTTCTCCTTCTCCTTCTTCTTCCATATCCATCATAGGCCATCAGCGATCATGTTGGCGATCCTATTTTTATCGATAGCCGCACGAAAAAGTGCTGTTGAAAAGTCCAAGCCAATCCCTTAGATTTTGAAAGCCATGATGTTCTTCTTCTGCCTGGTCCTCGTTTGCCTTCAATGTTTCCCTGGAGGATTACGTGAAGTACGCCGCATTTTTCCAGGTGTCGCATCACATGTCCGAAATATTCTATGTTTCTTCTTTTTTTTTATGGTTTTGATGATTTCTCTTGGCTTTCTCAGGCGGCTTATCACCTCCTCATTTCTGATTTTGTCAACCCAGCTTATACGTAACAGCTGCCTGTAAATCCACATTTCAAATGCTTCTAAGTCTCTTCAAGGGGCTTTCTGTCAGAGACCAACTCTCCACTCCGTAGAGCAGGATAAAAAAGATGTAACATCTGACAAGCCTGATTTTCAATCTTAGGCTTATGTCGTGACTGCAGATGACCTTTTTCATTTTGAAGAATGCTGTTCGAGCTTTCTCTATCCTTGTTTTTACCTCAGTGGTCATGTTCCAACGTTCATGTAAATTAGAACCGAGGTACATGATCCTTTCAACTTTTTTTTAGTGGCATTCATCTAGTGCAGGGGTAGCCAAACTGTGGCGCATGCGCCAAATGTGGCACATTGGATGATTACAAGTGGCGCATTGCATCCTTGCACCTACTTATTTTTTTAAATAGGTGTCATAACTGAATCCATCAACACCAAAGTGATCTCAGTTCAATTCGTACAGCCTTTGGTAAGGTTCAACTTCTCGGTGTCTGAAACTTAGAATGGAACTTGTGAGATGTTACTTTCGGCGGGTTTACAAACGTACGAATATTTTTATCGGTGTTGCCATTTCGCGTTCCTGCTCAAACGATCGCAAACACTGAGCACTAGCAACACATCAAGTGTTTGCAGTCACGTGCGAATGAGCGGTGAGCGTTCGATATGGTCAGTCAGTTCTGAGTGAGCCATCGTGGCGTGGAGTTTGAAGCAGTGTTTTATTGAGTGTACTAGCATGTTTTTTGTATTGAGAGTGATTGAAAGACAGATTCAAGATTAAATATATATTACGTTTGTCAAATTTTGAAATGGCGTAAATTAATTAATTGAATTGCGTGATTGAGTTATTCCTTTTCCTCCCTTAAGCAAAGCAGATCTACCCCATCCCTATTTTACAACCCCAAACGTGAAAGTAAGAAGGTTAAAAAACGTGCTTCAGTTGTATGGCGCATATGAACTCCTCTGTGAAAAAATTGGTGCATGGTATGTTTAAGGTTGGCCACCACAGATCTAGTGGATGAGTGACACTGGTAGCCAGCCACAGCTGAGGAATCTTTGCAAGCAGAAGAAGAGGTGCCACTTGTCAAATAAAGGATGGGCTGTGAATTATTCACTCAGCTTGGCTTACAATTAGAGTAGCGTCTAGGTAATATTTATACCTTTGCACAGACTAATGATTTGGGGGCTTCCTCTTATCCTGCATAAATAGTAAAATGGGTTTGCCTGCAAAAAAAAAACACAAGCTGTTAAGGAACAAAGTGTCAAATAAATAGAGCCATATGACTCAGAAGGAGGAAAAGGAAATCCAAGACAGGTAAATGAATTAAGAGCAGGGGTGGTCTGCTGGGGGTTCACAGGGATTCGGGAGAACCTCTAGTTAAGATTCTGTGCAGTTTGGAGAACCTCCAAATCCCATTCCTGGCTGGCCTCGCCCCGCCCACCCACCCCTCCCAGGAGTCCCCACACGGCCTGCTTTGGATTCAGGTAAGTGCAGGGCATGCATGAAGGTTCGGGTAGGGCGAAAAACAGGCCTACTGGACGTTCAGGAAGGCTGGAAATGGGCCCGTTTCTGGCCTCCAGAGGCTCGACAAAACCCTCAGAAGCCCGGGAAAGGCAAATTCCCCCCCACCGTGGTGCAGGAGGCTGACTAGGCCACGCCCACCATGGCCACGCCCACCCAGCAACCAGGCAGAGAACCCCTTGCTAAAATTTTTGAAGCCCACCCTGATTAAGAGTGTAGCTGGTGTATATGTATGTATTTAATGTATATGTTTGACCATCTCGTGATCCAAAGGGCTTACGAGGCAATAAAATCACAAGCCTGCAAATACCAAAATTGATAAGGAGGGAGGAAGGGGATGGATGGATGGATGAAAGGAAAGAGGAAGGAAGGAAGGAAAGAAGGAAGGGAGGGAGGGAGGGATGGAGGGAGGAGGGAGGGAGGAGAGGACGGATGGATGGATGAAAGGAAAGAGGAAGGGAGGGAGGAGGAGAGGATGGATGGATGGATGAAAGGAAAGAGGAAGGGAGGGAGGGAGGAATGGAGGAGGGAGGGAGGAGGGAGGGAGGAGAGGATGGATGGATGGATGAAAGGAAAGAGAAGGGAGGGAGGGAGATGGAGGGAGGAGAGGATGGATGGATGGATGTAAGGAAAGAGGAAGGAAGGGAGGGAGGGAGGAAGGGAGGGAGGAGGAGGGAAGGAGGGAGGGAGGAGAGGATGGATGGATGGATGGATGAAAGGAAAGAGGAAGGGAGGGAGGGAGGGAGGGAGAGAGGTGGGAGGACAAGATGCCCAGAGACATTACATAGGAAAAATGGGCCTCAGCAAGTGTATGTATAGGAAACTTTTCCACTACTGTATGTCCAGACGTGTTGGGA
>JALIGW010000165.1:196912-199412 GCA_023053685.1 Diadophis punctatus similis
TCCTCTCTCCTCCTCCTCCTCCTCCTCCTCGTGACATAAAAGAATGGAGTACTCAGTTTAACCTTGTCAGATATCATTTAAAAATCTTCCATTTTGAGTGAAGGGAGAAGAGAAGAAGTGGAGGGAAATAGAAGGCGGAGAGAGGAGGAGAGTAAGTAAAGCTGGAATTAAGGGGTGAGGAGGAGAGAAGGAGTATGAAAGTAGGAGAGGAGATGGAAATAGAAAGAGGGTAGTGCAAGAGACAGACTGATGAATAAGAGTTGAGAATTTGTGCAAAATATGATACTGTTGTATGACTTATAATTGATTGATTTAAAATGCATGTATATTTATGTTATTGATATATCTTAAGGTATGTGTGTATTGTTATATCGATGGAATTTGGAGAGAAAAATAAAAAAAATTCAAAAAAAAATCTTTCATTTCTCAGGTCTGTGAATGCAAGAAACCCAGGATCCCCCCAGAAAAGGAACGGTTTTCTGCCAGAAGTTAGGATCCCATTTGTTCAATAAGCTATGAAAGGGCAACCAGTACAGTGATAAATAAACAGAGGACGAAGGCGGGGTTGAGAAACTTTCTCATTCTCGAACTTTACCAACACCCACATCTTGAAGTGCCTAGCTGCGGATTAAAAGCCCTTGAAGGCAGAGACACATTTTATTCCCAAGTAGTTTTGGCTCAGGAAATCCGAAAATGTACGATGCTGGGCCAAGCTTGCCAAGTTTTTGAAGTATGTTCCTAGAAGAACAGCCAACAAAATGGACAGGCTTTGCAAGCTTGCTGTAGGGATGCCTACAGATGCTGAAGAACAGATGTTTGCTCTCGCTGGCCAAATCCTTGTCCCGCTTTAAGGTTGGTTTGACCTGTGTGTGAACAGCCCTGCGTAGAGCTGTGCCCAGAGCAGTGAACAAATGGCAGCCGCCGGATCCCACTCCTCTCCTCCTTCACTCTCTCTTTAGCCCGTTGAATGCTCAGCCACGCTTCCTTTTAAGCACTCAATTACCCCTGAGCAACTGAAGCTCATACATCCTCCTGGCTTAACAGGCTCCGAAGCCATTTCACCCTAATTTATGAGGACAGGGTTCAAAGTTTTAATAATATTTGGATAATATCATTGCCAAAAACGTCTCCGAGCGCTGATGGATGAGGGCGAGAAGGAGATGCATTTGGATTCCACGCATGACAAGGTCTGAGCGTTTTGCAGCGCGGGCCTCCGTTTTCAAACTCTTCGGGAAAACGTTCGCCCGGGTCCCCGGTCTTCTCATGAATTATGGATCTGTGAAGGCGAGGGATTATAAACGGTGACGGAAAACACACAAGAGTCTGTTCGTTCCGAAAGGAGCTGTCCTTTTGGCAACTCTGTGGTCTACAGATAAATGGGTTTTGCAGGGAAGACCAAAATGGTTGACGAAACACTTAGCGGATAATGTAGCAGGACATTGGCATAAAATATACACGGGCGCCCCTGCCACGCTTGTGTATTAACGTTGACATTCTGCTCGAGTGGTTCCTTGAATTTATTTATTTTTTATTTTATTTTGACTCTTTCTTCCTCACCTTCTGGTATTTACATCCTAACAGCTGCGCCTAGGGGCATGTTTATCTGATGCTCCAGGCGGTTAGTTGCTTGATGCAGGCGAACCGACATGCACTTTTCGGCAATTTTTGCTAGGGGCTATTTTGATGTGTGAAGCGTTAACGGTGTCAATCAATGGTAAAATAAGGGGAGGTGGAGGCCCAACCTCTTCTGAGGATGAAGTGGCCTCCAGATGGGTTCAGAACAGCAATGCAAATGAGGCTCCTAGAGCCAAGGCCCTAAATTTTGCACCTCTTGAAATCAAATCTTTGTTGTGTTTTACTCAGCGGCTGGAGGCTGTCAAGGAAAAATATGTGATCTGCCTTTGTTATTCCATCATAATCATTGTGGTTGACTCCATTAGCCTGATTGTAAGAACCACTTGTCTCAAATTCAGGCGATAATGACACACACACACACACACAAAGTGCCTCAGAAGCTGGTCTCCTCAGATGCGAAACAATTTGGGTGAGGTCCCACAGAGGTGGGATTTACTTATCTTCCTTACCGGTTTGCAAATGTGAGTGCATGCTCCTCATCTGTGCATGCACACAGCCTTCTGCACATGCACAGTGCTCACGTATTATGTCATGGTGGGTGGGTGGAGCCTTCCCCAGTTCGTGCGATCCAGAGAGAACCGGCTGAATAACACCACTGGGAGAGGAGATACGAACGTTATTGTCCATTGGGCTGCCCGTTCCTAGATTATATGAATATTTTGTATTTCCTATATTCAAACTAAAGGCTGAAGTGATGCTTCTGTTCCACGAACTTCATTGGTCACCGAGTCCAATGCTTCTGGGTCCAATTCAAAGTGCTAGTTTTGATCTCTAAAGCCCCACAGGGCTGGGGGCCAGATTATCTGAGGAACCATCTCTCCTCAATGACATCGGTTCAGCTCTAGCAAAAGAGATATACTATGGG
>JALIGW010000165.1:204412-251630 GCA_023053685.1 Diadophis punctatus similis
TGACCTGGATGACTGAGAATCTCCATAGACTTTCGTTCCTGCCCTTCCTTTCTTGATGGCCCTGTGTTCGATAGAAATTGGTGCTATTTATGGAACATGATTGCCTTCCTGGTTAGACCAGTCCAGCGGCACTTCTCTGCTGTTTGTCTAGTCACAGCAGATGTTTCACAGATGGTAAGATTATGAAATGATTTTCATGAATCTCCATGAATTGTGAATTGGCTTTTCTGCTCGCTTCTTGAGCAGAGGTTTGTTAGGATGAGAATAAAATCTCATAGAGGCGATGTTGGGTCTTTACTTGGAACTCAGACATTTAAAAATAAAACCGAGATTAAAAGTCTAATAGAAAATATTTATTTCAGTACAAAAACAATAAATCCTGAATAATTACCTCTTTGCTAAGAAACACGACCGTTCAGGTCAAGAGCCAAGGCAGAAGAGAATTAATGTTGGATTAGGAATGTAGACATGCGTACACATCATATCACGTGTTCTGCTTGTATTGGAATATACCATAATATTAGATAGGGGTGCATCACCCTGCATAGACATACAACTGACAATATTCACTACATGACAAGGTTGCCCTTTGGCATGCTTCTAATTCCTGTTTATTGCTTGCTAATAGGGTGGTATTTTGCATGACCTCTTTCTATCAGATCAATGGGAGGTGTTGACAACCAGCTCTGTTCTTAATTGGGCTCTCCTAGCTAGAACAATGGATGATTAGCCAACATTGAAACAAAAGACATCATAACTCAATGGGTGGCAGATGCTTCCCTCCACCATTTCTCTGCCCTACGCCAAGAAACTGGTGGCCGTTGCCAAGTAATGATCTTCTGAAGACTCTTGTTCCAAACGAAGATCAATTCTTGGTCCAGCTGTCAACCAATTCTCTTCGATAAGCAATGCCAGAAATCAACACCGAAGAATGAACGCTAGTACTGACTTCAGTTCAACTGCAGGCCTCTCTCCTATGTTTATGATCCCGTACAGTAAATTACTATTCTTGGCATTCTGCTAAAATGAGAAGAACTGGATAATGTATAGATCCACCTTTAGAAATAATGACAATCATTTCAATGGAAATAAGAATGCAGAAATAAGAATGTGGGTAAGTCAATGAGCTTAGTCCTTCTGCAGCTTCCTGTCTTTCATCTCACTTCTAGTTAAATAACAGAATAACAGATTTGGAAGAGATCTTGGAGGTCTTCTAGTCCAATGCTGTGCACAAGCAGAAGAGCCTATACCATTCTAAACAAATGGCTGCCCAGTTCCTTCTTAAAAGCCTCCAGTGTTGGAGCACCCACAATGTCCAGTAGGAAGCCACTCCACTGGTTAGATATACTGGTAGATGACAGACAGACAGACAGACAGACAGACAGACAGACAGACAGACAGACATGATAGATAGATGAGAGAAAGAGAGGATGGATGGAGAGAGAGAGAGAGAGAGAGAGAGAGAGAGAGAGAGAGAGAGAGAGAGAGAGAGAGAGAGATGATGATGATGATGATGATGATGATGATGATGATGATGATGATGATGATGATGATGATGATGATGATGATGGATGGATGGATGGATGGATGGATGGATAGGTGGGTGGACAGACAGACATAGTTCAGAACATTTGGAAACCAATCCATTCGCTTAAGGAATGAACCTTCACCCTCATCCTACATCTTCTGAGCTACAAATATTCGCCACTATTGCATAGATAGATATAGATGATAGAGATAGAGATAGAGATAGAGATAGAGATAGAGATAGATAGATAGATAGATAGATAGATAGATAGATAGATAGATAGATAGATAGATAGATAGATAGATAGATAGATAGATAGATAGATAGATAGATAGATAGATAAAGACAGAGAGAAAGAGAGAGAGGGAGATGATAGCTAGATAATGGATGGAGAGAGAGAGAAAGAGAGAGAGATGATACCGTAGATAGATAGATAGATAGATAGATAGATAGATAGATAGATAGATAGATAGATAGATAGATAGATAGATAGATAGATAGATAGATGATAGATAGATAGATAGATAGATAGATAGATAGATAGATAGATAGATAGATAGATAGATAGATAGATAGATAGATAGATAGATGATAGACAATACAACATATGAGATAATCTGTTAAATTAAGATAAAACCATAATAAAATCACCATAATATGGAGTCATAGAACTGCAATGGGATAGATGTTATAATTTGCTATCTAAGGAAGCTGACCATTTCCCTGCTTCTGGTGTGGCTGCGGTGAGGACATCCCAGGTGCCTTTAAATTTGACTTTCTGACGATAAAATAGACTTCCTAACTCTAAAGCCAGGTTAGAGTTTCCTAATTTGGCTAGCAAATCAGGCAGCGGAGGAAGAGACCCGAGTGGATTTTTTTTTTTAAAGATCCTTTTGGACCAGGGCAGGTGACTTTTTTTTTTTTTTTTTTGCATTTGGTTGGAAGCTGGAGAGGAAGCGACAGCAACAAACAATTAAGAGATCAAACCTCCAATTTATGAAAATGCAGGGATGATAAAGAAACAATGGGGTGACAGCATTGTGGAAATGACAATGATTCATCTCGGAGCAGGGCTGTTAACGGCTGGAAATGAAGAAACAAACGGAACAATGAATAGATGCTTTTTACCCGCTTGTCATTAATTAGCGGCAAGCACAATTCTTTTCTTGTCCTTTTCATGAGAAATACAAAATCTGAAGCAAAAATACAGGCACTTCAGCAAAATATATTGCTCGGTGTCACCGGGGTTTGACATCCACCTCCCAACGGAGAGGCTTCCAGGCAAGAAAATAATAAAAAATAAATAAAACTTCCAAGAGAGATACTAAATTTCACCTCTGGATCGGTTTCTCGGAGGACCTGTTTTCCCGCCCTGCCATCTAACTTTTGGAAACCTTGAATTGTTTCAAATTTAAACTATTACAGGCTCTTATATTCAATCGGCATGTACTCTTCCTGCTTTGAACACCAGAACAGTTTCATTCAAGTGGGGGACAAACTAGAAAATACAGGTAGTTCTCAATTGAGCTCAAAATTTCTGTTGTTATGCAAGGCAGTTGTTAAGTGAGTTTCCCCCCGTTTTATGACATTTCTTGCCACAATGGTTTGAATCAGGGGTGGGTTCTGGTTTTCTTCGCTGCCGGTTCACTCGTTGATGCTTCGCGTGGGCGCACACACGTTGCGCTTCGTGCAGGCGCTTCACGTGGGTGCATGTGCAGTGCTAAAAAACCAGCTTCTGCACACGCGCAGAAGTAAAAAACAAGATGGTGGTGCCTGCGACGTTGCCGAGACAGGTTTGGGGGCGTGGCAGGCCTGGGTCGCTGCGGGTTCCAGCGACCCGGGCCGCCAAGTTACTACGGGTTCCATAGAACCGGTCTGAACTGGGAGGAACCCACCTCTGGTTTGAATGAGCCAATCAAATAATATTGATTTTTTTTAAAATACTCTTGGATCCAATTTCCTGGGCGACCCAAGAATAAGGAACAGTTCACTTGTGAACCATTCTTTTATAAAAGTAATACTTCAGAAATATAGAAACGGGTCTTTCAAAATGCGCCATCTAATTTGTGGGCAGAAAAATCGGATGGAGGATTGTTTCAAATTTCTCCAAGGCAGAAATTTCTCTTTGAATGAATATGCATCTCCCGCAATGGATGAGCAGTTGACCCTGAAGTTATCTCTGCTTGGTTCCACCATAAAGTAGAAGGAAGATAGGCAAATGGATTAGTAGATGTTTAAAACATTATGGAACAATTCTTTCCCTACCCTTCATTATTATGCAAGCATGAATTATATATTGGTATCTTACATACTTGAGTAATATGATATAGGAAATAATCCAGTGCTTCAGGTTACCTGGAGCTACATAACAAGATGTCATTAATACCCCCCCAGATTGTTCTTCAAAGATGTAATTGGCAAATGAATCTAACTTAGCAATTCACAACATAACAGTCCAAGATAGATAGCTATCACTCTTTCTTTGAATCTCAATTTAGCTAAGTTGTCTTGGGGCAGGAGAGAAACTGTGGATCCATATTTCTCCAGCAGTATCTTTGGTGAACATTGAAATGGAAATCTCTATCTATATTCACCTGGCATAATCCAATGCTTCAAGAACGGTTCATATAGCAGGTGCATTCACACACCATATTAAAATGTATGTTGGATGGTCTGTACTTCAACATGTCATGGAAATCAAATGATTGCCTTAGCATGTGTGAATGAGCCTATCATGTTAATCCATAAACTGGTCTAACTATTTTGGCAAAGAAGGTTATATGAGTAGAGGAATTGGGAGTTTTGTTTGTTGCTGTTGGTCTGGGTTTGTTAAACCAGTGCATGACTCATTTTCGAATACATAAGATCACAGTATATGGTGCTAAACAGTACAGAAGATTCTAGATCTACCTTTCAAGACATTAGGAAAGTTCTGGGCTTTAAATACTACATGTAATTCCTAGCTAGTCTCTAGCGATTGGCTGTGTCAGCTAGGAATATGATAACTTAAATTGAATGTCAACTGGGGAAAGCTGAATAGAATACTAGTTGAGCCACCTTCTTTAACTGTGGTGTCCTTGGTGTTCTCTGAGCGTGGTTATTTTCTTGCAGATGTCTCATTACCCAACTAGGTAACATCATCAGTGCTAGCAACTAACACTGGTGATTTTGTGGGATCCAATCTGGGTTGGTCACCGGGACCAGAGTTTAGTCTTCCAAGTTTTGGCACTTGTGCTGGAGCCCATCCTCGGGGAACCTCTCTCTACCGGAATGTGTGCTATGGACAATTTTATACCAGAGGTGGGCTCCTACCGGTTCTATAGAATAGGTAGTAACTTGGCCGCCTGGGTCGCTGGAACCGGCAGCGACCCAGGCCTGCCACGCCCCCGAGCCAGTTCTCTTGGCGGCGCCATAGGCACCACCATCTTGTTTTTTGTTCTGCGCAGAAGCCTTTTTTTTAGTACTGTGCATGCGCGCGCACACAGGCAAAGCACCCACATGGCGCACAACGCATGCACGCATGTGCGGTGTGTCCCTGAGCGAAGCAGCAGTAACACAATCCGGAACCCACCCCTGTTTTATACGTAGTATAACAAAGCCCACATTCTGCTAGAGAGAAATTTCCTGAGGATGGGCTCCAGCACAAGTCCGAAAGCTCGGAAGATTAAACCTCTGGTCTGGGTGACCGACCCAAATTGGATCCTGCAACATTATCCTGGGGCACATATATTTGCCTTCATTCCCTGATGATTTTACCTAGCTGGGTAGTGGAATGACTGCAAGAAAACCACCAAGCTCCACAATTTAACTCTGAGCTACAAATTATTCTCTTCTGTCGGTATCCTTAGACTCTTTCCTGCCAAAGGGTTTTATTCCCACATCAACGAAGCGAGCTGAAGCTATAAAACAGCAGTTTTCTGAAAGCCATTTACAAAGCTTAAGGTTCAGATGAGATTGAGCGAAGGGGTCTTGATTACAGCAGTTTCAATTTATGTCAAGGGGTGAACCATAATTTGGAGACAATTTCATATCTGAAACAACCCTAGACAAAATGCTCTTGGGTGAAGGCCACTGTTTTATGAATGAAGCCCTGGAATTTATTTAGCCCCGGGCAATTGCTTTAAGATGCATCATACGGTTTACACCAGTAAGTAATGTAGATTTATATTGCCCACAACAATCTGGGTCCTCATTTTACCTACCTCGGAAGGATGGAAGGCTGAGTCAACCTTGAGCCGGTGAGATTTGAACCGCTGACCTGAGGATCACAGTCAGCTAAAGTGGCCTGCAGTACTGCACTCTAACCGCTGTGCCACCTCGGCTCTTAAAAATCAGGTAAGATGGCAAGAGGAGCCCCGTCTTGCTCCACGCGCCCCAAAATAATAAGACCTCCCCAAAAATAAGGCCAAGCGCTTATTTCGGGGTTCAAAAAATATATAAGACCGGGTCTTATTTGGGGGGAAACACGGTGCTTATACCTGTTATCTAGTACATGTTCGCCAAATTAAATAAATAAGTAAATAAGTAAATAAGTAAGTAAATAAATACATACATACATACATACATCCATACATACATCCATGCATCCATACATACGTGTAAAGCCTTCAGATTCCCAGATCTATAAAACAGGAGAAGACAAAAAAAAAGTAATTCAGAAAGATACTGCCTGTCTTTGGGTGTTTCATCATATTTATATTCAAGCCCTCTTAGTTTTCCTTGAGCCCTCATAAATAAGTTATCTTTAACTGCAACTAGGGGAAGCCAAGGAGGACGGGGGGGGGGGAGATATTGTACAGTTTAGTGCCACTTTATGGTTGACATTGATTTAAAACACTCCATAAGGGGCGCGTAGCTGCAGGATCAATTAAGAGTAAATGCAGTCATGAAACTTGCATGAAGAACAGGCTGACAAAGTCATGGAGATGGCATTCTTCATGGGGCTCTTTGCTGCTTGAACATCTTGGAAGGAAGAAAGAAAGAGAAAGGGGAGGGGAGGGGAGGCTATATATTTCCTTTATTTAATAGTCATTGGTGGAAAAGCTTCCCCAATGTAGAATGTGTCAAAGAATAATGTCCCGTCTAATAGAAATCTAAGAGTTGCTTTAAATAATCCATGGGGGAATTTTGGTTTCATCAAGTAGGAGTCCCAAAGGTGCTTTTTCAAGAGGCAACTGGATGTTCTCTCTCTTTTCCCCCTTGAAGACGTTTCGCTTCTCATCCAAGAACCTTCTTCAGTTCAGTTCTTCATCTTCTTCAGAACAGAAGAAGCTTCTTGGATGAGAAGCGAAATATCTTCAAGGGAAAAAAAAATAAAGAACGTCCACTTGCCTCTTGAAAAAGCACCTTTGGGACAACCATGACCTGGATGACCGAGAATCAAACAGACGTCAAACAGGAGAAACCCAGTTTTGGACCAGTTTATATACCATCCTGATATTCTCTCCTGCAGTTTTTGAAAACGTACTTTTCAACTACCTTGCGTGAATTTGCGTCTCCGTGTCCACTCACAGGCTACTAAAATTTGAAATGTTAAGCTCCATGCCTCTTGTGGATAGGCAACAGAAATGCATTCTGGAACGTCCCATTGAGCTTCTAAAAAATTCTGGATCTTTAAGGTCCTCTTTGGAACCTCTACATTCTGGATCCTCTTAACCTAAAGTTCTAGATTGCCTGTGTCCAAACTTGGTGGCCCAAGTGGGCAAATCTAGTTTTATAGGAGAAACAATCCAAGCATTTATCAGGTAACATTCAGTGATACACCCAAGTTGCAAGAAGAGCTGAAACTATCCATGATGACTTTTAAATAAGTTAAAATGGACATATGTGGCATTAAAAGGTGCAATCCAAGAAGATCTGAAGATGCCCATCTCTCTTTCTGGAGGGGCTTATTTTTGGATTTGGCCACATCCAGAGGTGGGCTGCTATGGGTTCGCCCGGGTTTGGGAGAACCCGCAGCTAATGTAATGGCCGGTTCGGAGAACCTCCAAATCACATCCCTGACTGCCAGAGGTGGGTTCCTGCTGGAGCTGCCCGGTAGGCAGCTCCGGTAGGGAGCGGCGGATTTCGCAACCGCTCCGGAACCCTATCTGCCAGTCCACCCGGCACGTCACCATTTTTTCCCCGTGATTTTCGGTGATTTTTGGGCGATTTTGCTTCTGCGCATGCGCGGAAGCAAAATCGCGCCAAAATCTCACGAGGGGACGCTTGCGTGTGGGAGATTTCGGTGAGATTTTGCCTCCGCGCATGTGCAGAAGCAAAATCGCGTGAGGGGGCATGCGCGTGTAGCGAGCGTGTGCACCCCTGAAGTGTGGAGATGCGCGCTCATGGCTCCAGCAGCAAGGTAAGTGAGCAAGCTGCCCCTGCTGACTGTCCCCTCTCACCCCACCCCTCCCACCCCACCCCTCCCAGAAGTCTCCACACGGCCCATTTTGGATGCGAGGTAAGTGCAGGGCCCGCGTGGAGGCTCGGAGAGGGGTAAAACCAGGCTTCCCGGAAGCTCCAGAGGGTTAGGGGGAGGCAGTTTTCACCCTCCCAGAGGCTCGAGGAAAGCCTCCAGAGCCTGGGGAAGGCAAAAATGACCCCCCCCCCATGGTGCAGGAGGCCGACTAGGCCACGCCAACCATGCCCACGCCCACGCCCACCCAGCAACCGGGCAGAGAACCCGTTGCTGAAATTTTTGAAGCCTACCCCTGGCCGCATCCACTTTTCCCTTTGTTACATCTTCAAGGACCATGATATATGGAACACCAGCAGATACTGGTTTAAAGAAGCTTGTGTCCCTGAAGATTTGATGGACCTTTGATGAGAATGAACAATTCATACATTTTTTATGTTCTCCTGCCAAGTTAACCACATGCTTCTCTCTTTCCACAGAGGCCATCCATTTGAGTTTTTTAAAAATTGCAGAAAAGTTTTTTTTTTTAAAAAAATTAGGGTGGTGGAAGGAGAGGGTACAGTCTCTCCTAATGTAGCTTTTTAAGTGGTTTCCTCTAATATAATGCTTTGAGGAAAAACATTGCTTCCTGTAATATATATGCCTGATATCTATTTATGTCTAAGATACCTACATCCTCTTTCTAATTATAGAATTACATTACCAAATTAGAGGATGAATTTTACTAGCCCCCTGCAAGGTTTTCGACAGTATCTAAAAACAGGTTACCCCTCCTCAAATTATGGCATTGATTGAGGTATGCCCAATATCTATTTTGTTTAGGATGTATTTGTTTCTTCCATGATGCTTATTGTTAAGTTATTTTTGTTTTTGTTTTATTTTTGGGTACTGAATCTGTTTTTAATCTGCTCACTGCCCAGAATTGAGTTAGACAGCCTTATAACTCTAAATTATAAATATGTAAAGTATAAATTTTTCCTAACTTATGTGTAATCAGAAAGGTTTACATTAAAAAATTAACTGCTAAAAAGTTCAGCTCTGGGCCCTGCATTTGTCAACATTTTTAATGAATTTACTGTGTGGAGAGGTGAAAGGAATGCTTATCGAATTTGCATATGTTGAGATAGATAAAAGCTGCGTTTTGCCCAATTTGACTTGGTAAAAGAAAACGATTCATTAATCAGCTCTATTGCCTGTGGGTATCTATCAGAAAAACAGAGAAGGCCCTTGTAGAGGAAGGATGGAAGGAAGGGAGGGAGGGAGGGAGGGAGGGAGGGAGGAAACAGGGAGGGAGGGAAGGAAGGAGGGAAGGAAGGGAGGGAGGAAACAGGGAGGGAGGGAGGGAGGGAGGGAGGGAGGGAAGGAAGGAAGGAAGGAAGGAAGGAAGGAAGGAAGGAAGGAAGGAAGGAAGGAAGGAAGGAAGGAAGGAAGGAAATGATCCAGTGATGCAGGGAGGAGGAGGAGGAGAAGGAGAAGGAGAAGGAGAAGGAGAAGGAGAAGGAGAAGGAGAAGGAGAAAGAAGAAATCTGGCAAATCTATGATTGGTAACAAGATAAAATGCAGAACCCAAATTTATTTCATATTTCAGGTTTTGCTAAGAATGTTCTTGTGGATTTCTGAGGTTAAGATGGCTAAAAAAATGCAAAACATTAAACACTGAAAATGAATGTACCAGATTTCTTTTCTTTTTTTAACGTCAATGATGCTGCCAATAATTTCTTCAAAAGCCAGGTCGAAAATTCTGCATTCTCTCTAGAAGTTTCATCCCACTTTACAAGTAATGAAGTCATGGGTCGGGCACATCAACCACACACATAAGTAAAGTAACTGATCGTGCACATTCTGACAGCAACATGATGCCTGCACAAAATCATAATTTCTTTTTCTGTGCTGACCTAGCACAGCAGCCGAGAAAGTATTTTATGTTGGGACTGTTTATTTTTAAAATTGATTTTCCCGGACAACTTATAATACATTAAAATCAGAGTGTGTGCATTTAAATAATTTCCAAATGCTGAATTATGTATAAAATTGTGCGAAGGTTGAAGTGACATGAAACCAATCATTTCATGGCGAGTTACATTAAACACTATATTGTATGCTCTTAATACAAGGATGGATATACAGCAAATGTCTACTTAAATGTCTAATACAGGGATGGATATAAAAATCAAGTAGTTCTTGACTTAAAAGCACAATTGGGACCAGAATTTCTATTGCTATGCAAAGCCATTGTTAAGTTGCTGATTTTACATATATATATATTTTTTCCATGCTTATTAAGTGTCAGACTTGCTCCAAAGTTGTCCTACACACAAGAGAGACCCTCGACTCCATTTGTGTTGAAAGGTATACTTTACTAAATGTTAGCGGAGAAATAAATCCTCCGGAGGTCGATGGATCGTCGCTTCCCTTTTGAAAACATTCTGACTTATAAAATAAAACCCGAGATTCAAATCTAATTAACAAAATATTTATTTCAGTAGAAAAGTAATAAAAAGAATCCTCATTAAGCTTATTAAGCTACATTTTATCGGCTAAGGAAATAAATCAGTTCTACCTTCGGTAGAGATGGCGATGAGAAAAAAAAGGAGGAAACCTCTGGAATGCAGACATGCGTAATAGAACATATCATATGTCTGCTTGACCATAGATACAAGAAACAGTAGAAAAACATAGAGATGCACAACTGGCAATATTCACATCGTGACACTAAAAGTCAAGTGGTTTACAATATAGCAAAGCTGGAACTGAAGTTTGTACCAACCTTTCCCACCCAGTTAACTTTTCCCTTCCAGTTGCTCCCCAAGTTCCCCTGTCTTGCTGATCCCTTATTGTCCATTTATATTTGAATAAATTATTTAGGGAACTGTGTCTTCAACGGAGGGCTGGTTGGTGAGCCATTGCTATCCACTCCCAGCACTTTTGACCTTGAGATATTGCCTCTGGAAGGTACAATGAGTAGTTAGCCTACTCCACTCCCAACCAACTTCCTCCCTCATAGTTCATGGCAGACTGGCAGCTAGCGAATGCGAAGCTCAAGAACACGATGGCAGTTCTGACACTGAGGGAATCCCTACAGTTATTGTCCACAGGGTCATTAAGCAAATCCAGTTCCCCCCTCTTGACTTCTCTGGCTGGAAAACAAGTTGGGAACATTATAAATGGTAATCCCATGGCCGTGGAATGGTAAAATCATCATTAACAAATGCCAGTTGCAACCATCTGAATTTTGATCACATGATTGTGGAGATACTGTGATGCTTGTAGGTATTAGGTTGTTGTTGTTAGTTGCAAAGTCATGTCCGACCCATTGCGACCCCATGGACAACGTTCCTCCAGGCCTTCCTGTCCTCTACCATCCTCTGGAGTCCATTTAAGCTCACCCCGATTGCTTCAGTGACTCCATCCAGCCACCTCATTCTCTTGTCGTCTCCTTCTTCTTTTGCCCTCAATCTTTCCCAGCATTAGGCTCTTCTCCAGTGAGTCCTTCCTTCTCATTAGGTGGCCAAAGTACTTGAGTTTCAGGATCTGGCCTTCTAAGGAGCAGTCAGGGTTGATCTCCTCTAGGACTGACTGGTTGGATCGCCTTGCAATCCAAGGGACTCGCAGGAGTCTTCTCCAGCACCATAGTTCAAAGGCCTCAATTCTTTGGCACTCAGCCTTCCTTATGGTCCAACTTTCACAGCCATACATTGCAACTGGGAAAACCATAGCCTTGACTATACGCACTTTTGTTGGCAGGGTGATGTCTCTGCTTTTTAGTATGCTGTCTAGATTTGCCATGGCTTTCCTCCCCAGGAGCAAGCGTCTTTTAATTTCTTGGCTGCAGTCCCCATCTGGATCTTGGATCCCAGGAAAATAAAATCTGTCACTACCTCCATTTCTTCCATGAATTAAGAGGGCCAGATGCCATGATCTTAGTTTTCTTAATGTTGAGTTTCAAGCCAGCTTTTGCACTCTCCTTCTTCACCCGCATCAAGAGGCTCTTTAGTTCCTCTTCACTTTCTGCCATTAGAGTGGTATCATCTGCATATCTGAGGTTGTTGATATTTCTCCCGGTATTAGGACACATCCAATATTTGCAAATTTTTTATTTATGAGACCTGGATACCCTAGTTTTACAACAACAAAAACCCAACAACAAGCGACACTCGCTTGGAACTGCCTCTATCCTTAGGCACTATCAGTGGTGGGTTCCTACCAGTGCGGTCCACTCTATAGCACCGGTAGCGGCCCGCTGGTGACATCACAGTACCGGTGTGGTCGGTTGCCAATGCCTGGGCGCCACCATTTTTTTAAAAAAATTTTTTTTAATTTTTTTAAAAAAATTCTTTTGTGCATGCCCAGAAACCTGACAATTAAGTCTTTCCCCGTCCCTTCGCTTGAAAATAATAAGAAGCTCGCATTTGACACTTTTCCTTCGCCTTTGCCTAAAGCTTCCCAAAGTGGGCGTTTTCCGAAAGCTTAACCTTTTATACTGTTAATTTTATACAGTTTTATATTGTTATTCTTTAGACGAAAACATTGAGGACTGTTAAAAGATACTGTTCTTTTAACAGTCCTCAATATTTTTGTCTAAGGAATCCATGACTGAAACCAAAAATGCTGTATGAGACTTGCTTGTCTTTTAACTATAGCATTTTCTGCATATAAAGGTTGCTGTGTTGCCATGGCGTAACACACACTTCGTATGCAAAGCTTTTCATGTAAGGTATAAAATAGCAAAAATAGTAGTAACATCTCTCTGAAATAACTAATATATGACCAGCAAGCCACACCCACCCAGTCACATGGCTGGCAAGCCACACCCACAAAACAAGCCACGCCCACAGAGTGGTAATAAAAAAATTAGGAACCCGCCCCTGGGCACTACTTACATAATTCTTAGGTCTGCGGTCAGGACTTTGAATTATTAAGTTTTCACCAGTCTTAGCCTGTGCAATCTAACCACAGATAATTAATAATAATAACAATAACCATATCAGATGCCAATGGAAACCAAAGCCACGCCATACATCGGAGTAACCGGAGGAATGAAAAGAGAGGTGTTAGACTGCATCTTATCTTGGCTTTTTAGCTATTATTTTTCACTCTATTTTTATTTGTTTGTTTTCAGCTTTGCATAATTAATTAGAAACTTGAGTTAATTAATGCAAAAGCTGAAGCATATCCAACTGTTTCTCCCAGATGTCACTTGAAACGAGCTATCAAATTAACACCATATGACAATGACAGTTTTGTAAATCATCCTGTGACCCGGGTTGCTGCCGAATGTATTTCTGCCAAAAAAAAAAAAAAGAGGGGAAAAATGTTTATTAGAATCAAGCCATGCATATCGGCTATTTGGGTTTAATCATCGGAAAAGATGGCTACAGGAATGGGGTGAGAAGCAAGGAAATGGTTTTGGTTTAGTTGCCTACAAGCAGTGGTGGGTTCCTACCAGTGCGGTCCACTCTATAGCACCGGTAGTGGCCTGCTGGTGATGTCACAGTACCAGTGCGGTCAGTTGCTGGTGCCTGGGTGCCGCCATTTTTTTAAAAAAACAATGTAAATTTTTTTTACATTTTCTTCTGTGCATGCCCAGAAGCCGAATTTCCAGCACTGCTCATGCGCTGCCTTCCTACCCCACAGTGAGTCCAAGCAGGGGAGGATGGCTGAGGGAGCACGTGAGACGCTGAAAGAACGGGCGGCAGGAGCTATCTCCATTCCCCTCCCTTCAGCAGTCCAAGAAGCCACGAACGCGCGGTGATGATCATAGGCATTTTCACACGTTTGAGGCGTCTCGAGCTGCTGAGGGGAGGGGGAATGGGCGGCAGGACCCTATCTCAGTTCCTCTCCCTTCAGCAGTCGGAGAAGCCATGCCCACCCGGTCACATAGCTGACAAGCCACACCCACAAAATAAGCCACGCCCACAGAGTGGCAGTAAAAAAATTAGGAACCCGCCCCTGCCTACAAGAATAAACAAGAGTGTCTGATTTCTATGTTATAATTCACCATTATATCTACAAGACTATTGAGCAGACAACTCTACTTGGAAGAAAAACTGGAGCTTCTTCTCAAAACAGTGAGGCAAAATAAATACGTCCTAATCTTTTTTGTCAATCATCTCAATAGCAATAGCACTTAGACTTATATACCGCTTTACAGTGCTTTGCAGCCCTCTCTAAATGGTTTTACAGAGTCAGCATATTGCCCCCAACAATCTGGGTCCTTATTTTACCCACCTCGGAAGGATGGAAGGCTGAGTCAACCTTGAGCCTGATGAGATTTGAACTGCCAAATTGCAGGCAGCCGGCAGGCCGCAGAAGTAGGTGGCAGTACTGCATCTAACCACTGTGCTGCCATGGCTCAAGCTGCCGTGTTCTCCTCTGACATGGACTAACCAGCTGAATCATCACCCAACTTAGGGAAATCGGATGGCCGAAAGGAACACCTCAACTAGTGATCCAGCAAGGGACCTTTTCAAGAAGCGGAACTCAAGTCAAAACACATCAAGTCAGCCTTGGTTGGCCAACAGTTGAGTGTGGGACATAGTTCTGGGAACTCATGATTAAAAGTCTTCATTTCCTAGACTTGGATGCTAGAACCATGTTGGTTCCCCAGCACTCTCTTCAATGGTCTTATCCAATCATCTTCTGATTACGTTGCTCATACTCGGAGTCAATCTTTGATTGGAGTTTGATTTCATGGTTGAGATACAGTTTTGGTGTAAGCAGGTCAAAGGGGCTTGTTGGTTGGCACCCATAGGGCCTTCCTTTGGGAACCAAGCTAAGACTTTGTTCTTGTTGCTTCTGATGAAGTTATGGAGATCTTGAGACCTCCTAGGCCTGTGGTCCCAAGGCAGTTGACTCCTCTGGCTTTGCTACTGCATGCTAATGTTGCCAGCTCCATCAAAGAATTCAAATTGACACAACACCTGTGGCTATCTAAAGAGGATCCTCACGTGACCTTAAATCTAAATTTTCAGCTAAAATGTTCTAGTACAGTGATGGCAAACCCTTTTCTCTTTGGGTGCCAAAAGTGTGTATGCGTGCGCTATCTCACATGTGTGAGTGCCCACACCCATAATTCAATGCCATGGGAGGGGGGAAATAGCCTCCCCAACCTCCCCGGAAGTCCTCTGGAGGCTGGAAATGATCCATTTCCCGACTTCCGGTGGGCCCAGTAAGCTTCCCTGGAGCCTGGGGAGGACAAAAACGCCCTCTCCTGTCCCCCTGGAGGGCCTCCGGAAGCTGAAAACGCCCTCCCAGAGCCTCCACATGAGCCGAAAATCAGCTGGCCAGCGTGCACATGCTCTTTGGAGCTAAGCTAGGGCAACGGCTTGCGTGCCGGCAGATATGGCTCCACGTGCCACCTGTGGCACGCGTGCCATAGGTTCACCATCACTGTTCTAGTAGCATCATTGGAAGTGAGAGATTCCTCACCCTTTACTCCATAGATTTCCGCCAAGGTGGACACCTCTGGTTGCTTGAAAGAGGGGTGCCTGATTTTCTTATAAAGGAGAGTTAGATCACAAGTTGAAACTTAAAAGATTACCGACCTGGCATGGTTATATGAAAGCTGATACCATCCAAAGGACTTCAGATTAACTTTAAAGGAAAGTGATTCATTAGTGGAGCCCTAAAATGTAACATTAGGTTGACATCCCATTCAGAAATTAAAAAGAAAAAGTAGGACTAGACTATCCCCTGTTCACCTTGAAATGGCCCGTAAATCCAACCTCCTTTTTTCCTCTGTTGGCCATCAGTTTGGGGCGCAGTGCTTCAGATCCATTCATCCCGTAGGTGTGGACAAGTCAATTGACCCACCTTGATAGCAATCAAAGCTAAACCATCCATCTGAAAGATAACCCTGCAGGAAATACAAATGGGGCAAGGGGGCTTCTTCTTCTTTTTCTCTCCAGACATTTGGGCAGCCCGTGAGTGCCACCTTAATGAGATGAAGGCATTTTTATTCAAGGCCACGTTGACACACTTTGTTTCCCATGGCAGAAAACAAAACTAGGCTGTGATTGATAGCCTTCTGACACATCAATCTTTCTGACTGACTCAAAAGAGCTTTCAAGATGTGGGAAACTGACAGCACAATTCAGCTCCTAAAGGTTTCCCCCCTCCCTCTTGTTCTCCCCTTCCTTTGGCACTGAGATAACATGCTCGGTAATAAAAGCTTAAGAGGAAGAAGGTACAATTGCTTGTAATGGGAGAAATGTTGGCACCTGCTTAACGGCACCCATGAGATCTTTAGATGTGACCATGTCAACTGGAAAATGATTCATATTTATTTATTTCTTCTTCTTCTTCTTCTTCTTCTTCTTCTTCTTCTTCTTCTTCTTCTTCTTCTTCTTCTTCTTCTTCTTCTTCTTCTTCTTCTTCTTCTTCTTCTCCTCCTCCTCCTCCTCCTCCTCCTCCTCCTCCTCCTCCTCCTCCTCCTCCTCCTCCTCCTCCTCCTCCTCCTCCTCCTCTCAATTACAAGTTGCCTGATTGTCTTTGGTGTGGTATTTCCTGAAATTGTATATAATTGGTTTTGAAAAGACTGGAACATAGTTTTGAAGTTGGCTAAAAGCATGACATCTTGATCACTTCTTCTTCTTCTTCTTCTTCTTCTTCTTCTTCTTCTTCTTCTTCTTCTTCTTCTTCTTCTTCTTCTTCTTCTTCTTCTTCTTCTTCTTCTTCTTCTCCTCCTCCTTCTTCTTCCTCTTCCTCCTCCTCCTCCTCCTCCTCTTCCTCTTCCTCCTTCTTATTCCTCCTCCTCCTCCTCCTCTTTTAAAAGATCTCACCATGGAACATTTTTGGAACATACTGTAGATAAAAAGTTTTCTTGCCCATATCTGTGAAGGTGCTTTGGAATATTTAAGAGTCCTCATGTAACCCGGTTTTATTTTATTTTATTTATTTTTATTTATTTATTTATTTTATTGCATTTATAGGCCGCTCAATCCAATAAGGGCTCAGAGCGGCTAACAGCAATACAAAAGAAACAATAGTATCAGATAAAAAGTTAAAACAGTAAAATTAAAACATTATCAATAAAAAACAACCAATCATCCATCCACAATCACTCATGGGGCCACCCAACAGTACATTCATTGGGCCCAGTCTTGCCGAAACAGCCAGGTCTTAACGGCTTTTCTGAAGATCAATAGGGTAGGGGCCGTCCGGATCTCAGGGGGGAGTTGATTCCATAGCATGGGGGGGGGGGGGCGCCACAGAGAAGGCCCTTGACCGAGGTCCCGCCAGTTGACATTGTCTAGCCGACGGGACCTGGAGCAGGCCCACTCTGTGCGATCTAAGCGGTCGCAGGGAGACATGTGGTAGTAGACGGTCCCGAAGATACTGTGGCCCTGCACCAGGGGCGGGTTCCTAATTTTTTTACTACCACTCTGTGGGCGTAACTTATTTTGTGGGTGTGGGTTGCCGGCCATGTGACCGGGAAGGCATGGCTTCTCGGACTACCGAAGGGAGGGGAACTGAGATAGATCCTGCCGCCCATTCGCCCTCCCCTCAGCAGCTCGAGAAGCCTCAAACGTGTGAAAATGCCTAGGATCATCACCGCACGTTCGTGGCTTCTCGGACTGCTGAAGGGAGGGGAATGGAGATAGCTCCTGCCGCCCATTCTTTCAGCATCTCACGCGGTCCCTCAGCCATCCTCCCCTGCTTGGACTCACTGTGGGGTAGGAAGGCAGCGCATGCGCAATGCCGGAAGCTCGGCTTCTGGGCATGCGCAGAAGAAAATTTTTTAAAAAAATTTTAAACAATTTTTTTAAAATGGCGGCACCCAGGCACCGGCAACTGACCGTACAAGTACTGTGACGTCACCAGCGGGCCGCTAGCAGTGCTATAGAGTGGACCGCACCTGTAGGAACCCACCACTGCCCTGCACCATATAGGGCTTTAAAGGTAATCACCAACACTTTGAATTGCGTCCGGAGACCAGGTTTGCATCTGTTCCCAGGATTACAGGCCTATCCTCCACGGCTGAGTTGCAATCCTGGGACTGATGAAAAGAGTGGGTCTAAAAATTGCAAATGACTACGAGGGCTCCATATGAGAAAGGTGCAAAGAACAGAAGCCTGGAACTGAATGCTTGAGCTTTACAACATTCGTAATTGAAGTTCTTATACCCTTGAAGGAACAACTCGTCGACATATTTGATTTCCGGTTACACTACACCTTGGCTGGCTCACCGACAAATCCCCGTTGTCCATCTGCATGCTTGTATCCGCATGGTGGATCAGCTACTCCCTCCCATGCTTGACATGCCAGGCCCTCTCGTACACCGAAGCTGCACATTAACAGCTACCACAACACCAACAACAACTCTGAACTATCAAGCATGCATACTACCGCGCCTATATTGTTAAGACTCTCAAGGGCAGCTCTTCAGGGGATTGCATCTCCTTCTTAGCTTTTGCTCTTCAATAGGGCATTAATATTCTCTGAAAGGCCTCCCCTCGTCAGAAGCTTCGTTAAGATCACGCTGCTTTGATGTTTGTCTCCGGAATAGAATGAGGAGGGATAAGCGTTCAAAGTCTACGAAGAAACTCAATATACAAAGGATGTAGCACATCTTAATAAGTAATGAGAATGCCTTTTCCTTTGTTGCCATTACAAAGCAAAAAAAAAAAAAAAAAAGAGGTGGGGGGAGGAGGGGAAGTTTATTATCTTTATGGGGTTACGGTTTCACGGTGCTTTGTTAATAAATAACCAAAGTTGTTCGGAGTTTTCGAATGTCTCCAGATAGAATCGGAAGCACTATTAATAAACAGTGGTTCAGCCAAGGCAATCGATGAACAGTTTTGGATCTGGCAGGCGTTTTATTAATGTGGCGAGCAGGTTGCTGAGTTTTGTTTTGGTTCTGTCCCTGCCAGAAATCAAGCATGTTAAAAAGGATGCGGTGTGAGAACAATTTTTGTCTTCTCTCTTCTTCAAGGAACCTACAATTTTTAATAACAATAACAATAACAATAACAATAACAATAACAATAACAATAACAACAACAACAACAACAACAACAACAACAACAATAATAATAATAATAATAATAATAATAATAATAATAATAATAATAATAATAATAATAATAATAATAATAATAATGAAAAACAACAAGAAAAACTTAACCGATATCAGGACCTTAAAATCGAATTGCAACGACTCTGGCATAAACCAGTACAGGTGGTCCCAGTGGTAATCGGCACACTGGGTGCTGTGCCAAAAGACCTTAACCGGCATTTGAAAACAATAAACATTGACAAAATCACGATCTGTCAGTTGCGAAAGGCCACCGTACTTGGATCTGTGCGCATCATACGAAAATACATCACACAGTCCTAGACGCTTGGGAAGTGTTCGACTTGTGATATAGTGATACGAAATCCAGCATATAAATCTCGTTTGCTGTGTATTACATTTTTTGTGAATAAATAATAATAATAATAATAATAATAATAATAATAATAATAATAATAATAATAATAATAATAATAATAATAATAATAATAATAATAATAATAATAAAAATAAAAATAAAAATAAAAATAAAAATAAAAATAAAAATAAAAATAAAAATAAAAATAAAAATATAAAAATAAAAATAAATAAAAAAAATAAAAATAAATAAAAAAAATAAAAATAAAAAAATAAAAATAAAAATAAAAATAAAAATAAAAATAAAAATAAAAAAATAAAAATAAAAATAAAAATAAAAATAAAAATAAAAATAATAAAAATAAAAATAAAAATAAAAATAAAAATAAAAATAAAAATAAAAATAAAAATAAAAATAATAAAAATAAAAATAAATAAATAAATCTCACTTTGTTTTGGTCTTCCAAAATGTTCACCCTCTATATTTCTGAAGTGGAAAAAACATTTGATTGGATAAGGCTGCCTGATGTTCATGATTCTCCTTCAATAATCAGCAGTATCATAAGTTTTATTAATAATACTATAAATCTCTTTGGGATCCTGGTTTATGAGCCAAGAAAATATACTGTTTGATATAGGATAAAACAGAGTTGTAATTGTTTTAAAAGTTCCACTGTCTAGATTATTGGACTGTGGTGTGTGTGTTTAAAAAAAATTACCTAAAACTGGCAGAGTAGAAAGACAATTTAATTATACTGCCACCTGCACCACACAGTCTGATTTTATTAAATTGTCTTTTCAAGATTTTTGGGACCCACTTTACTTTTATTTCAATAAATTTGGAACAGAACAAAAGAACAGAGTTGGAAGGGACTTCTAGTCCAACCTCCTGCTAGGGCAGGAAACCCTATACCTGTGATGGTGAACCTATGGCATGCATGCCACCTGTTGCCCTAGCTCAGCTCCAGTGTGCATGTGCACACTGGCCAGCTGATTTTTGGCTCGCGTGGAGGCTCTGGGAGGGTGTTTTCGGCCTCTGGAAGGCGGGGAGGCCATTTTCACCCTCCCCATGCTCCAGGGAAGCCTCTGGAGCCTGGGGAGGTCGAAAAATGGGCCTACCGCGCCCACCAGAAGTCGGGAAACGGGGATCAGAGGATATGCATGCATGCGCGTGGGGGTGGGGGGCATGGGGGGCATTGAAGTATGGGTGTGGGCACGCACATGTGTGCGATAGTGCATGCACACTTGTTTTCGGCACCCGAGGAAAAAAAGGTTCGCCATCACTGCCCTAGACCATTTCAGACAAATGGTCGTCCAATCTCTTCTTAAAAACTTCCAGTGTTGGAGCATTCACAACTTCTGGAGGCAAGTCATTCCGTTGATTAATTGTCATCACTGTTAGGCAGTTTCTCCTCAGTTCCAGGTTGATTCTCTCCTTGTTTAGTTTCCATCCGTTGCTTCTTGTCCTGCCTGCTGGTGCCTCTTCTTTGTGTCAACCCCTCAAATATTTCAGACAATTATCCATACTCCTGGGCATCTCTTACCAGCTTCTGTCTTGGTTTGTTCTGCCTTCTGGTGCTTTGGAGAATAGCTTGACTCCCTCTTCTTTGTGGCAACCCTTGAGATACTAGAACACTGGTATCATGTCACCCCCGGTCCTTCTTTTCATTAAATGAGACATACCCAATTCCATTCTCTCTCTCTTTCTCCCGCCCGCCTCAGCAAATCAGAATCAAAATACAGCCCTCATTTAAACTAAAATAACTGCCTTTACAGTGAGAAAGTTGGCAGTTATTTCCATGGCTTTCTCAGGCCTATTGTTCCCATTCTGGAATGTTTATAGCTCCCATCGCCTACAGCTAACATCTGAGCTTTAGTGAGGTGATACAATAATTTCATTAGGTACTTTCAGTTTGTCTCTGACAAGTACCAATTTCCGAACAGTGTTAAGTATTCAGTAACAATACCAACAATAATAACCTTTTCCCACTGCCGCTTAGTTTCCACAAAGGATTGATTTCACCGCTCAGAAATGTTGTGGTATTTTCAATTACTACTCCCCACCTTTTCATCACACAAAAACTGGCATCGATTATGAAGGACATAGAAAATTTAGTTTGCTAAGGCACAGAACTAGAAGATGCTCAAATATTCCAAAAAAAGGAATTTACAGAAGGCAGGTAAAGCAATATGAACTGTTTCTATACAATTTCTCCGAGAGTTCAAGAGTACCAATAGAAGAGAATATTTGAAGCTCAGGCTTGAACTGTAGGATCCTGGTTGATTTCTGAGCTTGGCTGTTTTTTTGAAGACATTTCATTACCCAACTAGGTAACATCATCAGTGCTAGCAACTGATGATGTTATCTAGTTGGATAATGAAACATCTGCAAGAAAGCCACCAAGCTCAGAGAGCACCAAGGACCCTACAGTTGAACAGTAATTGGTATTAAAAGGTTTGGATCTCACGTGCTGAGTTGGAAAACCCTCAAACTTCCAGAAGTTGATGAATGAAAAATCTGAGCATCGCCCCCATAGTGACAATCAAACAGGCAAGTGCAATATTATGATGCAATTCACAACTGTCCATATCTGCTGATTTCAACTTTCCATTCTTTGATTTCATCCAGTGTTTTGGTAAAAATGTTTTCCTTCCTTCCTTCCTTCCTTCCTTCCTTCCTTCCTTCCTTCCTTCCTTCCTTCCTTCTCCTTTTCCTGATTATGATGGCGATGATGATGATGATGATGATGGAGACAAATCAATGTCTTTGTTCGCTTCATGATGTAGAAAAACAGAGCCCTCTTTTGCGAAGGGAGAAAATGTCCAGGAAAATAGATTATTTTTCCCCCAATCTTCTTCTCCATTCTTCCCCCTCCATAAATAATGTATTTCTCAGAATGACATTTCCTTTTGTTTTGAAAAACTTGCAAGAACCCAAAGCCAGTTTTTTGAAAACTCCTTTCTTTGTCTTTCTTTCTTTTTCTCTTTGTTTTCCTCGGGAACCTGCCCTGTGTTTATTGTCTAACCAAATGCGACATTGTATAACTGGGGGAAGGGGAGGAGGTGTGTGTGTGTGTGTGTGTGAAATGATCAATTGAAAGCCCAATCAAGGTTTAACAGATAGGCCAGCAGTCAACCCCTGTTTGATATCAAAGGTGTTTTATTTCTGGTCCCTTTTTCGTGTCACTGAAAGAATGCTTCCTACGTGTGGATTAATTAAAGTGTAAACATTAAATATTGATTGATGCATTATCAGCCAGCAGCAGTTGCCTCCGCTCCGATTGATTTCCACAGTGATTTATTGTCATATTTGTGAAGTCATTTCACTTGATAACAAAGAGAATTAGGCTACTACCTTTGCTGTTCTCTTGTGTTCATAGATTCCTCTCCGGGGTTCTTTTTTTCACCCTTCCACTACCGAGCTTAAAAAACATCTTTATTGAAACGAAGAAGCGCTTTCATAATGCTGTTACGTCTTTTGACTAAGCTCATCTGAATTCGAAGCGGAAGAAATTCACTTAGAGCCTTATGCATGAACGAAAACATGGAGAAATCTTTGCTCGATTAGTTTATTTATGTATTTATTTATTAGTGAGATTTATATACCACCTCACAGTGCAAGCACTCTCTAAGCGGTTTACCCCAGTAAGCAATGTATATTTATATTGCCCCCAACAATCTGGGTCCTCATTTTACCTACCTCGGAAGGATGGAAGGCTGAGCCAACCCTGAGCCGGTGAGATTTGAACCGCTGACCTGCGGATCACAGTCAGCTAAAGTGGCCTGCCTCTAACCACTGCGCCACCTCGGCTCTTCCATTCTTAGTTCAGCAGATTGTCCAAATATAACATCCTACCAAAGAGGTGAGATCCAACAGGACTTAACTTCTGAGAGAATAAATAAAGGATTGAAATAGAAAGTCCACTGGAATAAATCTTGAGTCTAAAATCAGTGAATTTCTCCTTTACCATAGTTACAGTAAGACAGATTCCTAATTTCTTGGTATTCTAATTTCTAATAATCGGTCCAAAAGTTTGCATAGTCCAATGCCAGTGGAAGGTGCCAACACATATAAGTTGAAACATAGGGCGGGGAAAGGGAAAGGGAAAGGGAAAGGGGAAGGGGAAGGGGAAGGGGAAGGGGAAGGGGAAGGGGAAGGGGAAGGGAAAGGGGAAGGGGAAGGGGAAGGGAAAGATAATGGCTAAAGAAACCAAGCAAAACTTAAAAATAAAATCCTACTAATTAATAATCACAAACCAATACACAAAAAAAACCAGCCCAGGATTTGCAGCCAATCGCATATAAATAGGAATCTTGCAATGCATTTGGTCTTGGATTATCTCAAACTGCTTAAACTTTAGAAAAGTAGGTATCATTTTTCTTTTGCACCACTATCCCAAGGATTCATCATTAGAGATGGATCTCAAACAGCCTGAGGAATAAATTGCCCTTTGGAGCTGCTCATGCAAACTGTAGTCCTCAAGGAAGAGATCTTCAGACCCACCTCATCGAGATATAGAATGTGCCACCTGATCCTGAGTAAGGAGTTTGGGCCTTTGGTGTAGCCCAGCGGATGTGGAACCAACCATTGGCCAGCTGTACATGTGCCCAACATTTCAAAAAGCAAGAACAAAGATTATGGATAAGGCCTCTCAGTAAGTATGAACTCTGAGGGATCCTTGGTGCTCTCTGAGCTTGGTTGTTTTCTTGCAGACATTTCATTACCACTGATGATGCTACCCTGTTGGGTCATGACACATCTGTAAGAAAACAACCAAGCTCAGAGACCACCAAGGACCCCAAAATCATCATCATCATCATCCTCCAAAAACAATCAACAGCCAAGCTCAAAGAGCGCCAAGGACCCCACAGTCCAGCCCCAAGCTACAAATATTCTCCTTTATCAGTAGGAACTTTGTTCCTCCCTATCCTTTAGTCCAAATTAGAATCTGAGGTAAAAATCTGAAAGCTCCCCAAAAACAATCAACAGCCACGCTCAAAGAGCGCCAAGGACCCCACAGTCCAGCCCTGAGCTACAAATATTCTCCTTTATCAGTAGGAACTCTGTTCTTCCCTATCCTTCAGTCCAAATTAGAATCTGAGGTAAAAATCTGAAAGCTCAAGTTCAAGAGCCTTCCATTCCAGACCTTTGAGTTCCCAACTATATTTCCAAACAAGTGTTCAGTGCTCATCTTCAGCCAGGTGTCTGACATTCTCCTGAACTGGTTTCCCACTGGGATTTACTTCTACTGACCAGCTACATCATTATTTCAAGCAGAACTGTCCTATTGCCTGTTTTCATTCGAAGCTCTCCTACAGAGGGGGAAGAAGTAGTATCATTTTTTTCCACACCATGTGCAAGGAGTTTAATTTTGAGGAAACATCAGTCAGAGGCCCAATTCCACAGGTAAAGTCCTGGAGGATGTAGTTGTTGTAGATGTTGCTGTCGAGATCAGACGTTCTGGAGAAAACGTGTAGAAAATTCAGTGCAAATTTATGAGCATTTTTGAATTGTGAACCACTGTAGATATTGAGTATACGGCTGAATTCATGTAAAACCGGCATAGTCCAAAGATAAACCACAAATTGTGAGGTAGACGTTATTCATGCAGAAGCCGGTTTTTTTCCTGACGTCTCTACTTACAGGTTTTCTGTCTCCTCATTCCTCCAACAACAAGATGGCTTGTAAAATGTGAATCTTTTTATCACCAAAATCTGGGCTTACTCTAAAGATTCTGGACTCACACACACCCAAAAGTCGAGTAAGATGTGATCCTCAAGTCATCCAGTGATGGTTACTTGATCACTTATTGATTTTGGAAAAAACATTGAGAGCCAAGGTAGTGAGCAGCTGGCCACAATAAAAGCTCAGTGACCTCAGTGGTGAGAAACAAAATGTATTCATGAAATGCCCTTGTTACACATTAACAAAAGTGTGTGTGTGTGTGTGTGTGTGTGTGTGTGTGTGTGTGTGTGTGTGTGTGTGTGTGTGTGTGTGAGACTTGCATTTACAACATATTTTGCCATGATTTAACATTGGAAGAAGGAATGCTAGTAAAAAACCACTGGAATCAATCATAGGCAAAGCTCTCTCTCTCTCTCTCTCTCTCTCTCTCTCTCTCTCTCTCTCTCTCTCTCTCTCTCTCTCTCTCTCTCTCTCTCTCTCTCTCTCTCTCTCTCTCACACACACACACACACACACACACACACACACACACACACACACACACACACAGTAATAGGAAACTGGTGTTCTGACCAAGTAGTAAAACATTAACCTTAAACCAGCACAGCAGTGGCTAAACAACAAACTGAAGTTTGGGGGGTTGGGAATTGAAAGATTAGTTTTGAGGATCTAATTCCAATTGAAGATGATCCCTATGCAGTGCCAACTGTCCCTTCCTGGAATAAGGAATATAAATCCTTCCATTCCTCACTCTTCTGTCAGAGCTGAAGAAGCTTCTTGGATGAGAAGCGAAACGTCTTCAAAAGAAAAAAACAAGAAAGCCCAGTTGCCTCCTGAAAAAGCACATCCAGGACATTCCATGTCCTGGATGACTGACAATCTCTACAGACCTTCCTGGAATAAGTCATTCAGTTGTTGTTGCCTCTTCCAAATGTTCCCAAATTGTCCCCAGGATTGTTAAGAGGGAAGGACTGAAACGGGTCATTTCCCACTGAATAGCAGATATGGAACTGTGATTGAATTGCCAAAGAAAACGATGTTGAGACTAGATTTCAGCTAGGGGTATCTACTTTATTTTAAATTTAGTTTTAAATTAGATACTAGACTGTCAATCGGGGTGATATGATAGCAACAAAGATGATTGGGGGACCAGAGGCTAAAACATATGAAGAACGGTTGCAGGAACTGGGTATGTCTAGTTAAATGAAAAGAAGGACTAGGGGAGACATGATAGCAGTATTCCAATATCTCCGGGGTTGCCACAAACAAGAGGGAGTCAAACTATTCTCCAAAGCACCTGAGGGCAGGACAAGAAGCAATGGGTGGAAACTAAACAAGGAGAGAAGCAACTTAGAACTAAGGAGAAATTTCCTGACAGTGAGAACAATTAACCAGTGGAACAGCTTGCCTCCAGAAGTTGTGAATGCTCCAACACGGGAAGTTTTTAAGAAGAGATAGGACAATCATTTGTCTGGAATGGTGCAGGGTTTCCTGCCTGAGCAGGGGGTTGGACTAGAAGACCTTCAAGGTCCCTTCCAACTCTGTTATTCTATTATTCAGTCTTCCAGTACTTGAGGGGCTGTCACAGAGAAGACGGGGTTGACCAATTCTCCAAAGCACCTGATGAGAGGACAAGAAGAAATGGGTGGAAGATTCTTTCCTCTGCTGTGTCATTCCTTGATTGAGTTTCAACAGAGCCCAGATTTGAATTCTAAATTCTTTGAGCAGATCTCAATCATCTCTTCAGATGTTCGTTCAAACTGGTCCATCCTCTTCAACACCTTTATCACCATCACAGTACATTCCGTATCTCCATCCAGGTCCTACTTCCTGCAAGGGAGAGGAGGACCTGCCTTAAAATGGCAACAGAGAAATCCCATGCACTGAAGGGAAGATGACAAGGAACTGCTCTGTCACCAGAATGTTCCTTCTTCTTATCTTCATCCTCTCCTAAAAGAACAATGCTCATATTTTGCATGCTAAATCCAACTCCATAGGTATTCAAGAAGACAGCATCCCTTGGGATTTTACAGAGATTAATTAGCTTTCTTTAATCTTAATTCAAAGCAGATCTGACTGCCATTTTTTCAGCTGTGAGAACTTATGCACTGAAAGAAAAGAAAAAGAACATTTATATTCCCTCAGAATATAAATGAAGAATATTCTTCTTCTTCTTCTTCTTCTTCTTCTTCTTCTTCTTCTTCTTCTTCTTCTTCTTCTTCTTCTTCTTCTTCTTCTTCTTCTTCTTCTTCTTCTTCTTCTTCTTCTTCTTCCTCTTCTTCTTCTTCTTCTTCTCCTCCTCCTCCTCCTCCTCCTCCTCCTCCTCCTCCTCCTCCTCCTCCCCTCCTCCTCCTCCTCCTCCTCCTCCTCCTCCTCCTCCTCCTCCTCCTCCTCCTCCTCCTCCTCCTCTCAATTACAAGTTGCCTGACTGTCTTTGCTGTGTTATTTCCTGAAATTGTATATAATTGGTTTTGAAAAGACTGGAACATAGTTTTGAAGTTGGCTAAAAGCATGACTTCTTGATCACTGCTTACATCATGTTATTTTGCACTTCCTGAAAATGGATTATCTTTGATAATAAATGCAAATTAGGGGGCAATAAATTACAAGTCAACCCATGTCTGTTTATATGGAATATAATTAACTCCAGATTCTTTTACATAGTATTTATCTTAATAATCATCTCCTGTACAGTAAAAGAGCATAAACTTGCTTCTTTTTCATTTTTTCTTCCAGTTATTATATGCCAATTTTTTAAAAAAAATATATATAGTACATAATTTAATTCTAAACTGGAGTGACAATTTTTGAAAGAAAGATTTGAAATAAATGAAAAGTAAACTGGGTTTAATTTTGTTTGAGTTATTGAGTGCTTTCTCAATATTTCTTTCGCTGATCTTTTCCAGAAATTGTTTCTAAAATCATTTGTGTGTGTGTGTGTGTGTGTGTGTGTGTGTGTGTGTGTGTGTGTGTGTGTGTGTGTATGTGTAGATTCTATATTTATCTTCTTATATATTTATCTCATTTATATTTTGGATTTGTTTTGTTTTGTTTTGTTTTGTTTTGTTTTGTTTTGTTTTGTTTTGTTTTGTTTTGTTTTGTTTTGTTTTGTTTTGTTTTGTTTTGTTTTGTTTTGTTTTGTTATGTTATGTTATTTTATTTTATTTTATTTTGTCATTTCATTTCATTTCATTTCATTATTTATTTTATTTTATTTTATTATTTTATTTTATTTTATTTTATTATTATTTTATTTTATTATTTTATTTTATTTTATTTTATTTTATTTTATTTTATTTTATTTTATTTTATTTTATTTTATTTTATTTTATTTTATTTTATTTTATTTTATTTTATTATTTTATTATTTTATTTTATTTTATTTTATTTTATTTTATTTTATTTTATTTTATTTTATTTTATTTTATTTTATTTTATTTTATTTTATTTTATTATTTTATTTTATTATTTTGAAAGCAAGCAAGAGAAAGTTTTTGCCAGGAATTTAGATAAAGACATGGCTATATTCTGCATTTTATGGTAACTATATATTCTTCACCTGTGATATTCTGGTTCGGTTAACAAATACACTTAATATATTATAATATAATATATTATATGAATATATTCACTGCCCAGTAAGAGTTTTGCGTGTTTGAAACAAATATTTTATGGGCTGACAGTCATCAACGAGAGAGGCCTGAGGGGAAAAATGTCCCTCAGGAAAGATATTCTCAGCAAACAGAGGGCAGTTATGGTTTAACTTCATACATGATAAACAATAATGCATTAATATTTATATTAACTTCTCCTGTGCTGCTATTTCAAGAATATTCCTGGGAAAGAAGAAATTCATAGATTTTGGATTCGATCTTCCCAACATGGGATGGGATGGGATGGGATGGGATGGGATGGGATAGGATAGGATAGGATAGGATAGGATAGGATAGGATAGGATAGGATAGGATAGGATAGGATAGGATAGGATAGATCCTCCTCCTTTTTTCCCTACAACAATAACTGGATAACTGGACCCTGGATGGACCATTTTTCAAAACAGAACATGGTTTCCACAGTAGTAATCATGATAAATCTGTTTTGATGCTGTTGTTTATTTTTGTTGTTAATTAAAATGAAAGCCGGCTTCATTTGGAGAGTTCAAGAGTGGCATTAAGTCCCTGTTTTATCCCTATAGCAACAATTTTGGCGGTAAGGTAGACCTCAGACAACTGGTCTGGTGGCTGGTCCAAATCACCTGCTAAACCTCTTGGTTGAATCAGAACTTGAAACTGGATCTTCTCCATCTTAACTTGATTCCTTAATGGTGATACCTTACTGCAATACACAGAGCCCTTCTTGTTTCAAAAATGTCCAAGAAAATGATCATTCCTTCAACTACGACTAGATTATCAAAACCCCTAAGATACTTGAGTGAAATACCATCCACACGTTTCTGCAGAAGAATCATAATTCAACATCTGAACTGGATTTCCAATTTGGCTGGAGAGGACTTCTATTCAAAGCCTTTAGGAAGCTTCTGCTGGCCAACATTGGGTAAGTGTACATAAGGCAAGTGGAGAAATGGTCTAATCCAATTCAGGGCAGTTTTCGAAAAGCTATTTTTACCACACCTACCATCTTTCTAGGATGGTTAAGACACTTGGCTTGTCAGCTGGAAAGCCGGCAACCCAAGTTTGAGACCCGAGCACCATGTGATGGGTGAGCTCCCATCCTCACCCTAGCTCAGTGTTTCTCAACCTTGGCAGTTTGAAGATGTGTGGACTTCAACTCCCAGAATTCCCCAGCCAGCGTTGCTGGCTGTGGAATTCTGGGAGTTGAAGTCCACACATCTTCAAACTGCCAAGGTTGAGAAACACTGCCCTAGCTACTGCCCACCTAGCCTACCTCAATCGGTGGGCTAGGCCACGGGTGTCAAACTCGATTTCATTGAGGGCCATATCAGGGTTGTGTTTGACCTTGGGGGGGGGGAAGGTGGGCAAGGCCAAGGTGGGCGTGACCAACTTTACATCACTTGTGTCAGGGGCGCCTGTGGGGGCAACAGCTTCCTGCAACCCTTTGCTGGTGAAAATGGAGCTCGGGAAGGCCACCCACAGATCTCCTGAGCTCCATTTTCACTTGCAGAGGCATTGCGGGCCCTGTTTTCATTGTGGGCCAGATCAAAGCACCCCATGGGCCAGATCTGGCCCCCGGGCCTTGCGTTTGACACCCCTGGGCAGTCTTTTATCTCATTGGTCCCTTAGCAGCATTTCTTCACCCATTATCCCAAGGTCATTCCTTCATATTATTATATCTGCAGAGGGTGTGGTGGCTCAGATGAGCCTGTCAGCTGGAAAGCTGTTAGCCTGGGTTCGAGACCGAGCACCACAAGATGGGATGAACTTCTGTTCCTTGCTCCAGGTCCCGCCCACCTAGCAATACAAAAGCATGCAAATGCAAGCAGATAAATAGGTACCACTTCTGTGGAAAGGTACTGTAACAGTGATGTCTGTGATGTCGTGCTGGCCACATGACCACGGAAATGTCTTTGGGCAGCCTCAATGGCCTTAAACAGAGATGAGCAGCGCCCCCTATAATCGGCAACAACTAGTGTAGTAAAATCCGCAACGCCTCCTGCTACCATCCTTCTACTCCCCAAAGTAAAGGAAGTCAATAAAGGAAAGTTTTGATATACTTTCTTAAGATAGTTTCTGACTGGTATGAGATACCCCTGTGGGTGACTTTTGATCTTTGCTACTCTTGGTAAGGTTTTGTGGTTTCTCATCGTTCTTCCAAAGGGACCGAAGAAAGATAAATGGCATTTCTGTTACTTTTGCTTGAATTGCAGCCTTTTCCATTGCTTGTGCTAAAGAGATCCATTAGCACAACACAATAGAAAACGTTGATAAATGATGGGAGATTAAACTTTGGACAATGCATTACAAGAAAAACCATAAACCGCATTATTACTCAGACATAAACCATTTCCTACTTGGATGACAAGCAGATTTCTTCTCCACGGGGGGCTCCATCTCACCCCGATTTTCATTATTCACCACTAATATATCTGCAGCAGCCACAAAAAGTTCCCATCTCCTATCTTTCTTTTAAGTATCATAAGAGGTCCCTGGTGTGGTTGGGTTTCTCTGAAATCTATAAAAATTCTGATTCAAGTTGGACCACATCCATGTATATATAATTCCATCAGTGGAACATTGCAGTCATATGAGACTATGGAAGCTACCGATCTTCTTTCCTGCACTTTCTACAATATTTTGCTTTTGTAGAAATGATTTTTTTTTTTTGCAAAACTCTAACATTGCCTCTACTGACTCTTTTCAGTCCTTACTGCTGCAGCTTCCAGAGTAGCAACAGGCCATTAGGAGCCATGGTGGCACAGTGGTTAGAGTACAGCACTGCAGGCTACTTCTGCTGACTGCTGATTGCCAGTCAGTAATGGGTTTCACTTACCTCTGCTACTGGTTCAGAGATGTGCGCACGCACAAACTTGTTTCGTGCGCACGTACCGCTTCTGCGCATGCACAAATTGTCCGTGATGACGTCCGGGCGGGTGGGCGGAGCCTCCCACCACCGCCACTACCGGTTCGCCCGAACCGGGGTGAACCGGTAGCAACCCACCACTGTTGCCAGCAGTTAGGCAGTTCAAGTCCCACCGGCTCAAGGTTGACTTGGCCTTCCATCGTTCCGAGGTGGGTAAAATGAGGACCCAGATTGTTGGGGGCAAGAGGCTGATTTGTAAACCGCTTAGAGAGGGCTGTAAAGCACTATGAAGCGGTATATAAGTCTAAGTGCTATTGCTATTGCTATTAGATACAAAAAAGACGTTTCTTGCTCTTGCCCTAAAAGAATCTTCTCTTGACCTCACTCTTCCCAGATCTGTTGAACTACAAATCTCGCCATCCCTTGCCCACGCAGGAATTGTAGTTCAGCAATTTGGAAGGTACTGAGTCAGCAGAGGCAATGTTAGAGTTTTGCAAAAAAAATATTCATTTGTCACAACCATTCCTGAACAAAACGTGATGATCTTATCAACGATAATATCCCACGATTTAGTTAGACTAGTCACGCGTTGCGCAAATTGCAGCTCCAGTTTGCGAGAAGATTCTATAAATCATAACCGTTTGGCAACATTTCCTAAAATATTTACACAAGTCCCCGTACTTCTCAGTTTTCAACTTGGAAAAGCTGCACAGATTCCGGATTGAGTAATAGCGATGCTTTTTTTTAAAAAAAACAAACCAAATCAAAACAAAACAAAACTTTTCATTCAAAGGCTACTTTTAAGTTTTCATAAAAAGGGAAATGAACAGGGGAATGGGGCAAGAACAGTTGCGAAATTAGCATAAGAGACATTAAAATCCTTCCTATAATCCTATTTACATGTCTCGTTAGATGTGGCTGCTATTTCCGTACTTCTTGTATGTGGCTAACGTAGAAGAAAAAGCAAGCAAATGCAGATAATATTTATTCTGCTACAAGCAAAGTCAGGGCAGGTTCAAAATTCCATGTCCTTTTTTTAAAAAATACTCAGAGATGAATTAATGAACTAATTATTAGAGTAACTAACAGAGTGGTGTTAAATCATACAGCTCAACATACGACCACAGTTGAGCCCAAAATTTCTGTTTGCTAAGAGAAACATTTGTTCAGTGAATTTTGCCCCATTTTATGACCTTCCTTGCCGCAGTTATTAAGTGAACTGCTGCAGTTGTTAAGTTAGTAACCCGGTTGTTAAGTGAATCCGGTTTCCCCATTGACTTTGCTTGTCAGGGGGTCACAAAAGGGGATCACGCGACCACAAGGCACTGCAAACATCATAACTATGAACCAGTTGCCAACCATCTGAATTTGGATCCCATGGCTAGGGAGATGCTACAATGGTTGTAAGTCTGAAAAATGGTCATAAGTCACTTAAGTGACCTTGTAGGTCTCAGCTTTGATCCTTATCTAGGCAAAGAACTAAGGACCCCATGGAGCTATCAGTAAAGGAGAATAGTTGTAGCTCAGGATTGATATGAGGAGTCCTTGGTACTTTCTGAGCTTGGTTGTTTTCTTGCAGACGTTTCATTACCCAAACTATGTAACTTCATCAGTGCTAGTGATGAACCAACAGCTAGCACTGATGAATGTCTATGGAGATTCTCAGTCATCCAGGTCATGGTTGTCCCAAAGGTGCTTTTTCAAGAGGCAACTGGGCTTTCTTTTGCCTTGAATATGTTTCACTTCTGAACTGAAGAAGCTTCTTGAATGAGAAGCGAAACGTCTTCAAGGAAAAACAAAGAAAAATCCTGTTGCCTCTTGAAAAACGCACCTTTGGGACAGCCATGACCTGGATGACTGAGAATCTCCATAGACATTCATCAGTGCTAGTTGCTGGTTAATCACTAGCACCAACGAGGCTACCTAATTTGGGCAATGAAACCCAAACCAAGAAAGCAACCAAGCTCAGAGAGCACCAAGGACCCCTCATTTCAACCCTGAGCTACAACTATTCTCCTTTACTGACAGCTCCATGTGGTCCTTAGTTCTTTGCCTAGATAAGGATCAAAGCTGAGTGTCAAGGTTCCAAACAGCATCCAAAATTAAATCAGAGTCCCAGGCAACAGATTGCTCAAAGTTCCAATTTATTAACAGAGCCACATTGGCACATCTGTGAGAATTCACATCTGAATCTAAAGCTATGAGGGTTTCTCCACCCAGTTTTAAAGTTCATTCCCGTGTTCCCACACCCATAAGTTCATCACGTTGACCAGTCGTCTTTTGCCAACGTGTCCATTACTCCCATCAGCTTCCGGCCAGGTGCTGAACAAAGGATGACCTTGAAAACCTAGAAGGGATTTGTTATGGCTATGTGTCTACATCACTCGTGCAACCGCCCCTCCCAAATTCCCACAGCAAGAATACATTCTAAAGCATCAAGTGTGGCAGGCCAAAGTCTCAAATAAAATATGACTTCGGCCTGACACTGAGACCTACAAGATTACTTGAGTGACTCATGACCATTTTTCACACTTACAACCCAGGGGTGAAATCCTCTGAAGTCTGCTACCGGTTCGCTTTGCGTGTGCTTTTTGGATGCATGCGCGCCGCAGGCACTACCGTGCAGTGCTGAAAAGGGAGCATTTTGAAGCCATCAGAGTCTGCAAAGGTAAGTAGAACAGCGAGGGGGAATCAGCTGTGCTGCTCAATTAGCTAGAATCCTGCTTTCTAGCTAATCTAGATCGTGCGGCACAGCTGATCATTGCACAGCTGGTCGTCGGATATACAGGTTTGCCGGCACTAGTAGCATTTTTTACTACTGGTTCAGGCGAACCAGTCTAAACCGGTAGCATTTCAACTCTGTTACAACTGTTGAAGCATCCCCGTGGCCATGCGATCCACATGGAACGTCTGCATGTAAATAACCAAGCTCAGAGAGCACCAATGTAGCTCTCAATAGACATCCTCGGTGATCCATGAAAGGCACTGAAATATCACTGGACGGAGTCAGCCTTCTCTCCAAACTATTGAGATCAAATCTGCTCTTTCAAACGCTTTCAAAGGTCTCCAACTCCAATGGAATCAGAAAGAGACGTTCCTCGGTTCCCAGCCACTTCTTATGAATTAGTTACATTCTAACAGTAAGCATTTTCTTTTTTTGTCTTCAAATGGGGGGGGAGGGGAAAGGACCCTGTAAAACCCCCACAATGGATGTCCTTACTGCATTTCCAAACATCAAATTCTGAATTATACAAGGGTTAGACAGCCTGGTGGGTAACTACACTGGCCTTTCATGTCTCATTATGTTGTTAATTAGCTAATGTTTGTAAAGCACTTTGAAGATGAAAGACATCCATATACATTCCAAGTATTATTATCTCTGGAGAACTGAGTTCAGCTAAGAGGTGCCTAATTACACATGCAATAAATTAGATTTAATGAATCTCCGAATCCTCTCTCTCTCTCTCTCTCTCTCTCTCTCCTCTCTCTCTCTCTCTCTCTCTCTCTCTCTCTCTCTCTCTCTCTCTCTCTCTCTCTCTCTCTCTCTCTCTCTCTCTCTGTGTGTGTGTGGTGTGTGTGTGTGTGTGTGTGTGTGTGTGTGTGTGTGTGTGTGTGTGAGAGAGAGAGAGAGAGAGAGAGAGAGAGAGAGAGAGAGAGAGATGTACGAGCTTCAATCAGGCATTGCGATACACGGAAAGAGGTTTTTGCTGAAGATGCAATTGTATATGACAATCAACAAGGGGAAAATAAATTGCCCAATGATGGGACAGTTTGGGAAGTTGGGGCCACCTTTCTTGTAAATTTAAAACTTCTTTGTACCATCTTCAGAAATCAGGTTTTGCATGAATGAATCAGCTACATGCATACAACCATCGACTTACAAACACAACTGGGACCAGAAATTCTATTGCTAAGCAAGATGGTTGATAAGCGAGCTGCATACAATTTTACCACCTTTTGGCCACGATGGTTAAGCGAATCAAGCAGTTGTTAAATGTATGGCATGTTTACTTGGGTAAAGATCCGGGATCTGGTCAAACAGTTCCACGAGAAATACCCTCAAAAACCAAAGGGACCTCCGGTGGGGAGGAAGAGGTGGTTGATTTGAGCACTGATTAACCTCTCTGTGGTTTCTTTTCTTTTCCGGAAGCTTCTCATCAGTTAAGGAGGCCCGACTGTCAACCCTGAAGCAAACCTGGCTGAGGCCATCTTTGAGGCTTCAGGGTTGCCACACTGAAGAAGGAGGGACAGGGAGGGGAGAGATAGATAGCTGGGGGGGGGGGGTTGTAGTCAAAATGAAAAGTTTTCCTGTGGGAACCAAGGACATTCTAACAGGTGGCTGGGGGGAGAGGAGGAGTGGAGTAACCAAGCAACCGGCCAGCACCTCTATTGGACCATGTGACTGATGACTTTGGGGGAAGGGGAAACTTTTACTTCCTAATCTGGTGAAAACCACGGGAACTTTCAGAGTCGGTTTTCACCAGTTGTGCCAATATGATGCATCCAATAAATCGTTCCTTGTGGAATCTACCACAATCTGTGTTCCGCTTTCCATGGATGCATTACTTGGAACACTGACAGCATGGTTGTTAAGTGAATCTGGCTTCCCCTATCGCCTTTGCTTCTCAGACACCAACTGAAAAATTGCAAATGGCGATCACATGACCCTGGGATACTGCAACCATCATAAATACATACCGGTTGCCAAGCAGCTGAATTTTGACCTTGTGGTCACAGGGGCCATAAGTGTGAGGACCGCTTGCAAGTCACTTCTTTCAATGCCATTGTAACTTCAGACAGTCGCTAAACAAATGGTTATAATTCGAGGACGGTATGTCTAGATGCCGTTTGCTGCTTTGAGAAGGGGGGAAAAAAGCTAGCCAATATGATGTAATCAAATTAGATTCTTGCCTATAAGTAGGAGCTATTTCGGGAGGTCCTTGGAACGAGCCAGTTTCGCTCTTTACCGTCTGGATCAAACGTCTGCAGGAAACCAAATGCAGAAGCGCAAATTTCCACATCTGAATCAGAGGCCATGAATTTGTGGCATGAAAGACCTGTCGTCCCATTCTGGTTTCGCTTTTAAAGAAGAAAGTTGGTATTGTTTCGTAATTGCTTGAAGAGCAGGACGTGGTCCGGATCAACCATCTCCTCAGCACTGCAAGATGGCGGCCACCTGATAAACCCTGTTGATTTATGACAGCGGGTGGATTAAAAACAAAGGTCACAGTTTAAGGCCACGCTGGGTTTTCTATATGCTTCCATACTAGTTACCCATGTTTTACCAATCTTTAATTTCATTTCATTTAATTTAATTAAAAGTTCTTATAGGCCGCCCAATCCCGTAGGACTCAGGGCGGCGTACAACAGAAATAAGAATGATACAATAAAATAATTTTAAAACATTGCATTACATTTAAGAACCATTCATACATGGGGGAATCCGCTCTTCACCCCGCCTGCCGGAAGAGCCATGTTTTTACGGCTTTACGGAAGGCCAGTAGAGTGGGGATAGTCCGGATTTCTGGTGGGAGTTGGTTCCAGAGAGATGGGGCTCCCACAGAGAAGGCTCTCCCCCTAGGACCCGCCAACTGACATTGTTTACTTGTTTTGTGTTGGTTTTTCGGTCTATTTACACTTAGTAGGTGAAGCAATGGAAAACTGGTCCACAGAGCAGAAAGGGGACAAGCTTCCTTAACTTCATGGATTTCCCCCTTCAAAAACAAAAAGATGGGTTTTCTCACAGCTTGCCCCAAAAGAAAAAAACACACCCAATGTTGTCCAAATGTTGTCCATCACACATTGGCTAGCTTCATGATGATGTTCGTCCATCGTATTCGAAGAGGACCTTAACATCTATCATAGACCTGAGTCGCCTGTGTGCAGGTCCGCAGCTACAGCTCCCAGTGTATCCACACCTGTTGCTTTGTCACTCACCCATCACCACAGGACTTGGGGGGGGGGAATGTCAAGACTTGTGCATGAATTAGATTAAAGTGAGGGAGAGGTGCGCATAGTCAGCCTCACTCTCTCTTCCCAGATTCCATCTTGCTCCAAATAGCAGGACAAGAGTCGAGACAGTTGGAGATGGGTTGGGCGCAGTGGTTGACCAGGGCGTATTTCGTGTCTTGCCGTGCTCTTAGCGTACCACATCGCTTGCAGAGACCGCCTTCATGACCATTGTCCTATTCTAGTAGATTTCATCCGCTCAGTCCGCCAGAATCTGTCTTCACAAGCTCGGGATAGACAAGTCCCTATCTCACTGAAGGTCGATGACCCAACGGCTACTCTCAACCTGGTTTGGCCAGCCTGTCAAAGCTGTTGCCTGGGGTGTGGCCGCTGCGCATGCTACAGCTGCTAGGAGCCACAGGTGAGAGCTGAGTGACAGGTGGGGACCAATGATGAACGAGCTGCCCTAAAAGCTGCCCTAAAAGCTGCCTAAAATGAGCTGCCGTAAAAGGGACACAACATGCCCCTACACCAGAGGTGCTACCCCTCCCTGAACACCCCATACACCCCATGATGCAGATTCATACAACACCCTTGACAACCCAATGGCTCCATTTTATGGATTTACACAAAGCAATGTAAACACACTTAGAATACTGCATCCGGCTTTGGTCACCATATTATAAAAAAGATGTAGAGACAGCGTGCAGAAAGGAGCAACAAAGATGATAAAAGGAAGGACATGATGGCAGTCTTCCCATATTTGAGGGGCTGCCTCAAAGAAGAGGGGGTCAAGCTATTTTCCAAAGCATCATCAGAAGCAAGAAACTTCCTAACAGTGAGAACAATTAACCAGTGGAACAGCTTCCCTCCAGGCATTGTGAGTGCCCCAATACTAGAAATTTCCATTTGCCCGGAATAGGGTCTCCTGTTTGTGTAAGGGTTGGGCTAGAAGACCTCCAAGATCCCTGCCAACTCTGTTGTTCTGTTAAACAAACCAGTTAGGCTAAATTGTGAAATACTAAACAAAGTTAAAATTAACCAAGCTTTGCACATCATGTGAATGCAGCTGCTAGGGTATCAGTTGACCTGGTTACACTGGAGATCCAATCTCAGCCGCCAGAGCCAACTTTTAAAGCAGAATTCGATGTCTTCCAAGTTCAATGAACATCCTGGAAGTTTCAAGAGGTTACTTTCAGCCAACTCCACCGCCACACACACAAAAGGTCTACTTCTCCTTCTGGCTATTTATAAACCTATAAACAGGCCTTCCAGTTTTTAAACCGTAAGCGTGAATTGCTTCAAAAATTAGAGAGAATGTGTATTACTCTCCGTTTTCATTTAAGTTTTGAAGGAGATTTAAACTTGTTAGGATCTTAGCTTCAGGTGTTTGGACCAACATGGGAAGTTCAGAGACAGCTTCCCCTCTCTCCTAACTGTCCTATTGATATGAATAAGGAGATGGTCATCTCACACATCTTCCAAGTGAGACAAAATTTGCCTTCAGCAACCAAGGGAGACTGTGTGTCCCCATCAACAATTCTTTGGAGAGGTACCTAATCAAGCTATCTGATCACAGTTTCCCCGGTGAGATGTGTTCCATTAATAGAGTAGAGTAGAGTAGAGTAGAGTAGAGTAGAGTAGAGTAGAGTAGAGTAGAATAGAATAGAATAGAATAGAATAGAATAGAATAGAATAGAATAGAATAGAGAATGGAATGGAATGGAATGGAATGGAATGGAATGGAATGGAATGGAATAGAATAGAATAGAATATAGAATAGAATAGAATAGAATAGAATAGAATAGAATAGAATAGAATAGAATAGAATAGAATAGAATAGAATAGAGAATGGAATGGAATGGAATGGAATGGAATGGAATAGAATAGAATAGAATAGAATAGAATAGAATAGAATAGAATAGAATAGAATAGAATAGAATAGAATAGAATAGAATAGAATAGAATAGAATAGAGAATGGAATGGAATGGAATGGAATGGAATGGAATGGAATGGAATGGAATAGAATAGAATAGAATATAGAATAGAATAGAATAGAATAGAATAGAATAGAATAGAATAGAATAGAATAGAATAGAATAGAATAGAATAGAATAGAATAGAATAGAATAGAGAATGGAATGGAATGGAATGGAATAGAATAGAATAGAATAGAATAGAATAGAATAGAATAGAATAGAATAGAATAGAATAGAATAGAATAGAATAGAATAGAATAGAGAATGGAATGGAATGGAATGGAATGGAATGGAATAGAATAGAATAGAATAGAATAGAATAGAATAGAATAGAATAGAATAGAATAGAATAGAATAGAATAGGAGAATGGAATGGAATGGAATGGAATGGAATGGAATAGAATAGAATAGAATAGAATAGAATAGAATAGAATAGAATAGAATAGAATAGAATAGAATAGAGAATGGAATGGAATGGAATGGAATAGAATAGAATAGAATAGAATAGAATAGAATAGAATAGAATAGAATAGAATAGAGAATGGAATGGAATGGAATGGAATGGAATAGAATAGAATAGAATAGAATAGAATAGAATAGAATAGAATAGAATAGAGAATGGAATGGAATGGAATGGAATGGAATGGAATAGAATAGAATAGAATAGAATAGAATAGAATAGAATAGAATAGAATAGAATAGAATAGAATAGAATAGAGTAGAGTAGAGTAGAATAGAATAGAGAATGGAATGGAATGGAATGGAATGGAATGGAATGGAATGGAATGGAATAGAATAGAATAGAATAGAATAGAATAGAATAGAATAGAATAGAATAGAGAATGGAATGGAATGGAATGGAATGGAATGGAATAGAATAGAATAGAATAGAATAGAATAGAATAGAATAGAATAGAATAGAATAGAATAGAATAGAATAGAATAGAATAGAAAATGGAATGGAATGGAATGGAATGGAATGGAATGGAATAGAATAGAATAGAATAGAATAGAATAGAATAGAATAGAGAATGGAATGGAATAGAATAGAATAGAATAGAATAGAATAGAATAGAATAGAATAGAATAGAATAGAATAGAATAGAATAGAATAGAATTCTTTATTGGCCAAGTGTGATTGGACACACAAGGAATTTGTCTTTGGTGCATATGCTCTCAGTGTACATAAAAGAAAATATACATTTGTCAAGAATCATGAGGTACAACACTTAACTCTTTTTTTTTAATGTGGTGACCAAAACTGGATGCAGTATTCCAAGTGTGATCTTCTAATTTAAGTAAAGCCTGGATCCTCAATTCGCTACCCAACATAGATATTTCTTTCATCGTAAAACTTTGCTTCTCTCTGTCTTCCTATCTTTGGTAACAGCATACCTCTCCTTTTGCTTTGCTTCATTGCTGAAAAATAAACTCTGAGCTTGGTATCTCATCTCCCAAAACAAAACCAAACTCCAAACTAATTACAGTTTGAAAATTTATATTTTTTTTTCCTCCAGGCAGGCAATCCAATAAAAAGTAACTTTAGATATAACATCTACTCTAACCCTCAGGCTACGATTAAACGTTTTTAAAGTGCGGCAAACTTCTCAACTAATTTTTATTTAGTTACTTGTTTACCGTGGAGCAAGATTTGATTCCCCAGGGTTTGTGATTTCAGGCTTTTTACAAGAAAACTCGGGGAATTATCAAGCCATCTGAAGGGCCACCCTGCCCATTTCGTTCCGTCATTAATTAGAGTAAAGCTTGTTTTTGAAAGTCATTTCATATCGCATCTGGACAGCCGTGGAACATGAGAGAAATGGAGTCACAGCCTTTTGTCTGCGGATTTGTTTGTGGGCAAGTTCTTCATTTCTGCAGTCAAAAGAGATAAGATCAGAAGGAGTCAGGGAAACCATTGTGCCGGCTAGATTTTGCAAGGGCTATTTTGGGGCATCTATATGAGCTTTCAACTCATCTGAGTGATGGGTCTTCATTCACATCCTCAGTGGAGCTGGTTGACAAAAGCTCTCCTGAACTTCAGTGTTGGTTGTCCTGAAGGTGCTTTTTCAAAAGGCAACTGGACTTTCTGGTTTTTCTTTGAAGGCGTTTTGCTTCTCGTCCAAGAAGCTTCTTCAGCTCTGACTGGATGGTGGGGAATGGAAGGATTTATACTCCTTGCAAACAGCTGGTCATTTCCAAAACAATGTGACCCTGAGGACACAGGTAAACCTCCAAATGGCCTCAAGGACTCTCTAAAAGAATGCAAATGACCAGCTGTCTGCAAGGAATATAAATCCTAACTTTCCCCATCCATCCAGTCAGAGCTGAAGAAGCTTCTTGGATGAGACGCAAAATGTCTTCAAAGAAAAACAAGAAAGTCTGTTTGTCTCTTGAAAAAGCACCTTTGGGACAACCATGACCTGGGCGACTGAGAATCTCCATAGACATTCAGTGTTGGTTGGAACATCTGAAGGTAATATGCTTTACGGAGATGGTAACATGCTTTAGTTTGGCAAGATTCTGTCTATACATGAGGAACAATAAAGAAATTGGCTTAGAACAATCACAATGTGTCTTTCTTGGTTAATTTAGAGCCTGGCATCATGAAAGGAGTTCTTTTTTAAAGAGCCATGGTGACGCAGAGGTTAGAATCAGTATTGCAGGCTAATTCTGCCGACAGCCAGCAGTTCGATCCTGACTGGCTGAAGGTTGACTCATCCTTCCATGCTTCCGAAGTCGGTAAAATGAGGACCCAGATTGTTGGGGATAATATGCTGAAATTTCCTGACAGTGAAACGTCTTGCCTCCAGAAGTTGTGGGTGCTCCAACACTGGAGATTTTAAAGAAGAGATTGGATAACCATTTGTCCAAAATGGCATAGGGTTTCCTGCCCAAGCAGTGGGTTGGGCTAGAAGTCTTCTGAGGTCCCTTCCAACTCTGTTATTCTGTTATTCTGTCAGATCATTACGGAATTTGGTACCACGCCAGCCATCTAGCTTACTACTGTATGAATATTTACCTCAGGCGTTTTCCCACAGTTAATTTGGACACGTCTATATGCTAAGAATTCCGTGCTTGAATCCTGCACTCAAAAACTTCCCTTTACGGAGAAAACACTATGCTTTGGCTGAAATTATAAAAAAATAATATATACTCTCCAGCTTCTTTATAAAACCCCCTGCCCAAATACTCCTGATCACAGAATATGTTTTAAAGCCGCCTATTTAGGAGCCGACAAATGTAACAGTAAACACACTTAAAAGGTGAGGCAGAGTTTTGACAAGAGACCAATTCCGCATGGATACGGTAGGTTTTTAAGGAGGGGAAGGAGGAGCAGCCCGGCTTCAATTTGGCAAATGAAATCTTTGCTTTCTCTCGCAAGTCATCTAGGCCCACCGGGATTTGCATAGAGATATGATATCTGTTATACTAATTATATCTATTTGCGCAGGTAAAAGCGGGCGTACCCCTGAGCCATGGCACCTATTAACCGATCAGGAGAGGCTGTGTGCAGCTGTGTTTTGATCGCTAGGAAAGGTTTCCTGGCATCCGAGCACTGAAATCACCTCCCTCAAGTTGACAAATGCATCCCAGCTCCTCGCAAGCAAAAATCAAGGGTTTTGGGGAAGGAAGAGGCAGAACACAACCACAAAGGATGAAAGAGGGAAATAAGCTTCCATCGTCACGGCCCTGCATAGTTACGCCCAACTTTTCTTCCAAATGTTGGTTTATCCTCCTCCCCACTTCTGGGCATTCCTGGCTTGTAAACTCAAAGATCACGGTTTGGGGGAGGCCTTGACACATCTCTCCCATAGTACTTTTAATTTTGAGGTTAGTTTTCACAGACCCGAAAATCTGTGTGTAAAAAGTTGATGTTCCGTACAAGGAGATTTTCATGTATCTTATATCTACGGAAGCGGTCCACTTTCTGGCTTGGTGGCCCAGTGGAGTGGGGGCAGAGGGGGTACTTATTTGTGAGTGGCAGGTGGGCTCAGGCATTCATGCATGAGTGGCAGGCGGGTGCTTCTCATGCATGCATTCGCCCGCCATTTGTGTGGCCCGGTTCTGAACAGGCCATGGGCCGGAAGTGGGCCACAGCTCAGGAGTTGGGGACCCCTGATCTATGGTGACCATATTTCCTTGGAAAAAATAAAATAAAGGGGCAGCTTCTGCAAGAGGCAAAGCTAAAAGTGGTTCCTAGGGATGAATATATATATATATATATATATATATATATATATATATATATATATATATATATATATATATATATATATATATATATATATATATATATATATATATATATATATATATATATATATATATATATATATATATATATATATATATATATAATTGTTTATGTTTGTAAGTTTGCTCTGCCAAAGAAAATTCAGCTGCCCTGTCTGAGGGAGATAGGTGGTGGTGACTTAGAAATAGAAAAATATAAATAAAATAAATAAATAAGAGCAAAACCAAGAAAAGCTAAAACAGTGCAGATGCTAGCAAGAAATTACGTGCTTATTTAATGTATTCAAGGGCCACCTATTTCTAAAGATGTTTAAAATCAAACCTAAGATGTACCAATCATCATACCGATGCATTCATTTGTACAGTTGGTCCCTGACTTACAACAGTTCATTTAGTGACCGTTCAAAGTTAAAATGGCACTGGAAAAAAAGGGACATGTCCGTTTTTCACACTTGTGACCGTTGCAACATCCCCATGGTCACATGATCAAAATTCGTACACTTGGCAACTGACTCATACTTACGATGGCTGCAGTGTCCTGCCACTCCTTTTGCGATCTTCTGACAAGCAAAGTCGATGCGGAAGCGACATAAGAACCATGTTACTAACTTAACTGCCGTGATTCACTTAACAACAGTGGCAAGCAAGGTTGTAAAATGGAGCAAAATTCATTTAAGAACTGTCTCAATTAGCAACAGAAATTTTGGGCTCAATTGTGGTCATAAGTCGAGGTCTACCTGTATTATATTTAACCATCACACAAGCCTGCGTTGCTGTCCGGTTCCTTATCGCATTTTCACATAACCTTTTATCCTTAACCTGGCTAAGCATCCTATCACATTTTCCCCCCATGGATTTTCCCTTCTTCCCACACCCATCACCCCCTTCTTCCTTCCTTTTACCAGGCAATTCCATCCTGCTATCAGTAATATTCCCGATTCCAGGAAAGACGTTGTTGAAGTTTATTCTCCTTCTAAACTTGGTTTCCTGAGTTCACGGCTAGCATTAGGTCATCGCACTTGGCTGTCAGGTTTCTTTGTGGCGATGAGCAATTCCAGGCCTTTCCTTCCACTTTCTGTTTTTCCAGCCTCTCTACCAGTTGTTGCTGGAATAAATTTCCAAAACTCCGGGCAGTTCTGAAATGAATTTAAAGAGGATGGGTTCTGGCCTGTTGGTTTGAGCTCGGAGCTCGGCAACTTGATTGGAAACATTTCGTCACCATTCGAGGAGCCATCGTCAGTGTGTTTCAAAATGGACTGACGACAATATCTTAAACCATAAATCATGGTTTTGTATCAGGTATAAGCCAGGCCATTGTGGCTTGCTCGGTAAACCATAGTTCAACAAACCCTCATGGGTTTTAATTAAACAATTGTTAATTAAACCATCGTTAATTAGACAATTAACCAGTGGAATGGCTTGCCTCCCGAAGTTGAGGGCACTCCAACACTGGAGGTTGTTAAGAAGAGATTGGACAGCCATTTGTCTGGAATGGGGTAGGGTTTCCTGCTTGAGCAGCGGGTTGGACTAGAAGGCCTCCAAGGTCCCTTCGAACCCGATTATTCTCTTCTGTTCTGTTGCATCTGTCAACCATCAGGCCATCCCCAAGCGCTTTCATCTCGCAAGCTCCTTCAATCTCCACCTGCTTTTTGGGAAAAGTTTCATTTGATAACTTTAGCAAATTCAAGGAAATACCTGGCATAGGGGGAGGCGTCAAAGGATTCTCTCTCCACAATGAACTGGCAGCCCCTCTAGAACTTTTCCATTTGCTCTTTGTCTTCTTGACATGCAGACGTCTATGTATCCCCTCAAGCTCTCTCCACACAGCTGAGAATATTTGTTTCCCTGAATATGATTGATTAGATGGGTTGTTTCTTTGAGACAGTGTCAGCCGCTCTCCAGGTGAATTTCTTCAGCATTCAAACTGCTCTCCTCAATGTCAGGATTTCTTTCCCTTCCTTCCTTCCTTCCTTCCTTCCTTCCTTCCTTCCTTCCTTCCTTCCTTCCTTCCTTCCTTCCTTCCTTCCTTTGTTCCTTCTTTCCTTCCTTCCTTCCTTCCTTCTTCCTCTCTTTCTCCTTCCCACTCCCTCTTTTTTATTTTCTTTCTGCTTTCTTTTTCATCTTCCTTCCTTCCTTCCTTTCTACCTCTCCTTCCCCATCTCTTTTTTCTTTTCATCTTTTCCTCCTTTCTTTCTCCTCCCTCCCTCCCTTCCTTCCTTCCTTCCTTTCTCATCTATATCTAATGGCTAATCTATAGCTATATAGCTATATAGAGTATCTATCTATCTATCTATCTATCTATCTATCTATCTATCTATCTATCTATCTATCTATCTATCTATCTATCTATCTATCTATCTATCTATCTATCTCTATCGATTGATCGATCGATAGATAGATAGATATAGATATAGATATAGATATAGATATAGATATAGATATAGATATAGATATAGATATAGATATAGATATAGATATAGATATAGATATAGATATAGATATATAATCATCTATATCTATGCTTAAGTACATGCATACATGCATATATACAATACATATTGTTATTTTAAAATATATATATTGTTATTTTATCTATATAAATCTATCTATATCTATATCTATATCTATATCTATATCTATATCTATATCTATATCTATCTATCTATCTATCTATCTATCTATCTATCTATCTATCTATCTATCTATCTATCTATATAATCATCTATATCTATGCTTACGTACATACATATATGGATATATACAATACATATTATTATTTTAAAATATATATATTGTTATTTTATCTATATAAATAAATCGATCGATCGATCGATAGATAGATAGATAGATAGTTATAGATATAGATATAATCATCTATATCTATGCTTACATACATTCATACATACATGCATATATACAATACATATTGTTATTTTAAAATATATTTTGAAATATGTACCTTCTGTTTTTATACACAGATCAAATGTACCTTCTGTTTTTATACACAGGTTTTATACACAGGTCGAAGAACGTAGGCACAAAACAGTCTCATTTTAGTCTCTCTTCTTACGTGTTAGTTGACATGTTGCTTCGCCCAGCCTGGCTGTTCTTTCTCTGATAATATTTCAAGATGCCTTCACTGATATCCAGCGTAATGTGTAATCTTTTGAACCTCTAATTAAACTAAAGAGAGAAACTGGGGGGGGGGAGGGACATAGGAAAGTATTCTAGAAATAGCAAATCTGACGACACTCAATGTGGTTATTATCGTCCATTTTTCGTTTTACATAAAGGACACCCCTTGCGCTTTGCAAACAAGAAATAACTGAATTTGACATTTACAAATAACCTTTTTTTTGCTTTGCTTTGTTTTTTTAGCAATTCCATATTTTCAAGCCAAAGGTAATTTTGGAGCCATAACCATTTTTTTTAAGGAATATGGGCATGGTACTGCTATTCTCTACTTAATCTTATTCTTTTTTTTTTTTAGTGAATTTTTTTTTATAATGAAGTTAGACTGAGGCTCCACCCATATCCTTCCCTTGGAGTTGAGAG
>JALIGW010000165.1:254230-289230 GCA_023053685.1 Diadophis punctatus similis
TCTGTTTGATATTTGAGCCTTTTTACTTGCTTTCTAGTAAAGGAGAGAAAAAAGTAGATAGGTTAAAATATAGAACAGAGATCTTTTTGCAAATTAGGCAGATAAGGCAACGTTATAAAGGTGAAGAGGAGGATTTGAGACACGTTTTGATTATTATTTTTTTAGCACAGGCATGCTATAGATTGGAAGCAAATCCATTGTTCTGCGTATAATTCATCAGTTGCTTTTTCTGATTTCCCCTCACTAGTTATTTAGTTTCTGAATCTGTCATTATTTGTCTAAGCACAGCTGACCAAGCAAAACCATGTTTTAAAGTGGGCTTTATGTTTTGATAAATGTGATCTGGTTGAAAAAGTATTTTTCGACTGAATGCCGAGCTTAATAGAACATGCTGACATAATAGTTTTAATGCATTTTGTTCAAAATGTGTGAATAAACAGAATGGCTTTTGTTCCTTCATAATTGGCTGGAAAAATAGAGGGAAGCCTCACCATTAGATATGGAAATAGGAGAAGAGAAAAATGTTTTTCACCTGACAGTATTCAGAATTGGCTCCTCTGGTTTTTTGAAATGAGGGAATACAGCATTTAAGATTAGTTGTCAAAATACAGTGCTTTAAATCGAGTGTGTGGTGTTGTGTGTATGTGCACACGCATATACACACACACAAGTATACCTTGGCTTAGGCAATAAAATAAGCACAACAGTATATTCAAATTGTTGCATTTCATATTTTACGTCGTCTTGCCAAAGTCCTAGAATTCTAATCACGTATGTCTGCTAAGAGACCAAATGAACAAATGTTCCTATGTTAAATAGATTCCTAGTGACCGGTATTAACTTCAATACACAACTTTTTTTTTCTCCTGTTTTCAAACTCCTTTGGAGACAGGGTAACTTAAAACAAGAGTGTCCGTCTGGCACCAATGTCACAAACTATATGGCATTTTAAAAGAAAACAGAATCGATGCAATTTTCTTTTCTTTTTTCTTTTTCTTTTGACAAACCCAAGGACTGTTTTGAACTTGGATTGGTTTTAACTTGTAAAATTAAAAAAAGGGGGGAAATTGTATATTCTCTCCCTTTTTGTCTTCTCCATCCTCAGAACTTTTTAATGTCCCCCCCCCTCCCTTGGAAGATTTAATTTGGAAGTCATGGAAACTACCTATTATCTGATTTTAGTGTCGCAGGAGAAGAGGGAGGGAGGTAATCCTTGAATTAAATGGGCTTTCCCCCCCCCTCCCCTGTCTTTCTAAGTTGACCACACACAATCTGTACAAGAGAATTTTTTGTCCTCATGCTGGGAGAACAATGGGGGACCATCTTCCTTTGAAAAAGATCAGCGAGAGTTTGAAGGCCGGGGAAGAATTTTTCTTTCTTTTTTTCTTTTTGGAGGAGGAGGGGGTAACGTTTAATTTACAAATGGATCTTGGCGATAAGAAAAAGCAGCAACTGGTTGATAACAAACCTCAAATGAAAGGGGCTTTCAACCCCCCACCCACCCACCCCTAATGAAAAGGTTCGGAGCTATTGCTTAAACCATCGGGAGAAGAGCTAAAAAAGCAAAGAGTTTTGATAGGGTCAGAGACAAGGAAGAAGATTGCGTGGCATTATCAACCTGAACCATCCAAAATTGATTTCTTATTGTATGGCAACATTTTCCCCTTAGCTGCTTGTCTTCTCCCTTTCTTTTAACCCATTTGCTGCTCTTCCCCCCCCTCCCTTCTCTTAAACAGAAATGTAATATTTTTAATGCTGTTTTTTATAGATGGGTTATAATCTAATCTAATCTGCGTGGGTAGCAAAATGACAGGGACTTTACGGAGTTGGCCGCTGGTGTCTGTTTTCAGTGGGGCTACCCTACGTTTTACCATGGTATACGTGAGGTTAGAAGGAGCATGATTTTTTTTTTATGGCATTGGAAGCAAATCTTGTCGATTAGGAAGGAACTGGTTTGCAAGCGATGCAGTGATTCAGTAGGTCGTCCGTAGTTCTTAGGAGTTCAGGAGAAAGGCCTTTTTGTAAGCTAAAGCTAACCAAATGTTTAGGCACCTGTGGAGCCAGGCCAAATGTGTTTATCAGGAAAGAAATTGCATTGCATAGAAGTCTGTTTTGAGGCTTTGCAGAGCAACAATAACGTTCAAAGAACAGTGCTGGTCTTCAGCTAAGTGTCATGAGAAAGATTAAGCAACAAACGCTTGATTGTGAAAACACGGATATTATTCTTTGACAGGCCATCTCTCTCTCTCTCTCTCTTGCTCGGTTGCTATTCCATAAAGACCCTAGAAATAACAGAACGAACAAATGGAAAACAAGAGGTTTGCGGGAAAAGAAACAGTTAGCTTGTGTGTTCCTGAAGAGCTCAAAAGATTGTTGTGTTGTTGTGGCCAACCGGAAGGTCTGGTGACATGCGCTCTTTTTCTCCTCTTCAGTTTCCCATCCCAACCTGTCCACTTTTGTCCATAAGTGATGGAGGCTTTGAAGGACCACAGATTAGTTTCAGGGATAGGTTGACTGTCCAAGAGATTTTTGAAGCAGCCAAAGAGGAACAAGGTTAAAGGAAAGTTAGAGAGTCAAATGAGTCAACAGATGGTTGGTTTTCCATTTGATGGATCACATAAACAGAACATAACAGACAGAACAACCAGTTTCTTGCTGTGGAGTTTTGATTATGCCCCGCGTCTTCAATTCATGCTATTTTATATGACTATGGATTATTTGAAAGACCCATAATCTTGAACACGAATGTCGATTTAAAGATCTACTTGTGCAGTCTTAAAACTCAGCCATGGACAATGTTTGTGACGTTATATTTGTTCTCATCCCACCTTGTGTGCATCTGGCAGTCCAAACTTGGTTTTATTCTGGGCCACTAAGATGTCTTTTTAAAAAAGAAATGGAAACTGTAAGGTCTACAGGTTTTCTTGCCAACTTTTAGCAAGTCATGTCATCCAAAGGCAAGGTGTGGCTTAAGGGAAGAAGTTGATTTCCTAGATGAAAATTTGAGATATGGTACATCAATATCTTAATCTGATTTCATCAGATTCCTGGAATGCCCCCTTTTTCTGTCTATCATTTCATGTAGAGTAGCTTAAGGAGTTTATGCTGTGTTTGTCACAACGAAAACGGGTATCTGATGTCTAACTTGAGCATTGGAACATTATCCTTTAGATTTCACATTTCTCCGAATTGTGACATGGTACATTTTCCACCCAGTAAGTGCTCGAAAGATTTAAAATCTCTATTCCTGCAGAACTGGGATTGTATGTGCAAATATATATATGGAATTGTAATGTATTCCTAGTTGTATTCCAATTGTGTCTCAATTCCTAGTTAAAAGACCTCAAAAGCTCCACGTTCTATTTTTCTGTGCTTATGTTTTTGAAATCGGTGCAAGAAGACAGGCGTGCCTTTGTAGAAAAATTATAATAATTATCTTATCATATGTTGTTGTGCTGAATAGAAGTGGTGGAACACCTATCACATGTTACATGGGCACCATGTTGACCTGCACTGGTCATGGGCACCAAGCTATGAAAGCCAGCATTTTTGTTGTAAACTCCTTTTTCCTGTCATGAAATTGAACGTTTAAGGATCATCTTAGAAAGCTGCAACCCATCCTATCCTATAGATTCACACTGGCAACTTTTTTTTAAAGGCATTGGTAGACTAGGGCACCCTTCAGTGATGTGGAAAGAAAATGCTATAACTCTGTACCTGTCCTTTGTTAAAAAGGAAAACCTTTACAAAAATGGAGGGCGTGAGACTTGACTTTAAATAACAACACATTAATTCAGCAATAGGCTGACCCGCCAAAATATATTTGAATAGCCAAAGAATGAAGCAGCGTGAAGGGAACTTCAGACTCCAATGGTTTGGTTGACTTGAGATGGTTGAGTTTTCCAATATGTTTCCCCCCAAAAAAGGAGAACCAAAGGGATTTTTCCAAAGGGAGAACTCTTTAGGAATGAGATGAACTCAATATCCCCTGTGGCCGGCTTCTTTTATCCTTGTAACCTATTTATGTTTCTGTACAATTGTTAATTTTGCTTCTTTTTCTTCTCTCTCTCTCTCTTTCTCTCTTTTTTTTTGCCCTTGCCTTGGGTCTATAGGAGACACACAGAAGGGTCAACCCAATCGGACCCCCAAGACAAAGGATGCCCATGTCTGTGGCAGATGTTGTGCCGAGTTCTTTGAACTACCGGACCTGCTACAACACAAGAAGACCTGTACTAAAAATCAACTGGTTTTAATTGTGAATGAAAACTCTGTCTCTCCTTCGGAAACCTTCCCTTCTAGCCCTCCTAAAGATAATCCCGATGAACGGAAGAACAACGCAGATAATAACGTGGGTCAAGTTGAATGCAGCAACGTTCCTGAGCAAGACGACAAACTTGACAAGGAAGAAGAAACCATGGATACAGAGTCTTCTTCCAGTGTTAGCAAAAGCACTAGCAGTACTTCCCAGACCGTCAACAATACTATTGCAAGCAGTAACTGCTCCACCAAGGGTACCTCAGCTCTTACAACCTCTCTACCTCAACTGGGAGATCTGACCATGCTGGGCAATTTCTCCATGATCAATAGCAACGTCATCATCGAGAACCTTCAGAGCACGAAAGTAGCGGTGGCCCAGTTCTCTCAGGAAGCGCGCTGCAATGGCACCTCAACCCACAAGTTGGCTGTCCCTGCCCTCATGGAGCAACTATTGGCTTTGCAACAGCAACAGATCCATCAGCTGCAACTGATTGAACAAATTCGCCACCAAATATTACTGCTGGCTTCCCAGAATGCAGACTTGCCAACAACATCTCCGAACCCGTCGCAGAGTACAGTACGAACATCAGCCAACCCCTTGTCGACATTAAGTTCCCATTTATCCCAACAGCTGGCTGCAGCGGCCGGATTGGCACAAAGCCTCGCTAGCCAGTCTGCCAGCATCGGTGGTATGAAACTTCTGTCTCCTCTACAGCTACCTCAGAGCAATTCTGGCAACACTACAATTCCATCCAGTAGCGGCTTATCTCCGAGTATTAGCCTAGCTACAGCAGCAATTACAACGTCATCTTCCGACAAAGTGACTACGAACACTGGTGGTCCACCGCTTGGCAACCCAGCAGGGACTGTGTCGTCATCGCCAGCTTTTGCAATAAGCAGTTTATTAAGCCCTGTATCAAATCCTCTTCTACCTCAGCCCACTCCTAGTAACTCTGTGTTCCCCAATCCTTTATCCAATCTCGGAACAGAGGACTTAAACCCGTTGTCTGCTCTGGCCCAGCAGAGGAAAAACAAGCCGCCCAATCTAGCCGCTTTCGAAACGAAAAGTAATTCGGACGAAGCCTTCTTCAAGCATAAGTGCAGGTTCTGCGCGAAGGTTTTTGGGAGCGACAGTGCCTTGCAGATCCATTTACGTTCTCATACTGGGGAGAGGCCCTTCAAATGCAACATTTGTGGCAACCGGTTTTCCACCAAGGGGAATTTAAAAGTCCACTTCCAACGGCATAAAGAAAAATACCCCCACATACAAATGAACCCGTATCCGGTGCCAGAGCATTTAGACAACATTCCCACAAGTACGGGGATCCCGTATGGGATGTCCATACCACCAGAGAAACCGGTCACCAGTTGGTTGGACAACAAGCCAGTGTTATCCACTTTGTCCCCATCTGTTGGCCTGCCGCTTCCACCCACAATTCCAAGCTTGACACCTTTTATCAAAACGGAGGAGCCTCAGCCCATTCCTATCAGTCAACCTTCATCTAGTCCTCCATCTTCTGTCAAAAGTGACTCTGGCTCCATTGATCCCGCGGGGAAGAACTCTAACGGGCATCTGGCGGAAGGGGAAATGGGTGCTTTGCTGTCCTCCGGAGACAAACCAGAAGAAAGCATGCCCAGTGGTTCTTCTAGTGTGAACCACTCTGTAACCTCCCCAGCAGCAGAATCGGATTCCGGCAACATGCTTGCTTTTACCAGTCCATTGATGCCTCTCATGTCCGACCAGTTTAAGGCTAAGTTTCCATTTGGAGGGCTGCTGGATGGAACGCCAGCCTCGGAGACCTCGAAGCTACAGCAACTTGTAGAAAACATAGACAAAAAGGCAAGCGATCCAAACAAGTGTCTCATATGCCATCGGGTGCTCAGTTGCCAGAGTGCTCTGAAAATGCACTACCGCACGCACACTGGTGAAAGGCCCTTCAAGTGCAAGGTCTGTGGCCGGGCCTTCACGACGAAAGGCAACCTAAAGACCCATTATAGCGTCCATCGTGCCATGCCGCCCTTGAGAGTGCAACATTCCTGCCCCATCTGCCAGAAAAAGTTCACCAATGCAGTTGTGCTGCAGCAGCACATCCGGATGCATATGGGGGGCCAGATCCCTAACACACCAATGACGGAAAACTATCCCGAGTCCATGGAATCCGATACGGGCTCATTTGATGAGAAGACCTTTGATGATCTGGATACCTTCTCTGATGAGAACATGGAAGACTGTCCCGATAGTAGCGTACCAGACACCCCTAAGTCTGCCGATGCATCTCAAGATAGTTTATCCTCCTCCCCGTTGCCACCAGAAATATCAAGTATTGCTGCTTTAGAAAACCAGATGAAGATGATCAATGCAGGGCTGGCTGAACAGCTACAAGCGAGTTTAAAATCCGTGGAAAATGGATCGGTCGAAGGGGACATTATGACAAACGATTCTTCATCGGTTGGTGGTGATATGGAAAGTCAAAGTGCTGGAAGTCCTGCCATTTCGGAGTCTACCTCTTCCATGCAGGCCTTATCCCCATCCAACAGCACAACGGATTTCTACAAATCATCGGGCATTGAAGACAAACCGCTACGGACTTTACCGAACGACTTTGCCAACGGTTGGCCTGTCGCCTTTTCCAACGGCGGTGCTTTGGACTTGACCTCGGGCAACCCAGAAAAAATGGTGAAGGAAGAGCCGCTGGGCATGTTGTTTCCTTTCCGCGATAGAGGCAAACTTAAGAACACGGCGTGCGACATTTGTGGCAAAACGTTTGCTTGTCAGAGTGCCTTGGACATTCATTACAGAAGTCATACCAAAGAGAGACCGTTTATTTGCACAGTCTGCAATCGTGGCTTTTCCACAAAGGGTAATTTGAAGCAGCACATGTTGACACATCAGATGCGAGATCTACCATCACAGCTCTTTGAACCCAACTCCAACCTTGGCCCAGCTCAGAACTCTTCCTCCTCCGTCGTACCTGCAAACTCTCTCTCGTCCCTTATAAAGGCCGAGGTCAACGGTTTTGTACATGGCTCTCCTCAGGACCACAAAGAGACACTGCCCAGTTTGCTTCCTTCAGGACCTTTGCTGCCTTTGGCGACATCACCGGTCTTACTTCCAACTCTGCCTCGGAGGACGCCCAAGCAGCACTACTGCAACGCGTGCGGAAAGACCTTCTCGTCTTCCAGTGCTTTGCAGATCCATGAAAGGACCCACACAGGGGAGAAGCCTTTCGCCTGCACAATTTGTGGAAGAGCTTTCACCACCAAGGGCAACCTTAAGGTATACTCTCCCTCCCTCCATCTTACAACGCTCTGTTGTTTTTTCCCCTTTAGCTGCCCACTTGTGTCACATCATCCCAACAGGATTCACATTTTGCACCAAGCCATAATGGGGTTGATTTGGTATTCGGCTTCCCTTCTTGGGTGGATCTAGCCCCACTGTCTTTTGCAAATCGTGGTGTTATGGCTTGGTGTATGGTGTGGACCTGCGGGAACCCTGGGTGAACAAACCGTGCCTTAGCATGATGCGTTCACTGGGCCACCAGGAGTGGTGTGCGGGATCTGGGCTGTTGATTTCTCTCGCTGGTTTTTGCATGGTGAATAGGACAGGTAATCCTTGACTTACAATATTTCATTTAGTGACAGTTCAAAGTTACAACGGCCCTGAAAAAGTTACTTATGACCATTTTCCACACTTGCAACCATTACGCCTTCCCCATGGTCACGTTGTCAAAATTCAGATGCTTGGCAACTGACTCATATTTATGACCATTGCAGTGCCTCGGGGTCACGTGATCTCCTTTTGCGAGACAAGCAAAACCAATGGGGAAGCAAGATTCACTCAACAACCCTGTTACTAACTTAGCAACGACAGCGATTCTTTTAACGGCCGTGGCAAGAAAGGTCTTAAAATGGGGCAAAACTCACTTCACAAATGTCTCGCTTAGCAACAGAAATTTGGGGCTCAGTTGTGGTTGTGAGTCGAGGACTGCCTGTATAACCAGTGGGGTGTTCATGTGGCATGTGAATGGCTGTATCCATGCGTTCTGAAACCATGGCCCAAGTGGAGCAGTGATGGCAGGTTCTGGTGGGTGTAGATCTTCCATGCTTTTTTCTTTATCCAGTGATAAAATTGCAGCCAGAAATCATATTTAGCGCATAACCCTTAGATTACCAATCCTGGAATAAGGGTATGATGTTTTAAAAAAACATAGAGGAACAGGTCCTTTTCTTACAGTAGTGGCCAAACTTGTGGAAACCTCTTGGGAAAAGTATTTTCTAAAACTAGCTAATAACACCACTTTTTTGGGGGGGGAGTAGTACCATAAAATTATATATCAATGGAAAGATAATTTAATCAAGAATGTAATGCAATAACTTTTATGAAGGATTTGCTATTAGAATAGCAGTTACAAAGAAGAAAAGTAAAATGGGATATACAAAAATTATCACCATGTCAGTTAATACTTAGTTGGGTAAACTTTAGCATGAATTACGGCCTTACAATGTGTCTTCCCATGGAGTGAACCAAATCTTTTAGTTCTGCAGCTGTTATCATATGAAACCAAGATTGAATGATTGCTTCTATTAACTGGGTTTTATTGCTAGGTCACTTCTGACTAACAAGTTTCTTTAGTCGGCTCCATAGATTTTCAATTGGGTTAAGGTCTGGGGTATTCCCAGGCCATTCCAGCAGTGGAATATGATTATCTTGAAACTCCCCCCCCCCAAAAAAGTGGTGTTATTAGCCATTAAAACTCAAAAATACATTTTTCCCAAATGGTTTCCACAATTTTGGCCACTACTGTGGGTATGAATTAGATTAAAGGATTTACAGGTAATGTTTGAGTTGCGACGGTTTTGCCCATCACAGTCAAAATTTGTGAGTTTTGAATAATAATTCAAAATAATTCAGTCATACTTTTGAAACCTTTTTTGTAGCAGTTGTTAAGTGAATCCACAGTCGTTAAGCGAACCTCTGGTTTACTACAGGTGGGGTCTTTGCTGCAGACTGGAAGTAAATACCAGTGTTTGGCAAAACCATCCTAAAATATCCTCATGAGGCTGAAGGGCATTGCAAACAGCCATAAATACACCCAGGTTGATGAACATCTGAAGGAGTGGTGTCACATGAGCGGGGAAAGGGGATTTTGGACCATTGGAACTTCAAATCTGGGGTCATAAGTACCCCCTGTTCCCAGGGGTGGGTTCCTCTTACCTTCCCCACCGGTTTGGAAGTGCGCGCATGCGCAGAAGTTTAACAGGGAGATTAACAGAATTGGAATGGACCAGGGGTGGGTTCCTGCCGGTACGCTCTTACCTGTTGGTCGCCGCAGAACCGAAGAAGCCGGTGGCGTTCGCGGCACGGGGCTTCCCCCGCCCACTTTTCCCCGCCCGCCTGGACGCCAGCATTTGCCCTCTGCGCAAGCAGAACGCTTTGCACATGCGCAGAGGGCAAAAGAACGCAAATGGCGGCATCTAGGCGGGCGGGGGAAGCCCTGTGCCACGAACACCACCGCCTTCTTCGGTTCTGCGGCGACCAACAAGTAAGAGCATACCGGCAGGAACCCACTCCTGGAATGGACCTCGCAGGTCATCTAGTCTAACACCCTGCCCAAGCAGAAGATCTACATCTGCCTCTACCTAGGATCAAACTCACAACCTTCTGATTGTGAGGCAAGAGCTCCACCTCTAGGCCACAGCAGCAGGCGTTCGGGGGCGTGGCAAGCCGGCCATCGCTACCAGTTCGGCAAACGGGGCCAAATTTCCGCCACCAGCTCGCGCAAAACGGTCCGAATTGGTAACAACCCACCACTGCCTGTTCCCTCCCTCCAGTAGGTCCATCAGAACTTCAAACAGTCACTAAGTGGCTGGACGTAAATAAAAAACTACTTTAACATGTGTTTGTATGTCTGTGTAGGTGTGAACACATCATGTGCTTGCTATCCTTGTGACAATAGAATAGAAAAATGACATGGGTTTGTTTTTTGGAGTTTTGGAAAAGTTATGGGAGGAGAAGGATTGATATATTTGTAAGTGTTGATAGACCAGGGTTTGATTGGTTTTCTCCCCATCCTTTTCTTTTGATCCTTCTGCATATTTTTCCTGGTGGTGACTTCCTTGGTAACTCCTTCCTTACACCTTTCGTCCCTATTTTTTTTTAAAAAAATCCTTTTTAAAATTCTCACCCGAACTTGCCTGGGTGTTAAACAGAGAGAGGCACGTCCACTCCATTCCCTGGCAGGCACCCAAACTGTGCTCCACAAGATAGAAATTCAAAAGGTAGAGGTCCCTGTGAAATGCAGCTTCTACCAAATGAGAAATTAGTTCTTTGTTATTCTTATTACTATTTGAATTTTGGCTGTGGGGCAAAGTTTTTTTTACCAACTCTTAGGATTCTCGATTTTATCACTGACTTCCCATATAATTTGAAAGGCTGGTAAAGAAACTTTTAAATGGATTTTTGTCCTCCTGTCCAATCCCATTGCTTGGCTGAGCATTCCTCCAGAAAGGGTTGCAAAAAAAATATGAAATTAAAACATACCAGTGTCAGGGTTGTTTAAATATTATTACGACTGCCACTTTGAATTTTTTGGGACACCCTGGCCTCCATGTACGTGAGATGAGCAGCAAACAAAGAAATACACTTAGTCCTCGACTTACAACGGTTTGTTTAGTGACCATTTGAAAATTCGGACGCTGGGCAACTGGTTCATATTTATGACCGTTGCTGTGTCCCAAGGTCATGCGATCACTTTCTCGTGTCCTTCTGACAAGCAAAGTTAATGGAGAAGCAAGGTCATAAAATGGGGCAGAACTTGCTTAACAAATGTCTCACTTAACGACAGGCATTTTGGGCTCCATTGTGGTCGTAAGTTGAGGACTTCCCTGTGTTGCAATCAGTGAAATCTTGACCTTCTTCTAAATTGGATTCTGGCCTCATTCATGTATTCATTCATGGCCCTTCAAGGTCATCTCAGGTCATTTTTTCTCCAACATGAAACAAACTTAAGGTAGTAATACCTTTTGAAATTTACTCGCGTCCTGCTCAATCATGGACCAAACTTGTGCTGTTGTTGTTTTTTTAGTGAAGTTGTTGTGTGGTGTGTATCTTCAGATCCACTGTAGATCTACTTGGGATAGGAAAACAAGACGTTGTGATGATAAGAGACTCACCCAGTCAAAGGCAGAGATAAGAATCCTGCTGTCTTGTTGATTTGAGCTAGAATTTCATCAAACTAGTTGTTGATGAATAGAGTAGAGTAGAATAAGAATAGAATAAGGACAGGACAGGACAGAATAGCACAGTTGGAAGGGACTTTGGAGGTCTTCTAGCCCAACCCCTGCTCAGGCAAGAAACCCTGGCCTATACCATTTCAGACAAATGGTTGTCTGATCCCTTCTTAAAAACAACCAGTGTTGGAGCTTTCACAACTTCTGGAGGCAAGTCGTTCCGCTGATTAATTGTTCTCACTGTCAGGTGATGTTGATAGGTAATGTTCTTTATTCCCGCCTTAGACCAGAGGTGGTTATCCAGATGTTGCTCAGTTGCCCCCTCCCAGCTGCTGTAGGACAGCCAATAGTGAAGAACGCTTTGAGTTGTAAATCCTCAACATCTGGAGGAATAACTTCCTCATGTTGGAGGCTAAACCATGTGGTGAATGGTTGAGGGAGTTAGATATGTTTGGTTCATCAAAGAGAAGACTTGAGGATGACATCTTCCAGTCCTTGAGAGACTGTCAAAGAGAAGAGAAGGTTGACTCAGTCTCTAAAGCACCGCAGGGCAAGACAAGGAGTAATGGGTGGAAGCTTGTTAAACAGACATCCCACCTGGAACTAATTCCTGACACTGAGAACAATCAATCAATGGAATTGGTTGCCTCCTGGGAATTGTGGTACTCCATCACTGGAGGTTTTCAAAAATAGACTGGACAACCCCTTGACTGGGCTGGTATGAGGCTCCTACAATGAGTAGAAGGTTGGACTGAAGTCCCTTCCAGCCCTGTGATTCCATGTTATATGTTCTATGCCAGTGTTTCTCAACCTTGGCAGTTTGAAGATGTGTGGACTTCAACTCCCAGAATTCCACAGCCAGCAACGCTGGCTGGGGAATTCTGGGAGTTGAAGTCCACACATCTTCAAACTGCCAAGGTTGAGAAACACTGTTCTATGCTTAGCTTAAGACTATGGGTCTTCACACTTGGCAATTTTAAGACTTGTGGATGTCAATTCCCAGAATTCCTCAGCCAATGGACTTCAATTCCTAGAATTCCATGCTGGCCACAAGTCCACAAATCTTAAAACCTCCAAGTTTGGAGCCTGACATGGGCTTAGACAACAAAACTCAAGAGAGAAGAGGCTACTGCACTCAAGGCTACCTTGACCCTACCTCACTGCCGCTGCTAACCCCGTGTCTCTTTCAGGTGCACATGGGAACGCACATGTGGAACAGCACCCCCGCCAGGCGAGGCAGACGGCTCTCCGTGGACGGGCCCATGACTTTCCTCGGAAGCAACCCCATCAAATTTCCAGACATGTTTCCAAAAGAGTTGGCCGCGAGGTCGGGAAACGGTGATGCTTCCAGCTTCTGGAATCAATACGCCGCGGCCCTCTCCAACGGTTTGGCCATGAAGACCAACGAGATCTCAGTCATCCAGAATGGGGGGATTGCCCCCGTTCCCGGGAGCCTGGGCAACGGCAGCAGCTCTCCCCTTAGCGGTTTGACCGGCAGCCTGGAGAAATTCCAGGATTCGGAACCTAACGCGCCTCTAGCTGGCCTGGAGAAGCTGGCAGGCAGCGAAAACGGGACCAGCTTCCGGCTAACCCGCTTTGTGGAGGACAGCAAAGAGATTGTAACCAGTTAGGACAGAAGGTTGCGGATACTTTTGTGCAGTTTGTTGCAATTGAAAGTGGGTTGGGGAGGGGGTTGTGTTGCGGGTTTCCCCCCCCTGTTTGTTTTTGTTTGTTTTGGCAAATCCACGACACAGAAACATTAAAGACACATCGTTTTTGTACCCATTCGACATCTAGAGTTCTAAAAACAGCTTATTTATTAGTGATAATAACTTTTTTTGTTTGTTTGTTTGTTTGTTCATGGCTTTGCAGGGATATGCAAGCGTTAAGTTCTGTAAGTTGAACTAATTGACTAGAGTGCTGTAACATTTATGGCAACACAAGTCTGTTTTTAGCCAGATGGTCTCGTTCTGGCTTTTTAATTTATTTCTCTCCTTCCAGTTTTAACCTAAACGTTTTGGTGGTCATGCGGTTCCTCCAGTCCTTTCCGCCACACTTCACTCCTCCCGCGCGTGTAAACACAAACAAACATATGTACCTGTGTGTGCCCTTCAATCCCGACGGAAACATTTCTTGGCAAAGAGGTTGCTTTAATTGCACAACCAACTCTGCGCCCAGGATTGAAAACGGACCACGTATATTTAGAAAAAATATATCGAAGGACCCCCATTCCTTCGCCGTGGGCTCGATTTGATTTTCGTTGGTTTGGTTGGAAATTTTTTTTTACTCGACGACGAATTAAATTAGCTACAATTACGATTATGATTAGGTAGATTTCTTTTGTCCCCTTTAGAAATGGTCCTCTTTTTTTTTTTTTTTTGTATTGTGCTTTTTTACTGGAGTCGTCTTAGATGTCTGTTTGTTTCTGTACAGTAAACAAGCACGAGATGATTAGCGAAAATCCCACAGTGTTGTTTTGCTAGTTCGAAACCCTCTGCCTTGTAGGTATATTATTAAAAAAAAAAGTACTGGACTTTTGTGCTGCTAAAATTATCTCAAACCACACCTTCCATGGACAACTTCTTGTACATATGGTGAGAAATATCGAGATCATTAAAAAAATGTACATATCTTTTCAGCGAGATCAACGTCTTGACTAAGGGAATAATTGAAGTGTTGTTTATTTTGTATTGGGTACGACAGGAAAACAAAACAAAACAAAACTTATCTTTGGACTGTTATATGCACTTTCTTGGAAAGCCTGAAAAGAAATAAGTCCAGTTACTTTATCCTTTAATACTTACTAACAGCAGAGAGAGACTGTAATTTTCTGCCAGTAATCAAATACATTTTTTTTCCTCCAACACATGAAAACTGGATTGTGTGTCTGTTTTAACGAAGGTGGTTTATTCTAGAATATGTGGGACCATTTAGGTCAGGGGTCCTCAAACTTTTTAAACAGGGGGCCAATTCACGGTCCCTCAGACTGTTGGGGGGGGGCGGACTGGCTGGGTGGGCGTGGCTAGGTCATGTGACTAGGTGGGCGTGGCCAATTTAACAGTCCATTAAACAATGCACACAAATTAAACTTTAATTTGTTTTGCTCCTGGGGATGTTTTATTTGCTTTTGTTTGCATGTTGCTCTTTTGGTTGACTTTTCTTTTCACTAGATCATTTTTTCAGTTGTTTAGGAGTCTAGTGGTCCACTTCAGAAAACTCAGATTTCTTCTCAGCCCCAAGGAGCTTGAGAAATCTCTCTCTCTCTCTCTCTCTCTCTCTCTCTCTCTCTCTCTCTCTCTCTCTCTCTCTCTCTCTCTCTCTCTCTCTCTCTCTCTCCCTCTCCCTCTCTCCCCCCCTATCTATCTTCTGGAGCGGGGGAGGTAAAAAAACAGGCCATTTTTTCCCGTTTCTTGGCCGCCTGGGGCGTCTGTACGCCCCGTTTTTCACTCCACCCACCCACCCACCCACCCCGCCTCCAGAACATCTCTGCAGGCCAAAATTGTTGGCCTTATCTTTCAGTTCCAGTCCGCGGGGCTCGCGAAGGTAAGTCCTGCGCTCAGCCGAAGGGTGGGCGGGGCAATGTGGGCGGGGGAGCCTTGTGGTCATGCGTGGGCCGGATTAATGGCTTCGGCGGGCTGTAGTTTGAGGACCCATGTTTTAGTGAATGGGCCAGTTAGAAAGATGGGAAAGTGGACATGGAGACGGGGGATAAAAAAAGTGGAACTACAGCTCCCATCAGCCCCAGCAAGCAGGGCACGATGGGAGAAACAAGCATGGGTTTTCAAGTAGCGAATCGAGTCTCGAGGGTTTTCTGTTGGTGCCAAATCCATGCCTTTTTAGTTGTAAGGTTTCGAGAACTACCTGTATTTTACTCTTGTTCCCACCTGGTGATAATATCAATATTTGGCCAGAAGTTTTTGGGATTTCGGGGCTGTGGTTGAAAGATATTTTGAAGTCAGGGGGGGGGGGAATTGAGTCGGAAGCCAAATATCTGCGAGTTGCTCGTCCTGCTTTAGAAAAAACTTAGACGGAAATCAGTTGTGCTTTTTCAGTGATTTGTTAGACTTATGTTCCACTTTGCGTTCAGGAGAAAAAGATGTGGTAGATTCAGTGCTTCCTCTTCCCCTTCCAGCTTCCAAATCTCAACCATAGGAGGCGGGTTGGGATAAAAATTATTGTCTATAGAAATTTGAAATTTTCAGGGAAGGAAATGTTGCTTTTCATTCCCAATTTTTTCCCCCACCCAAAGGAAAATAAAACATCTATGGGATGCGTCCTTTGGAATGCTTGTTATAATGCTTATAATATACAGTATGAAGATTGTAATCTTCAGTATTAAGCTAGGACAGGGATCAGCAACCCGCGGCTCTGGAGCCACATGTGGCTCTTTCATCCCTCTGCTGTGGCTCCCTGTCGCTGGTCGGCTCCACAATTGTTAGGGCTTTCGATTAGGAGAGGTAGAGGAAAAAGGATGCCACTCTAGGAGGAGACTCTACGGTGGGGAAACCGGATTTCCGGTCGGCTCCATAATTAAATTGGGGGGCTTCCAGTTAGGACCATTGTGGCTCTTTGAGGGTTTAAGGTTGCCGACCCCTGAGCTTGGATTATTCTGGGTTCCCTCGTAAAGCTCTTGAAAGATCAAATTTTCTGTAGGAAATTTCCATGTGTGGATGTCTTTTCCTAATCTTGGATAGCGACATGATCCTTTGAAATATTTAAAGGTTACCTAAACAAGACCATCAATTAGACTAATAGTACGTTTTGGGGTTTTTGCTTTGCTGAACTGCCTTGTTCGTGACCAAGTAATCTGAGAAGTTTTGATAGTTCTGTCCCAGGCATGGTTTATAGAGAACAGTTTCCTGTTGCATTCATCTATGGAGATTCTCAGTCATCCAGGTCATGCATGGTTGTCCCAAAGGTGCTTTTTCAAGAGTCAACTGGACTTTCTTGGTTGTTGTTTTTTTGAAGACGTTTCGCTTCTCATCCAAGAAGTTTCTTCAGCTCTGTTGGACAACTCGTTCTCCCAAATAACGATTGGGCTAGATAGACAAAATCACCAATGGACTTTCATATCAAATTGGCACAGGAAAAGAACGACAACTTAAATTGTGACAGTCAACACTGTTGCCATAGATCAAGGCCACCACGAAGGGGTGATGATGGCTGCGTGAGAATATCAAGAACATTACGGTTGTTCATTCCTGTCATCGCTTGATCCAGAAGACGAAGAAGTAGATTCTGAGAAGCAGAGATGTTATCCGACTAGTTCGGTTTTATTTGGGAGAAGAAGTTGTCCAACTGAGCTGAAGAAGCTTCTTGGATGAGAAGCAAAACGTCTTCAAAGAAAAACCAGAAAGTCCAGCTGCCTCTTCAAAAAGCACCTTTGGGACTATTGCATTTGGCTAGCTGGCCTTGGCTGATCCCATAATAGCTAAGCAGTGGCAACCTTTGAGATGTTCTAGGTATGAATAACTCCCTGCATACTGACGGAATAAGAATGTGCTGCTAGAGGTGATAAGATCTTTTTCCCTTGAATCTAATCCTTATCAAAAATAAAGCCCGAGAATATTGCCTAAGTAATAAAATATTTATTTCAGTATAAAAGAATATAAAACCTAAGAATTACATTTCTGCAATCTAAACACGTCCTCCATCGGAGAGGACCAGCAGAAGAAGAGGAAAAAAAGAATGAATGGAATGTTACACATGCACAGATCACTCATCACGTGCCTGCTTTGCTAGGAAGTCTGGGTACCATATAGCTTAGTGTATGAGCACAGCTGACAATCAAAATTCACATCGTGACACATACCATAGCTGGTTTTTATTTATTTATTTATTTATTTATTGAGATTTATATACCGCCTCACAGTGCAAGCATTCTCTAAGCGGTTTACACCAGTAAGCAATGTATATTTATATTGCCCCCAACAATCTGGGTCCTCATTTTACCTACCTCGGAAGGATGGAAGGCTGAGTCAACCTTGAGCCTGGTGAGATTCGAACCGCTGACCTGCGGATCAGTGTCAGCTAAAGTGGCCTGCAGTACCTGCCTCTAACCGCTGCGCCACCTCGGCTCTTATGTTTTGGAGGTTCCATGCTCAAACCACCAGGCCTAATCCATGCAGAGAATGAAAGAGAACCATTTTGCCTGGTGCATGGACTAAAACAGAGAACAGGCGAGTTTTATCATTATTTTGAAATTATTACTGTTGCTACTGCATATTTCTTCTAGCTAAGGCTGGTGCCCAGCTTGGTGGCAGGACCTAACCAACCTTGGCTGATCTCCAAAAGCTACGAAGAATGAGGCCTACTGAGTTCCTGGAGGAGAGGCTATAAAGCTAGAGGCTAGAACAGGAAATTGAAAATCATCCTACGAGAAGGTAATGACAAATGACTAATGCTCTCCTGCCAAGAAAACTGCAGGAACATTCAACTTGAAGCATGCTTCACCTTTTAGTTAAGTCTACCTATAAAGGAACGGAGTCTATCCGCAGATACTTATACTCGGAAGTAAATCTCATTGAGTTGATTTGAGCTTACTCCCAAGTAAGTGGTTCAGGTTCAAGTTATTGCAGGGAGTTGTTAACCCCTGAAACACATTATGGATGAATGCCTGATTTAAGAGTTTTTTAAAGTTTGTTGGGAAAGGGTCTAAAGTAAACCGAAGAGTAGATAAAATTGTACTTTACTTTTTCTTCATGTTCTTTGTTCGCACCAGATCACATCTGTGGAAGTATGCCACCATAATTGCATGTCCTGGAAGGAAGAATTGCTGCTTCATTATTGCAGCTGGATTTTGGAAATCCTTTCTGTTTGTTGGAACTTTTGACGGGTTGAGTTTGAGGGTTTGCATGGTGGTGGTGGTGGTGGTTGTTCTTAAAGTAATGCTTCATAATTTTGAAGCTCATCTAGCCGGACTTCCTTTTGAAATTGGACTTTCCATCGTCCTGGAAGGACGCTGAGATTTTGTACACTCTCTTGCAAATGGTGCGTTTTTTTCTTCAGCAAACTTGAAAAGCAATCTTTCATTCTTTCTTTCTTTTTTTTTAAAAGAAGGTGGGAATATTGGACAAAACAGCAAAGTCTTGCAGCATTAATCCAGGTTTTAATTTGATTGCATGGGGTTGCAAGGAGACCTTCACAAACGAAATCATCTATCGTAACTTATGTGTTTTCTCATGTAGCGAGGGTGCTGTACCAATTCCCTTTATTTCAAGGCACGAAGAGACCGATTCTGAGGATAGGCCTGCTGTTGTTGTGACTGTTATTCTTGCAACAGGTTGTAACTGAGAGATGATTATACACCATACATCAGAGTTCCCCAACCTTTCCTGCTTTGCAGACCTGCAGAGAGGAGGGAGAGGAGGGGATGGCTCCGGACGCGGTCACCCTCTGCTCATGCAAGTGAGAACGTGTGTGCACGCTTGTGCGCTCACCGGCCGTTTCCATGGCCCGGTTGCAAACCCCTCACGGCCCACAGGTTGGGGACCCCTGCCATACATGACATTTCTCCTGCATTTTTTAAAATTTATTTATAAATAAAGGTGAGGTGGCGCAGTGGTTAAAGTGCAGCACTGCAGGCTACTTCAGCTGACTGCTAGTTCAGCAGTTCAGCTGTTCAAATCTCACCGGCTCAAGGTTGACTCAGCCTTCCATCCTTCCGAGGTGGGTAAAATGAGGACCCAGATTGTTGGGGGCAATATGCTGAACTCTGTAAACCGCTTAGAGAGGGCTGTAAAGCACTGTGAAGCGGTATATAAGTCTAAGTGCTATTGCTGTATGTATTTATTCATTTTGGCTACCCATTTCAGTTGACGTGATGGAAAAGATTCTCTTCCAACAGACAGCAGAATTCTGCTGAAATTTTCATGGGTGGAGAGCTTGAGCTTTCTTAGAGTAGAGCACGGATGGTTGAGAGAGATGTTAGGAGAATATCTTCTCTTTGGTAGTCTAGCTGTTTTTTTTCTGGCAGTCTGCAACTTTCGATAGGAGCTTAAATCTCGAGGAAAAAGATAAATTTTCCCACTGGGCTTTTCTTCAGATACCGGTAGGAAATTTATTTATTTATTTATTTATTAGTGAGATTTATATACCGCCTCACAGTGCAAGCACTCTCTAAGCGGTTTACACCAGTAAGCAATGTATATTTATATTGCCCCCAACAATCTGGGTCCTCATTTTACCTACCTCGGAAGGATGGAAGGCTGAGTCAACCCTGAGCCGGTGAGATTTGAACCGCTGACCTGCGGATCAGTGTCAGCTAATGTGGCCTGCAGTACCTGCCTCTAACCGCTGCACCACCTCGGCTCATATCAAATGCAGGAAGTCCTTGACCTATGACCACAATCAGGAGCAGAACTTTCTTTGCTGAGCAATGTGGTTGTTGAATGAATGGGGGGGCGATTTTATCACCTTGTTTTGGCCAGGATCATTAAGGACTATTTATTTGTGAGATTTATATACCTCCTCACAGTGCAAGCACTCTCTAAGCGGTTTACACCAGTAAGCAATATTTATATTGCCCCCAACAATCTGGGTCCTCATTTTACCTACCTCGGAAGGATGGAAGGCTGAGTCAACCTTGAGCCGGTGAGATTTGAACCGCTGACCTGCGGATCACAGTCAGCTAAAGTGGCCTGCAGTACCTGCCTCTAACCGCTGCGCCACCTCGGCTCCTATCTTGCGTATGGCAACGGAGGATGCTTGGAGGAGGTGGAAGAGGACAGCTGTATATCCACAAACAACAAGACTCACAGTTGCCCCTTCTAGGATCTCCAGCAATGAAGTGAGCTCAAAAAATATAACTGAAAGAAATGTGAAAGAAATTCTCATGCTCCATAAGGGAATGAGGAAGAAAAAGAACCTTTTTGAATCAGATATTTTCCTAAGCATCTATGCAGCTTCCCCCAACCCTTTCTTTTTCAGTGTCTTTCAATGAAATTTTATTTATTTTATTTATTTATTTATTTTTGTCAAGTACGTGTTGGTAATATACATAGATATAACATTGTTTATATACATAAAATGAGTACGGATAAGAGGGAACATTAGGACAGGGACGGTAGGCACGCTGGTGCACTTATGCACGCCCCTTACTGACCTCTTAGGAATCGGGTGAGGTCAACAGTGGACAGTCTTCGGGTAAAGTTTTGGGGGTTTGGTGACGAAACCACAATGTCAGGTAGTGAGTTCCAGGCATTAACCACTCTGTTGCTAAAGTCGTATTTTCTACAGTCAAGTTTGGAGCGGTTCACTTTGAGTTTGTATCTGTTGTGTGCTCGTGTATTGTTGTGGTTGAAGCTGAAGCAGTCGTTGACAGGAAGGACGTTGTAGCAGATAATTTTATGAGCTATGCTTAGCTCGTGCCGAAGGCGACGTAGTTCTAAGCTTTCTAAGCCCAGGATTTTAAGTCTGGTTGCGTAGGGTATTCTGTTGCGAGTAGAGGAGTGGAGGGCTCTTCTTGTAAAGTAAAGTTTTGTAAACCAGAAATTGCCACTTCTGAAACATTTTGCTTTTCCTTTCCAATTTTTCTAACTTGGATCCCAGGCTATTTGTTCATTAAAAAAAAAACTTTGAATATATGGCTTGAAACATTCCCTCTCTTTTTTTACGATGTAGTTGCAAGATGGTAACGGTGCCTTTGTGCCCTGTTTTATCTTAACAATTTCATGATGACATCACTCTTGATAGTCACTAAAAAGCTTAGAAGCAAAACAATTCATGTCGTGTATAAAATACAGTGTTTTGCCCTTTCTAACCGAGTTTCTGATGCCATAAATTTTTCTAGCCTTGATTTGTAAGTGTGGTTGTGGATGAAGTTTTAGTGAGTCACTAAGGTTGCCACAGATACCATTTTTTTAAAAAGAGAGAGAGAAGTAACTCCTTCAGTTTTGCAATAGTGTCGTTTGGCAACCACATGAGGCTTTAAACTTGTGTTCAGTGCTTTGTTTTATATGTGTGTGCGCGTGTGTGTTTTCGTTTCTAAAGCCTTTGGAATGGAAACAATTGTCAAGTGCTAACAAAGGTATGGAAGACAGAAAGTATGTGTGTCTGCAGGCATGTGTGGGTAAACAGGCAGGTTGCACTTTTGCATGTTGTGACAATGTGTTAACGGCTTAACCAAATAAACTGCTGATAGATTTACAAGACGAAAGCAAATTTGCCTTAAATCAGAATATTGTGCAAAAATCAACCACTTAAGTTCCTTGTGTCATCTTGGCCCATGATTCCTTAAGTCAGGGGCGGGTTCCTAATTTTTTTACTACCACTCTGTGGGCGTGGCTTATTTTGTGGGTGTGGCTTGCTGGCCATGTGACTGGGTGGGCATGGCTTCTCAGACTGCTGAAGGGAGGGGAACTGAGACAGGTCCTGCCGCCCATTCCCCCTCCCCTCAGCAGCTCGAGAAGCCTCGAACGTGCAAAAATGCCTAGGATCATCACCGCACGTTCGTGGCTTCTCGGACTGCTGAAGGGAGGGGAATGGAGATAGCTCCTGCCGCCCGTTCTTTCAGCGTCTCACACGCTCCCTCAGCCATCCTCCCCTGCTTGGACTCACTGTGGGGTAGGAAGGCAGCGCTTGCGCAGTACCGGAAACTCGGATTCTGGGCATGCGCAGAAGAATTTTTTTAAAAAAATAAATTTTTTTTTTTAAAAATGGCGGCGCCCAGGCACCAGCAACCGACCGCACCGGTACTGTGACATCACCAGCGGGCCGCTACCGGTGCTATAGAGTGGACCGCACCTGTAGGAACCCACCACTGCCTTAAGTCCTAGACAGGTTGGTTAAATAGATGGTAATTATTAATGATAATAAAGTTATAATTATAATAACTGGGGCCAGTTTGGTACACTAGTTAAGGTAGTGGCCTAGAAACCAGGAGTTCTAATCCCAGTTTAAGCATGAAAATTGACTGGTTGACTTTGGGGCCAATCATAAGGAGATGGGGAGTTCTAGTCCTGTTTCAGGCATGAAAACCAGATGGGTGACCTTGGGCCAGTCCTTCTCTTTCAGCCCAACCCACCTCGAAGGGTTGTTGTGGAAAAAAGTAGAATGAGGAAAGAGTATTATATAAATTCATTCGACTTATATAAATTATATAAATTGCATTATATAAATTCATTAGAGGGGAGAGAGAGAGAGAGAGAGACTAGATAGATAGATAGATAGATAGATAGATAGATAGATAGATAGATAGATAGATAGATAGATAGATAGATAGATAGATAGATAGATAGAGACAGACAGACAGACAGACAGACAGACAGACAGACAGACAGACAGACAGACATGATAGATAGATACCGAAGATAGATAGATAGATAGATAGATAGATAGATAGATAGAGAAAGAGAGAGAGAGAGAGAGAGAGGGAGAGGGAGAGAGGGAGAGAGATCAATTTAAATCTACAATTTCTCTGTTTTGTAAACTATTTGAGGATTTCACCCATGGTGTCGCACCTCCTCCATATTCCTGGGTGACCTAAGAACAACAATGGTTTGTACTTTCTCTGTTAGTTTTGTCAAAGCAGTAATTAACCAGCCTTCTCTCTCTCCCTGGAGCTGTGCATATTCATGCTGGCACCATCAATAAAAGGCAGCGCTCGGAGAAGAAAGCAAACAAAATCAGCCACGGAGCTTTGGAAGGCCTTTAAACCCCCGTATGGGGGGGGGATGGAGGGGGGGGAATCAATCAGGGTTTGTCAAATGGATAAAATAAAGGCAAGAAAGCGCGGGGGGGGGGAGCACTCCGGTACCTGAAAGCTTTTAAAAGCATTTGGGCTCCGGAATAAAGCAGGCACAGGTGTTGAGGGGAACTGGGCTGGCTTTTGCTTGGCTGGCTGTGGGTGGCGTGTGCGGGGGTGCGTCTTCTGTTTTTGTGTGTTGTTTTCTTGTTGCTGCTGATAGTCCTCAACTCTCCTGACTCCTGGGAGCATTTCTGTGAGTCATCTGACTCCACTAGACAAGTGGAACTTTTGCACTCGGGCACCATCACAGCACCTCAGATACTGGGGTACAGCGAGCAAAGGAGAAGGAAGGGAAGGGGGGAGGGGGAGGGGGAGGGAAGGAAGGAGAGGGAGGGAGGGAGGGAGGGAGGAAGTTGAGGGAGGGAAGGAAGAAGGAAAGAGGAGGAAGGAAGGAAGGAAGGAAGGAAGGAAGGAAGGAAGGAAGGAAGGAAGGAAGGAAGGAAGAAAGGAAGGAAGGAAGGAAGGAAGGAAAAGGAGAGAGGGAGGGAGGAAGTTGAGGGAGGGAAGGAAGAAGGAAATGAGAAGGAAGGAAGGAAAAGGAGGGAGGGAGGAAGTTGAGGGAGGGAAGGAAGAAGGGAGGAAAGAAGAAGGGAGGGAGGGAGGGAGGAAGGAGACAAAGGATGGAGGGAGGGAAGAAGTTGAGGGAGGGAAGGAAGAAGGGAGGGAGGAAGGAAGGAGACAAAGGATAGGAGGGAGGGAGGAAATAAGAGGAGGAAGGGAGGAAGGAGAGGGAGGGAGGGAGGAAAGGAAAGAAGGAGATAAAGGACAGGACGGTGGGAGGAACGAAGGAAAGGAAGGACGAGAGGAAGGAAGGAAGGAAAAGGAGGGAGGGAGGAAGTTGAGGGAGGGAAGGAAAGAAAAAGGGAGGAAGGAAGGAAGGAAGGAAGAAGACAAAGGATGGGGGGAGGGAGGAAGGAAAGAAGGAAGAGGAGGAAGGAAGGAAGGAGAGGGAGAGAGGAAAGGAAAGAAGGAGACAGGAGGGAGGAAGGAAGGATTTCCCCCCAGATGTACTCTTATTACATCTCTTCTCCGGGAGTTGGATTCAAGCTATCCAATGAGGCTTAGAGCCCTTGAAATTCCTTAAAAACAAACAGTATTTAGTAAACGGAGCAAGAGGCTTAGCAAAGCTCTTTTTGCTTTTCAAACAGGAGCTGAGGGATGATTAGTGGATTCCTTCACTGGATGAAGATTGCACTAGCATAGGGGCTTTTCTTTCCAAACGTTGTCCCGCAGAATCCTAGGATTCTTTAAAAACTTCAGGAGAAACTAAGGGTGTTTTTTTTTAAAAAAAGTCACCTGAATGCAACCAATTGTCTATCTTAAAAATTTTGCCTCTTGGGGTCCCAGATTAGCAATAGCAATAGCACTGTCTTAGACTTATATACTGCTTCATAGTGCTTTACAGCCCTCTCTAAGTGGTTTACACAGTTCAGCCTATTGCCCCCAACAATCTGGGTTCTCATTTTACCCACCTCGGAAGGATGGAAGGCTGAGTCAACCTTGAGCCGGTGAGATTTGAACAGCTGAACTGCTGAACTAGCAGTCAGCTGAAGTAGCCTGCAGTGCTGCACTCTAACCACTGCGCCACCTCGGCTCTATATTTCCCTCCCCCACCCCAATTGGTTTCAAAGTTTGAAATGTTCTGCACTTGATGAAAGTCAGAAAGTCCCTTCCAACTCGCAAGAGAATTTAACAGAGTTGGAAGGGACCTTGGAGGTCTTCTAGTCCAACCCCCTGCTCAAGCAGGAAATCCTCTACCATTTCCAACAAATGGCTGTCCAGTCTCTTCTTAAAAGCCTCCAGTGATGGAGCAGCCACAACTTCTGAAGGCAACTTCTGTTCCACGGATTAATTGTTCTCACAGTCAGGAAATTCCTCCTTAGTTCTAGGTTGCTTCTCTCCTTGGTTAGTTTCCACCCATTGCTTCTTGTCCTGCCTTCTGGTGCTTTGGAGAACAGCTTGACCCGCTCTTCTTTGTGGCAGCCCCTGAGATATTGGAACACTGTTATCATGTCACACTCAAGAAGCCTTCGCCTTTTGGGCTCCCTGCACCTGGAATGGCATCTTTTAAACCAGCAGGGAGAGGCCAGCCAAGTGCTCTTCAAGGTTACAGTTAAATATCCTTAATTTCTATCCGCAGCTGCTGGGCTTCACTGCAGATGATGATTTACTGAAGAGGCTGCTCAGTTGGAGCTTGTGGGTGTTTATATGCATGGAAAGGAGGTGGGAAGCCACCAGTTTTCAGAGTCCTGATTTATTCAAGAGCCTCTGAAACAGATAATGTAATTTTGAGGTAACCAACCTCTTGATGAACCTCTGCTCTGCTTCGTAATTCCACGGATGGCATGAGACAGTCTGCAAAAGGCGAGATTGGGTGTCGTCCAGCTCATTCTTGGGGTTGGACCTTCTTATGACAGCCATCGAGACCAAAATTTCCATTGCTCAATGAGACAGGGAGTTGTGCCCCATGTTGCCGTCTTTCTTGCCACCGTTGTTAAGCGAATCGCTGCAGTTGTTTAGTGAGTCACACGGTCGTTGAGTGAATCTGGCTTTCCCATCGACTTTGAAGGTCTCAAAAAAGGATGATCGCATAACATTGCAACCGTCATAAATATGAGTCAGTGGCCAAGAGTCCGAATTTTGATCATGTGACCCCGGGGCACTGTAACCGTCATAAGTACACTTCAGTTGCCAAGCTTCTGAATTTTTATCACATGACCATGGGGATGCTGCAATGGTCATAAGTGTTGAAAAGCGGTCGTAAGTCACTTATTTCAACACCACTGTAACCTTGAATGGTCATTAAATGAACGGTTGTAAGCCAAGGACTACCTGCACTGTTAGGGCATGTCAAATTTTTCAGCTTTCCATCTCCAACTACTAGGGGTGCTCAAAAGTTGTGACATGCCTTGGGGATTGGAAAGATATTTTGCTTACTTTAATATAATTTAGATGTGCTTGGTTGATGTTCATCCATCGTATTCAAAGAGGACCTTGACATCTATAATTGGGGATGTCAAGACTTGCGCGTGAATGGGATTAAAGTGAGGGAGAGGTGCACATAGTCGGCCTCACTCTCTCTTCCCAGATTCCATCTTGCTCCAAATAGCAGGACAAGAGTCGAGACAGTTGGAGATGGGCTGGGCGCAGTGATTGACTAGGGCGTCTTTCGTGTCTTGCCGTGCTCTTAGCGTACCACATTGCTTGCAGAGACTGCCTTCATGACCGTTGTCCTATTCTAGTAGGTTCCATCCTCTCAGTCCACCAGAATCTGCCTTCACATGCTTGGGATAGACAAGTCCCTATCTCACTGAAGATCAATGACCCAATGGCTACTCTCAACCTGGTTTGGCCAGCCTGTCAAAGCTGTTGCCCGGGGTGTGGCCGCTGCGCATGCTACAGCTGCTAGGAGCCACAGGTGAGAGCTGAGTGACAGGTGGGGACCAAAGGTGAACGAGCTGCCCTAAAAGCTGCCCTAAAAGGAGCTGCTGTAAAGGACACGACATGCCCCTACACCAGAGGTACTACCCCTCCCTGAGCACCCCATACACCCCTGTGCTTGGTAAGGAACTACATAAACATCATAACTTTTTAACATTTGGGCTTGTTTTGTCCCGTCACCTTCCCCCCCCCCCCCCATAAAAATGGGATAATTTTGACTTTTGAGTGGTGCAAGGAGGAGAAGACCATCCTGTACGCTCCTGAATGGATCCGCTGGTCCAAAATCAGCCATGATGAAGGGAGGTGGGAATGCAGGACACGGATTCCCCTCCCCCGCCTCCTTGGCTGAGACTTTGAAAGGAGGAGAAAAAAAAAGCCCCCTTAATGATAGTCGCTTGTGCCACTCCTGGCATTAATCTTTATTTCAAATTAGAGAAGGCAACATGCTTTTAGTGCAATAATAAACCCTCAGCAAGCCGTCCGCTGTAATGTGTGTCGTTTTCCTCTGGGCTCTTACGGACCCGGGGTATTGATTGGGCTTTGAAGTCACACAACAGCCGAATTGTGGATAGCAAATATGTGTTGAATTGATCTCCTCTGGTGGGGAAGTACACCCTCGCCCCTACTCCTGTTGACAGTCTTTATTGGCGAAGGTCAGGTATGAGTTGGGGTTGGGGAAGAGGAATTCAACCTTGTTTAGCTCTTATTATAAGGCGGGCCCTTTCGAAGCAGCCATTTCTCTTCCCCCTGATGATTCTTCCAAGCTGGTTGTCTGTGGAGAGTCTCCGTCATCCAGGTCATGGTTGTCCCCAGGGGTGAAATCCTCCCGGTTCGCTCTTATCTGTCGGTTGCCGCAGAGCCGATGGAGCGGGTGGCGTTCGCGGCGCGGGGCTGCCCCCGCCCGCTTCCCCCGCCCGCCTGGAAGCCACCATTTGCATTCTTTTGCCCTCTGCGCATGCGCAAAGCGTTCTGCATATGCGCAAAGCATTCTGCATGCGCAGAGGGCAAAAGAATGCAAATGGCGATGTCCAGGCGGGCGGGAGAAGTGGGCGGGGGAAGCCCCGCGCCACAAACGCCACCCGCTCCATCGGCTCTGCGGCGACCGACAGGTAAGAGCGAACTGGGAGGATTTCACCCCGGTTTGTTCCCAAGGTGCTTTTCCAAGAGACAACTGGACTTTCTTTGTTTTTTTCATGAAGACATGTCGCTTCTCATCCAAGAAGCTTCTTCAGTTCTGTTGCATAGCAATAGCAATAGCACTTTACTTATATACCGCTTCATAGTGCTTTACAGCCCTCTCTAAGCGGTTTACAGAGTTCAGCATATTGCCCCCAACAATCTGGGTCCTCATTTTACCGACCTCGGAAGGATGGAAGGCTGAGTCAACCTTGAGCCTAGTGAGATTTGAACAGCTGAACTACTGAACTAGCAGTCAGCCTGCAGTTGCAGCATTTAACCACTGCACCACTTCAGCTACAGCATAGCTCTATGTCTGTAGAGATCCTCAGTCATCCAGGTCATTGTTGTCCCAAAGATGCTTTTTTTTTTGGAAAAAGTTTATTTTTATTCTCATACAGACATTTTCACATATTTATCATCTCATTTCTCATTTCGTTCTTTTACAAAATCTTTATACATATATTCTATATTTATCTTATTGCTTTGTTAGTTCAAGGTTGCTTTTTTTTTACCATCCTCCCTTCCCATCTCGTACAGCCCTTCCTTCTTTCTTCTTCCCTTCCCTTCGTCTTTCTCTTTCTAAACCTACTTCCCCTCCCTTTCTCCTTCTCCTCTTCCCTACTTCCCCTCCTGCCTTCTCTCCTCACTCTCCCCTCTTCTCTTCTTTCCTCCTCCTCTTTCTTTCTTCTTTCTTCTTACTCCTCTCTTCCCTTCCTTCTTCCTTTGCTGTACTTTCTCCCTTTTTCTGGGATGGTATTCCAGCAACCTTGAATTCTTTTACACAGTCTTACATTTTTTTTCATATTTTATTCCATATATATATATATATATATATATATATATATATATATATATATATATATATATATATATATGTATGTATGTATGTATGTATGTATGTATGTATGTATGTATGTATGTATGTATGTATGTATGTAACATTTTTTGCTGATAAATGAAAATAAAGGGAGACTATTATAGATCTATTTCGAGCTATTTTGCTCTCGTCAGATAGCCATACCCGTACTGGGAATACCCGTACTGGGAATAATATATATATATATGAAGTGTATTAATAGACAAACACATAAAGATAAAAGAAATAGATTAAAGGAACCAAAGATGCTTTTTAAAGAGGCAACTGGACTTCCTTGTTTTTTCTTTGAAGACTTTTTGCTTCCCATCCGAGAAGCTTCTTCAGCTCTGAGTGGATGGTGGGGAATGGAAGGATTTATACTCCTTGCAGACAGCTGGTCATTTGCATTCTTTTAGAGAGTCATTGGGGCCACTTGGAGGTTTATCTGTGTTGGAGGGATGCGACATCATCTATCTCCTGTCTGCAACACAGCCCTTTCAGCCATTCCAAGAAGGCTCCATGCCCATTTGCACTACTCAGGTGACCCTGAGGACACAGATAAACTTCCCAAGTGGCCTCAATGACTCTATAATAATGCAAATGGCCAGCTGTCTGTAAGGAGTATAAATCCTTCCATTCCCCAACATCCAGTCAGAGCTAAAGAAGCTTCTTGGATGAGAAGCGAAATGTCTTCAAAAGAAAAAAACAAGGAAGTCCAGTTGCCTCTTGAAAAAAAGCACCTTTGGGACTTGAAGATGGTTTTATTTCATTTATTTCACTTTAAAGATTGGGAAGAGAAGTGTTATAGCAATAGCACTTAGACTTATATACCGCTTCATAGTGCTTTACAGCCCTCTCTAAGCAGTTTACAGAGTTCAGCATATTGCCCCCAACAATCTGGGTCCTCATTTTACCCACCTCAGAAGGACGGAAGGCTGAGTCAACCTTGAGCCTGGTGAGATTTGAACAGCTGAACTGCTGAACTAGCAGTCAGCTGAAGTAGCCTGCAGTGCTGCACTTTAACCACTGCGTCACCTCGGCTCTATATATAGTCTACATACAACACACACATACAGTACATACTGCCTCTCACCAATCCTCGTGGGAAAAAACAAAGAGGCATTAAAACTGATCTCTTTGTGGGAAAATGCATGGGGATTTCCAGCTAGGCAGCATTTGGGGAGGATGATCAATGTTTCTTCTGGGAGATAAAAAGGAGGATTGTATTTATTTACTCCTGATGAGGCAGAACATCACAAACAAAGCAGTAAAAAGCCATCACTGTTTTTCTCCTCCGAGAACAGACGAAGAATGGGCCGATGAGTCTAGTAACGCTTAATTTGAGTGATGGGGTAGGAGGGCTTTTTATTATAAGCTGATTTTCCTGTGTTTTTTTTTTTGTTGTTGTTGTTGTTTTAAAGGAAAAGCAGAGAGATACACCTGTGGACTCTTGTCTCGTCAGCCATTATGGAAACTGTCAGATTTTATTACCTTAAGGAAGGATTTTTCAACGTTGACGATTTATATCTTCTTCTCCAGTAGCGGTGCACACAGAGGAGGAAGCCGCAATGAGAAACGAGGGAGGTTAAATATCTGCAGCTTGGCTAGGATCTTATTTGATTGATGCTCCTTGAATGTGATCATTTGATTTTTATTTTTTTTTTAAAGAAACAATAAAAATTGCCGTTGAGGGAAATGTTTTAATCCTGGACAAGACAGGGAGCTGCTGAATAAGAATATCGATTCTTCTAGTCTAGTATTCGTTTCACAACCGGCAGCAGTTACCTTGACTTTCAGGTGGATACCTTTTCGTAACTCTACCTGGGGCAGTTGGCGATCCAACCGGGGATTTAGGCACGCAAAGGACTGCTTTCACTTCCTGATGATCGTTTAGGTCCTGAAATGAAATTAATTTTAAAAAGATAATCATCAGATATTATTTGTTCACGTTAGAAAGGAAAAAGGAAAAAGGAAGGAAGGAGAGATATTGATGAACAAAAGACAATGTCTGTTCTCCACCTTTGATAAAAGCAAACCAGGGAATACAGATGGTGCTCAGCTTAGGACCAAAAGTGAGACCAGAATTTCCATCGTTAAGTGAGTCACGCCCGATTTGATGACCGTTGTTACATGGATCATGCTGTTGTTAAGTGAATCCCATTTGTGCCATTTAAACATTTTTTTAAAAAATTATAGAATAAAATATAAAATACAAAAGCAAATAGGAAGACACAGTGGGGGAGGGGGAGGGAAAAGAGAAGTGAGGGGGGATTTAAATATTTATTATTTATTTTATTTTGTGAGATTTATATACCGCCTCACAGTGCAAGCACTCTCTAAGCGGTTTACACCAGTAAGCAATGTATATTTACATTGCCCCCAACAATCTGGGTCCTCATTTTACCTACCTCGGAAGGATGGAAGGCTGAGTCAACCTTGAGCCGGTGAGATTTGAACCACTGACCTGCGGATCACAGTCAGCTAAAGTGGCCTGCAGTACCCCACTCTAACCGCTGCGCCACCTCGGCTCATACCAACGAGATGGGGATGGGGAAAAGAAGAAAAGTTGACTTCCGGCTCCCTCTGTCGCAGTAAAATAAAGCATCAAACCACAACTTTTTGCTTTTCCATTAATAATAATAACTAGCCATTAATAGAAAAAAATCAATATCATCGATAAAACCCAAAATCAAAATTTCATTGTTTTTTTTTTCCACCTCAAGCACAAAAGTTCAGAAGCAGTCTCTCCATGTTTAAGTTTAATAGTATTTTTATGCCGCCCAACTCCCTAGGGACTCTGGGCGGCTTACAACAGTAAAAATACATAATAGAATAAAAAACAGTTTAAAACACAATTAAAAAACAATCAACATTTAAAATACATTCAACAATGTATACATACATGGGGCGGTCTAAAGGACCTCATCAGAAGGTCATTGACCCCAGATCTGCCGGAAAAGCCAGGTCTTCATGGCTTTCTGGAAGGCCAGTAAGGTGGGGGCAGTACGGATCTCGGGAGGTAGTTCGTTCCATAGGGTCGGAGCCACTACAGAGAAGGCCCTCCCCCACGGACCTGCCAGCCGACACTGTCTAGCTGAAGACCAGTGTGGCAACCAAAGTATTTATATTCTTGTCTTCAATCAAAATGGTCAATTGAGCCATTTCTGCCAACTCCATCAGCTTCGTCCAAAGTGAATCACATTGATTAAACAAACCCAACTTCCCCATTGGCTTTTCTTGATAGAAGCCAATAGAGATAGCATGGACCCCAGGATCTTGCCGCCATCGCAAATACATGCCAGTTTGCCAAATGCCCAAATGTTGATCATGTGGCCACGGAGAAGCCGCGATGGTTGCAAGGGCAAGGACCGGTTCTAACTCAGATATAGATACAGATTATCAGAGTTGGAAGGGACCTTTGCAGGTCATCTAGTCCAACCTCCCTAGCCCAAGCAGGAGACCCAACACCATTTCTGACAGATGGCAGTCCAGTCTCTTCTAGAAAGCCTCCAGTGATGAAGCTCCCACAACTTCCGAAGGCAACTTCTGTTCCATGGGTTGATTGTTCTCACTGTCCGAAACTCACTTTTTTCACTTCCATTGTAACTTTGTTCACTAAATGAATGGTTATAAGTCAAGGACTACACATTCCAGATTTAGACTGCTGCAAAAACTCCAGATCACAGTGAAGAATAGTGAAGAATTTGAACATTCTCTGGCTCGCTCTTCTCATGCTGTGACTGGTTGGGTTCATGTAGGTCAGATCTGGTAAGGCTAAGTAAGGATATCTTGTAAGAACAGGCATAGTCTATAGCAAGAGCAAGAGCACTTAGACTTATATACCACTTCATAATGTTTTTACAGCCCTCTCTAAGCGGTTTACAGAGTCAGCTTATTGCCCCCAACAATCTGGGTTCTCATTTTACCCACCTCGGAGGGATGGAAGGCTGAGACAACCTTGAGCCGGTGAGATTTGAACTGCTGAACTGCAGCTAGCAGTCAGCTGAAGTAGCCTGCAGTGCTGCACTCTAACCACGGCACCACCTCGGCTCTATGAACAGAACAGAACAGAATAGCAGAGTTGGAAGGGACCTTGGAGGTCTTCTAGTCCAACCCCCTGCTTAGGCAGGAAATCTTATACCGTCTCAGACAAATGGATGTCCGATCCCTTCTTAAAAACCTCCGGTGTTTGAAAACTTCCATGATTTCAGTGCAAGCTTAATGCAATGAAAGGGAAAGGAATGTTTACTCCCATTCTTAATCGTTACTAACGTCTCGTTGTGCGCTTATTTGATGGAGATGGGTGGATAGAGGCAACATCTGAATGTGGGTGGCACGTGTGTGTGCAATATGCTGCACACACACACACCTGCACACATCTCCCAGGGAAAAAATGATAGCTAATTACGCCTTGACCGTTACACTTATGAAACCTCAGAAACGGTTGGCTCACCCAGGCTGCAATCTTCTGCACAATTACTCACGAGTAAGTAGCGTCGGAATTAATGGGGCTTATTTGTAAGTAGCCACCTAACGCTTCTGGGGCAGTGAACTAAGCCTTCGTAGGGAGCATTTGGTACTGATTAAGCGTGTCCTGTAAACACAACCCCTGGATTTTGTTCAACAACCACGGTTCAAGAAAACTGCAGTTTAACACGGGGGAAATTGTCCATAGACCATTTGACTCACTAACGTCAGAACTGTTGATTTGCACCTGGTTGTATATATATTTTTAATTATCCTTGAATGTAAAACTTCAGCCAGAGTGTGACTCCCCCACCCTTAAAATGCCCACAGCTGAATGCAATAAAGAATGAAAGAAAAGTGGGGGGGGGACTTTTAGGAAACTAAAGTTTTTTTCACCAAGATTTCTTCAAGCAATTCTTTTTCCTTCTTTTTGCTCCCAGCCAAACAAATGACATTTAGTAACTGGGAATGTTTATCATCTGTTTGAAGCTGGTGTGTTTGATACGGCAGGGCTACGATTGCATGGAATGGGGCCAACTCGCCATGGGGACAAAGCGACAATTCAATGTAATTATTTAAAATAACTTTAAAAAATTGTTTTATTTTTTGTCCTTTACATTTCATTTTTGTCCTTCCTTTGGCATCCTTTCCATAATAGCAATAGCACTTAGACTTATGTACTGCTTTACAGTGCTTTACAGCCATCTCTAAGCGGTTTACAGATTCAGCGTATTTCCCCCAACAATCCGGGTCCTCGTTTTACCCATTTCCGAAGGATGGAAGGCTGAGTCAACCTTGCGCCGGTCAGGATTGAACTGCTGGCAGTGGGCAGAGTTAGCCTGTAATACTGCATTCTAACCACTGCACCACCACGGCTCTTTGTTGCAATATGTTGCAATACCATGATAACACTTTCATCCTTTCATTCATACGGCCATCGGACCCCTCTGTCAGCAATAGCAATAGCACTTAGTGCTTTACAGCCCTCTCTAAGCGGTTTACAGAGTTCAGCATATTGCCCCCAACAATCTGGGTCCTCATTTCACCAACCTCAGAAGGATGGAAGGCTGAGTCAACCTTGAGCCAGTGAGATTTGAACAGCTGAACTGCTGAACTAGCAGTCAGCTGAAGTAGGTTGCAGTGCTGCTTTTAACCACTGCGCCACCTCGGCTCAGAACTCCAGCATGCCACAACGGAAGCTATTGGCTCATAAATTTGGGGGGAACCTATTTTAAGTTTCCTTGGTAGGCCCTTTTGGGGGTGAGAGCGGATTTCCTTACCTCGGGAGAATCTCAGTCTTTAGCGAATGCACCAAGAAGTCATCGTTGCAGGAAAATAAATTTTCAACACTTTAATTTATGATCCTCAACTCGCTAATGTGGATAAATATTTTCCCAAGAATAATATTTCATAATTAAGTGCGATAATCTCGAGGAAAGCGCTCCCTCTCCAAAATGAGAATTACAGTTTATTAAGTCACACTTAATTTGCACTGACAGCAACTCGGTGGGTGAAAATTAATATATCATACTTTCACGGCGCTGTCATTTTCCAGCAAGGGAAGAAAGAAGCAAAGAAATATTATTAAGTACACAATGGATGGAAGCCCCTCGGGGTGTTCCAGAAGAACCGAAGGGGAGTCCCTGGTTTGTGCCAAAATCTTAAATCTTTTCTATTGGGTCTATTTATATCATGCCAATGCAACAGATCTGTCTCATTTTGGTTTTCATTGGCTAGCTGTAGTATCAGAACTTAACACACTGAATAAGACTCCATCATCCCAGATGGTTCTTCTAGGCCAGGGGTAGGCAAAGTTGGCTCTTC
>JALIGW010000165.1:294230-304230 GCA_023053685.1 Diadophis punctatus similis
CTAGCATTAAGGAACCTATTCAAAAACTTTAGGGTTCTTCAAAGATTAGACCAGCACAACATTCCTTGGGGTTGGCGAGGTGGTGCAGTGGTTAGAATGCAGTACTGCAGGTTATTTCTGCTGCCTGCTGGCTGCCTGCAGTTCGGCAGTTTGAGCCTCACCAGCTCAAGGTTGACTCAGCCTTCCATCCTTCCGAGGTCGGTAAAATGAGGACCCAGATTGTTGGGGGCAATATACTGACTCTGTAAACCACTTAAACAGAGGGCTGTAAATTACTGTGAAGCAGTATATAAATCTAAGTGATATTGCTATTACTTACTTACTTACTTACTTACTTACTTACTTACTTACTTACTTACTTACTTAGATAAGTAAGTATTGCAGGCTCTGCCCACAGCCAGGCTCTGCCCACAGCCAGGAGTTCAGTCCTGACTGGCTCAAGGTTGACTCAGCCTTCCAACCTTCCAAGGTCAGTAAAACGAGGACCCAGATTGTTGGGGGCAATAGGCCGACTCTGTAAACCGCTTAGAGAGGGCTGTAAAGCACTGTGAAGCGGTATATAAGTCTAAGTGCTATTGCTATTCATGAGTCAACCCAAGTAGAACAAAGATCATTGCCATCTGGTGATGAACCATCCTCACCATATGGAGAATTTCTTTTCCCATCCTAACTTTAATGATTAATGGCCTTGCAAAACCTAAGTGCTTTGAAAATTGTAATTTTGCCCTTTTCTTCCTCCTCCTAACAGTAAATTGGGTCAATGTGTTCCACAAATTTACATTTCAATTAATCCCTTTCTTTCCTTCCTATGGCAATAATACTTTGGGTGAGCCATGCACTGTGCCCGCTCTAGGAAAGACGATCCCTTCCGCCACTTTGTTCATGAAAAAGCTCCTTCATTCAGAAAAGGCCGTGCATGGATAAGAAGAAATCTTCAACCTTCTTCTGTCTTCTTCCATTAGATTTAATAAATGCACCGAAGAAGATAGGGCGGTGTCAAATTTTCAGGCTCTTGAAGCAATTCCATTCAGAGGTTTCGGCTTTCAAAAGTGGGATTCTATTATTATCCACTTGAGGTCCATCTATGGTCACAAGTAGATGCAACAGTGAGAGATGCACAGTTCCCACCCACCCCTCTTCATTGGTTCACATGCAGAGCATGACTGTTTTATTCATAGCTTCCCTTTCTCTTATGTTACCTCTACTTTGGAGAGAAAGTTTAGTTTGTGCCTCAAAGACTTAGTGGAATGTCGTAAGTTTCTTCAGCTGGATAACTATGGATAGCAAGTTATTTGTAAGAAATGACCAGGCTGAGCCTGAGGGCAGGGTCAAATATGTCATCAGTTTGGAGTCGTTATGCTCCCACAAGAGACCTAAGTCCAGCCCTCCGTGAATTCTGTTAACTTTTATCTAGTGCCAATTTGTTTTAACCACTAGTAGATCCGATTCTTATGTATATGTTAAGTTGAGATAAAGTTCTATCCGTCCAACTGCTACCGTGTTAAGGAAAGAATATCTCATAGAGGCGGTATTTGGATCTTTTCCTTGGAATTCAAACACTTAGAAATAAAACCGAGATTAAAAGTCTAATAGAAAATATTTATTCCAGTACAAAAACAATATAAAACAATAAACCTACATCTTTGCTGAGTAACACGACCGTTCTGGTCGAAGCCAAGGCAGAAGAATGATTAATGGTGGATTAGGAATGTAGACATGCGTAGAACATCATATCACGTGTTCTGCTTATATTGGGAAGTACCATAATATTAGAATAGGGATGCATCACCCTGCATAGACTCACAACTGACAATATTCACATTGTGACAGTATAGGTATCATGAAATAAACTCGAAGCACTTTGAAACTGTATTCCAACTACTGGTTCCTTCCAGCTTTCTGACATTACTATTCATCAGTAAAAGCCAGGTGCAAACAACCAGGCCCACATGCGAAGGGTTCAGTATTACTGATTTATTGCTCAAGCCTATGGACAGGAATCTTCTCAGATTAACAGTTTGTAGCTGGATAAAACTAGCCGAGATTCAGCAGTACTCAAGGGGATTGGACTTCATCCTCTTGTGACTACATAGAGATTCTAGACTGATTCCTTATTTGACTCCTCCCCTCGTCTTTCCCTATCTCTCTCCTACAATAAGTCCCTTTGCCACCTCAATCTCAGATAGGTAGCAGATGAGCCTTGTGCGAGAATTGGGGTACTTCGTTTTTAAAATTCCTTGATTTCAGAACGCCAAACATTAGGGAACTGCTGTTTTGGATCAGTGTTTCTCAATCCTGACCACTTTAAGATGTGTGGAATTTAAATCCCTCTCTGTAGTCGTGATGAGGGAGTCAAACTATTCTCCAAAGCACCTGAGGGCAGGACAAAAAGCAATGGGTGGAAACTAAACAAGGAGAGAAGCAACTTAGAACTAAGGAGAAATTTCCTGACAGTTAGAACAATTAATCAGTGGAACAGCTTGCCTCCAGAAGTTGTGAATGCTCCAACACTGGAAGTTTTTAAGAAGAAATTGGGCAACCATTTGTCTGAAGTGGTGTAGGGTTTCCTGCCTAAGCAGGGGGTTGGACTAGAAGACCTCCAAGGTCCCTTCCAACTCTGTTGTTGTTGTTGTTGTTGTTGTTGGTGGTGGTGTTGGTGTTGGTGTTGGTGTTGGTGTTGGTGTTGGTGTTGTTATTATTATTATTATTATTATTATTATTATTATTATTATTATTATTATTATTATTATTATTATTATTATTATTATTATTATTATTATTATTATTATTATTATTATTATTATTATGAACAGTCAATGGATTTGTCTTGATCTTAGAGGCTCATCTAAACCAGCATCTAGCACAGAGACACCAGACCAGAAAAACCAGGCAAAAATAAAAATCCAGTCAGAGCTGAAGAAGCTTCTTGGATGAGAAGCGAAACGTCTTCAAAGAAAAACCAGAAAGTCCAGTTGCCTCTTGAAAAAAGCACCTTTGGGACAACCATCACCTGGAGGATGGAGAATCTCCATAGATATTTGGGCAAAAATAACTACTTTGCTTTTGTGTGTATTTTTTTTCCTAGTATGACTACTGTGGTGTTTTGTTTTGTTTTTAGAAAATTCAGAGAAAAAAATAGCCAACCAGTTCGTCTTCACCCCTTGAGAAAGTCCATTCCAATTTGACAAGAACGCAACTATCCATTCGAGGGCAGCAAATTTTACTTTAAAGTTCCATTCTCCAAATTCTATTACTCTGTGTTCTATCTTTGGGCGGGCAATTGTTTTAAATCAATGGAACGACTTGCCTCCAGAAGTTGTGGGTGCTCCAACATTAGAAGTTTTTAAGAAGAGATTGTCCCAAAGGTGCTTTTTCAGGAGGCAACTGGACTTTCTGTCAGAGCTGAAGAAGCTTCTTGGATGAGAAGCAAAAGATCTTCAAAGAAAAAACAAGAAAGTCCAGTTGCCTCCTGAAAAAGCACCTTTGGGACAACCATGACCTGGATGACTGAGAATCTCTATAGACCTTAAGAAGAGATTGGGCAACCATTTGTCTGAAATTGAACACGGTTTCCTGCTTGAGCAGGGGGTTGGACTAGAAGACCTCTAAGATCCTTCCCAATCTTATTATTCTGTTAAATCAAGAGTTATTACTCTGGGTTTTTTTCCTACAGCTAACTGGGATTTTAATTCAGGCTATATCCTTGTGATGTGCTTAAGTGTTTGTTTGCCTGTACGAAGCCTACAATTGTTTATTCTACAGCAATTACACTAACATTAATAAGGCTGCTCCGGAGTAAATGGGTCATAGATTACAACCTAAACGACTTATTGATCAATACGTATGAAATGCTGAAAACCTATGAACTTAAGGATCCGGGATGCTTATTTGTTTCCTTTTAAAAAAAAAAAGCAATGGTCCTTCATTGATCTGATTATATAACTCCATCAAGTTCTGTGAGATGAATGAATCTTCAGAATTGTGGTATAAGTTGCTCATATTTGCTTAGTGGCCTCTTTCCGGAGTTATTAGTTTCCCTAACCCTCAATGACTGGGTAATTTCTTCTATCTGTCCTTATTAAGTTAAATCAATTGAACTTTGGCAAAGGGCTGGGTAGGAAGCAGGAGAATCTTTCCAGCATCTGCTGATTGGCTTTATAAGTAATGTGAATGAAGAGGTATGAACTTAGCACTTCTCTTTCTTAATCTGTAGAAATCCAAAAGTGTCTGTAGTAGCATTTGTTAAAACAGGCACCCATCGTGTTTTCTGGGCTAAGGTCCTGAGGCAGTAGGGCGGCATAGAAAAACTACCAAATAAATAAATAAATAAATAAGGGTTGCATAAGGCTTTGGAACAGAGTGTTATAGTGGTATGTCCAGATGAAACTGAGTTAATGCATGTATCAATAGGGGTGCTCCTCGGCTTATGGCCACAATCGTACCATCTTCTGATATCATGGCAGTTATTTAAAGTCTGTCCCATGAACAGCAAACCCACTCAATGTGAATTGTCTTGATTTCTGCATTCATCTCAGTGGAGTATTTTGTAGATGATACAAGATACAAGGACTGAAGAAAGCTGATGTAAGAACTGAGGAAGCTTCTTGGATGAGAAGCAAAGCATCTTCAAACAAAAAACAGAAAGTCTACTTGTCTTTTGAAAAAGCACCGTTGGGACAACCATGACCTGGATAACTGAGAATCTCTCACACTCACTCTCACACTCACACTCACACTCTCCATCCATCCATCCATCCATCCATCCATCCATCCATCTATCTATTTATCTATCTATCTATCTATATCCATCTATCCATAATCTGTCATTATCTAGTCTGTCTGTCTGTCTGTCTGTCTGTCTGTCTGTCTGTCTGTCTGTCTGTCTATCTATCTATCTATCTATCTATCTATCTATCTATCTATCTATCTATCTCCATTCATCCATCCATCCATCCATCCATCCATCCATAATCTGTCATTATCTATCCTATCTATCTATCTATCTATCTATCTATCTATCTATCTATCTATCTATCTATCTATCTATCTATCTATCTATCTATCTATCTATCTATCTATCTATCTCCACCCATCCATCCATCCATCCATCTATCCATCCATAATCTGTCATTACCTATCCTATCCTATCCTATCCTGTCTATCTATCTATCTATCTATCTATCTATCTATCTATCTATCTATCTATCTATCTATCTATCTATCTATCTATCATCTATCTATCTATCTATCTATCTATCTATCTATCTATCTATCTATCTATCATCTATTAACTATCTATCTTATCTATCTATCTATCTATCTATCTATCTATCTATCTATCTATCTATCTATTTTTCTATATGTCAAACTTCTTAATCATCCATTCCCAACATAAAGGGGTTCTGGCCAGTGATTAGTATATGATTCAATACCTTACGGTATGCAGCCCCAGAAAATGGATTAATTCGGTAATTAAGCTTATTGCATAAACTCAGCCACTGTTTTTACATTAGAAAGCCCTTAGCTCTTCAAAGTCAGATGGAATCGGAATATTTAGAATGATTTATGCAGCTTATGCTCCATTGGTGTCTACATGTCCATAAATCCGCCAAGTGGCTTGGTCAGCCTGAACGAAAACAGAACCGAAAAGTTGATGTAACAAATTTCAGGAGTTGGAGCACACTTGTCTCCTTCATGTACTCGGCAGTCATTAAAAAAAAACCCCAACCCACCACCGTTCGAGTAAAATATGGCTCCCTCATTGTCAACATAATTTAGACTGGCTCCAGGTTTCCGGACGACGGCCGTCACCTCTTTGGCAGCCTTTTGGGTGACAAACAAGTTGCAATGCTTTGTCAGAAGGTCATAAATGTGATGATTTATTTCTTATTGTGGTCTCCAGCAGTAGTTTACATTAAGGGATGACCGGGTAAAAGCTCCCAATGATTTCAGATAGGCTGAAGGAGCACCCACACGTGGTCAGGGGTCAGGGTGAGGTCTTTTCAGGCATAAAAGGTTAAGTACTGCAGAATTCTTCAACTGTTGCTGTTTTTTGCTAAGTGAGAATGAAAAGGCAGTAGGAGAATCAGTAAAGGAACAAGTGGTTGGGTGGAATGCAGGGGTGGGTTCTAACTTACCTCTCTGCCGGTTTGCTTCCTCCTGCACCGCGGGGCTGTGCCTCGTGGGTGCGCATGTGCCGGAAAAAAATTCCAAAAAAAAAAAGAGCTGAAAAAAAGATGGCAACGCATGCACAATACCAGGAATTCAGCTTCTGCGCATGCTCAGAAGAAAAAAAACCTGGAGAAAAATTCAAAAAAAAAAAAATAAAAAAAAATAAATAAATTCAAAAAAAATATGGTGGCATCCACGGACCGGCACCGACCAAACCGGTTCTGTGACATCATCGTGACATCACCAGCAGGTTTATTTTATTTATTTATTTATTTATTTATTTATTTATTTATTTATTTATTTATTTATTTATTTATTTATTTATTTATTTATTAGTGAGATTTATATACCGCCTCATAGTGCAAGCACTCTCTAAGCGGTTTACACCATTAAGCAATGTATATATTTACATTGCCCCCAACAATCTGGGTCTTCATTTTACCTACCTCGGAAGGATGGAAGGCTGAGTCAACCCTGAGCCGGTGAGATTTGAACAGCTGAACTCAAATGATCACAGTCAGCTAAAGTAGCCTGCAGTACTGAACTCAACCGGGTTGCTACCGGTTCAGGCGAACCAGTCCGAACCGGGAGGAATCCACCTCTGGTGGAATGGCTCAAATTCAGGAATCAGGAACATGCCCTTGATTACAGTGTGTGGAAGGTCCCAGATTCAGGAAAATGGATGTTGCATTTGATGCTACCGGTCAGTCAGTATTCTACTGCAGATCTCCATATATCTCTGTCACATTGGTTGTATTGAACCCGCGAAGCGAGGAGGGGCAAATGCTTTGCTCACAACTGAATTGTGTCTCCAAAGGTGTCTCTGAAAACAATCAAATGGCAACCCCATCCCTAGCTTGGAAACAACTCTAGATGCCATCACTAAAGAGTTGTAACAGTAACAGAGTTGGAAGGGACCTTGGAGGTCATCTAGTCCAACCCCCTGCTCACGCAGGAGACCTATACTAGGGATTTGAACTGTTGAACTGCCGACCTTTCTGATCGACAAGCTCAGTGTCTTAGCCACTGAGCCACCTAGTCAGGCAGGGGTCTTGACAACTTTAAGATGTGTGGACTTCGACTCCCAGAATTCCCCAGCGAGCCATGTTGGCTAGGGAATTCTGAGAGTCGAAGTCCGCCAGTCTTAAACCCAAAGGTGCTTTTTCAAAAGGCAACTGGGCTTTGTTTTTCCTTGAAGACGTTTCGCTTCTCATCCAAGGAGCTTCTTCAGCTCTGACATTATATGGAATATGTCACGATGTGAATATTGCCAGTTGAGCATCTCTACTATATTTCTAGATTTACTGTATTTTCTAATCAAGCAGACATGTGACATGTATTACTGCGCATGTGTGCATTCCAAGAGTCTCCTCCCTTCTTCTCCTGTGAGCCTCGCCCGAGGCAGACGTGAATTCTTAGTTGGAACAATGTAGCTTATTTAAGGTTTATATTTTGTCACTTTTACACTGAAATAAATATTTTGTTAATTAGAATTAAATCTCGGTTTTATTTTCTAAGTAAGAATGACTTCAAGGAAGCAAGATCTATATCACCTCTGATAGGAATAAATTCCTATCCCATCAGAATATAATGATGACTGCAAGGAATATAAACCCTTCCATTCCCCACCATTCAGTCAGAACTGAAGAAGCTTCTTGGATGAGAAGCGAAACTTCCTCAAGGAAAAACAAAGAAAGTCCAGTTGCCTCTTTGAAAAGCACTTTTTGGGGACAACCATGACCCGGATGACTGAGAATCTCCATAGACACAAGTCTTAAAGTTGACAATGTTGGACATCCTTGGTATAGAAACATTTGCAGGCCAGTGGCTTAATTTTCATAGCAAGCTGCAAACTGACCAGAGGCTCTCTTGAAATCTCATCTTCGTTTCCCTTACGTTGTGCCTTATTTAAATTTCCTGAAGATAATTTAAGATGATGCATCTCATTCCTTCAAGGGACTTTTTCAGCTTCACGCCATCTCCTTGTCCATCACTTCGAAATCAATGGCCCTGCTGCCATTCTTCTCCAGCGTTCATAGAGGTGTCCAATTAGCAGGATACAACTCCCAGAATTACTCAGGCAGACGGTTTAATTTTTATAACAAGTTGGCCAGCCACAAACTCATCAGATTTCCTCCACACACACCCCACCCCTTCCCCCCCAAAAAAATAATAATAAAAAAAATTAGTTTACACTATTTCCCTGATAGATATTTCGGTTGTCTTTACGCCGCGCCGAATTGCAATCATCTGTATTTAAGACTAATGGATTTGAAATAGGCCACCGGCTCCTGCTTTAATGAGAGTTAGATTAATGAAAAAAGACCTTTTACCTTCCATCGCATGACAACATTTTCAAATTACATTCCCGAAACAGAGAATTCACTTATTCGGAGTAATTGGATGCGGACTCGGGTTAATACGTACAGTGTCCTTAAATGAAAATGTTCTATTGTACGTAGGACTGTATGATACCTGAGGCATTCGCAGTAGATCTCCTTTGGCTTGGAGTTAATTATACGGCTTTCTATTTTTTGAATGAATTCAAGCATGCATTCTACACAGTAAAGATTGGGATAATTATATTCAATTCTGCTTGGTGCCCCCTCTGAATGAATTGACCTTTTTGATAACACTAGTCTCTTGAGCAGGAAATCTGAAGAAATGGTTCACAAAGCCACCAGATGCAAAGAGGCGATGGGGGAGGTTGCGACGAGAGAAAGGAGCCAGAGAAGAAGGGAAAGGCTGTGACGGAGGCGAAATTTATCTCACAAAGGAGAAAATAGATCTTTTCCCGGACATTAGGCATTAGAAAAGAAACCGCAGTTTAAAAGTCTAAGTAAAAATATTTATTTCGGTACAAAACAATAAATCCTCATTAGTGTACATTCCTGATATAAAAAATAGGTCTTGCTTCGATAGAAGCTAGGAACAGAAGGAATGAACCGAGAAAGGAATGTGCACATGCGTACAAGAACATATCAATCATGTGCTCAGGAATAAGCCATTATATTTAGATAGGGATGCTTCTCCCTGCATATACATATAACAGGCAATAATCACTGCGTGACAGGCTGAGCCTTACATGAAGGAATCAATAGTTGAAGGAACAGTAGCATCAATGATACTGCAGGCTTTAAAAAAAAACAAGGCATGGGGAAAAAATAAGCTTCTCCTTTAGAGGTGGTTGGTAGAACGGTTATAATTTTAAATCAATCAATCAGAATAGAGTTGGAAGGGACCTTGGAGGTCTTCTAGTCCAACCCCCTGCTCAAGCAGGAGACTCTATACCATTTCAGACAGGTGTCTGGCCAGTCTTTTCTTAAAAATCTCCAGTGAGGAAGCACCTACAACTTCTGGTGGCAAGCTGTTCCACTGGTTAATTGCCCTCGCTGTTAGGAAGTTTCTCCTTAATTCCAGGTTGCTTCTCTCCTTGAGGAGTTCCCATCCATTCTTTCTTGTCTTGCCTTCCAGTGCTTTGGATAAATAAGTTGACCCCTTCTTCTTTGTGGCAGCCCCTCAAATACTTAGCTTCCGGTTATTTTGTGCATCTGGATCCAGGCTAAGTCCAAGCTATGGCTTGGCCAATCTAGCGAAGAGAAGGACCAGGGGTGACATGATAGCAGTGTTCCAATACTTGAGGGGATGCCACAGAGAGGAGGGGGCAGGCTGTTCTCTATGGCACCAGAAAGCCAAACAAGGAATAACGGATGGAAGCTGACCAAGGAGAGATTCAACCTGGAAGTGAGGAGGAACTTTCTGACGGTGAGAGCGATCAACCAGTGGAACAGCTTGCCAGCAGAGGTTGTGAGAGCCCCAACACTTGCGA
>JALIGW010000165.1:306730-312002 GCA_023053685.1 Diadophis punctatus similis
GTGCAGTGGTTAAAGTATAGCACTACAGTTCAGCAGTTCAGCGGTTCAAATCTCACTAGGCTCAAGGTTGACTCAGCCTTCCATCCTTCTGAGGTGGTAAAATGAGGACCCAGATTGTTGGGGCAATAGGCTGAACTCTGTAAACAGCTTAGAGAGGGCTGTAAAGCACTGTGAAGCGGGATATAAGTCTAAGTGCTAATGCTAAAAGAAGGACTATACAGGGGTGAAATCCAGCAGGTTCTGGAGAACCAGTAGCGGAAATTTTGAGTAGTTCGGAGAACTGGCAAAATACCATCTCAGGCTGGCCCCAGAGTGGGGAGGGAATGGGGATTTTCAGTATCCTTTCCCTGCCACGCCCACCAAGCCACGCCCACAGAACCAGTAGTAAAAAAAATTGGATTTCACCACTGACTAAGGGTAATATGATAGCAGTATTCCAATATCTAAGGGGTTGCCTCAAAGAAGAGGGGGTCAACCTATTCTTCAAAGCACCTGAGGGCAGGACAAGAAGCAATGGGTGGAAACTAATCAAGGAGAGAAGCAACCTAGAACTAAGGAGGAATTTCCCAACAGTGAGAACAATTAATCAGTGGAACAACTTGTCTCCAGAAGTTGTGGGTGCTCCACACTGGAGGTTTTTTTAAAGAAGATAAGACAACCATTTGTCTGACATGGTATAGGGTTTCCTGCTTGAGCAGGATCTGGATTATAAGCCCCCAAGGTCCCTTCCAACTCTGTAATTCTTCTATACAATGGAATTGTTTTTGCTTTGGTTTTTTTCGTCTGTTGCAAAAAAAACAAAACCTCATATATTCAGTGGAACCAGCCAATTATTATTAATTTTCTTAACTCTGGTGTTTTCCATTCACGCAACATTGCAAGCATGCTGATCTCCCACAGACCATCAATAAGACCAGAATTGAGATATATTAAGCCTAGTTTTGTAGACTACGTTGTCCACCTGCTAATTACATTGTCTCTCCTTGCTTATCTTTAAACCCCTTTCCTTTGATCTTTCTGGGATCTTGACAAGTTCTAGATCAGAGGCGTCGAAGGTAGGTCAACCACATCAGAATGGCAGGCACAAGCTGGCTAATAACGTGTGTTACCATGCACTGCAGGCTCATTAAAACTGCCCATTTTGAGAGGGAGGGAGGAAGAGAGAGGGAGAGAGAGGGGGGGAGAGGGAGGGGGAGGGGGAGGGGGAGAGAGAGAGATCCCTGTTCTAGACTGTCTCACTTCCATATGTATCCAACAAATGAAAGTAATTATATGCAGTCTCAGACACAGGACTCTGAAGAAACATGTCACACGTAGTCTGGTGTTTGCATGACATCCTTATTAGATTAGTTAAACCCCCCAGTGATTGCCTTCTCACCATTTACTAACAAGCTTAGTTGGGTCTCCTTGGGTTTGTTTATTTTTGGCTCAATGAGAAGTGTGAACCCGGGACCTGTTTGGAAAGCCAGTGATTCAGCAATATTGTGCAAATTCAGAAACTAAGTCGGTGTATCGTGATCTTCATTCGGAGTCCCTCCGATGCCTTTCATTTCTACCTCTTTCTGGTGCAATTTCTTGAGGACCTTCCTGGCCTGGATTTCTCACGACTTGATCAGGGATGTGTGTGTGTGTGTGTGTATGAAAGGACTGGCCTCAAACAAGGAGAATGGAAAGAGAAACGGGGGTGGGTGGGTGGGTTTGAGGAGCGAGATCCATTTTCAGCGAGCAAAGAGAGAAAGCATTGTATTTATTTATGGGAAGGAAAAGCATTCTCTCCTTTTTTGGATGATTTAAAAATGAGGAGAACAGCAGTGCAATCATGCAGAAACCGGCTGCCTAATTTTATATGGCTGTTAAACATCCTGAACAATGGGAAAGTTTAAGCGAGCGTTTGAGAGAAGAAAGCATTTACAGAGGAGTCAGTTTCATAACTAAAAAAAGTTGCTTGGAAATGGCATTTGTATGGTTATTTTGTTTTTTTAATGACTGTACATGACTTGGGGGGTTTCTTTATAAAACCTTTCTCTGCACTTAGTATCAATGGAGAGTTTACTCGATCGAGACACACACGGTTTCCTGTAACTTCTCACTGATAAAATACTTTCTGCTTGTGTATGTTTTCCCTCCCTTAGGACAAAATCTCGCCTGTCTGAATTTTTAAGGTCTGCTATCCAATAGGTTGGAAAAACGTGAGCTTGCTACCATCTTGTGGCTATCTGGATTTTCACAGTCCAGATCATCTATTCCTAACTTTAGTGTTTCCCAACCAGTGGTGGGTTCTACCAGTGCGGTCCACTCTATAGCACCGGTAGCAGCCCGCTGGTGACGTCACAGTACCGGTGCAGTCGGTTGCTGGTGCCTGGGCACCGCCATTTTTTTAAAGCCTAAAGCTTCCCAAAGTGGGCATTTCGAAAGCTTAACCTTTATACTGTTAATTTTATACAGTTTTATACTGTTATTCTTTAGACGCAAACATTGAGGACTGTTCAAAGATACTGTTCTTTTAACAGTCCTCAATATTTTCGTCTAAGGAATCCATGACTGAAACCAAAAATGCTGTATGAGACTTGCTTGTCTTTTAACTATAGCATTTTCTGCATATAAAGGTTGCTGTGATGCCATGGTGTAACACACACTTTGTATGCAAAGCTTTTCATGTAGGTATAAAGTAGCAAAAATAGTAGTAACATTTCTCTGAAAAACTAATATATGACCGGCAACCCACGCCCACCCAGTCACATGGCTGGCAAGCCACACCCACAAAATAAGCCACGCCACAGAGTGGTAGTAAAAAAATTAGGAACCCGCCCCTGTTCCTAACCTTAGCAACTTTAAGCCGGGTGGACCAAATGTCCAGAATCCTCAGCCAGGCAGCAGAGTTGAGAAACACTGCCTTATTTACAGAAGGATAAAACAAACTTTTCATAAGGAAAGAATGCTGTAACTGCATCGTTCTAATATTTTTCCTATCTCTGGTTGACTCCCCTTTGCTAAAAGTATTTAATCAGTGGCCAAGGCTTCCTTACCCAACAATTCCCCAAAATAAAAAGTATTTCTATATCATATTCATCCCTTCTCAGCAAACAAAACAGGTTTTTTTTCCACCCAGAAATAATCGCAGAGCAAGGAAATGTGGAAAGTTATTGTTAAATCATTTTAAATAAATTATGATTTCCAAATGTCGGTGGTTAAATAATTGTCAAATGTCAATCGCATCATTGAAGCAAAGTATAAATTGGCAAGAATAAAGGTTTTTCATTTCCTTCCCCCTCAAATTGAGGGTGAATGCCCCAAAACACTATGTTTCTTTCAGAGAAACCCCCCCAAAAAACCCAACACTATGGATATTATTTTTATAATGCAATGCGTAAAACCACAACTGAAGTGAGTGCCAGCTCTTAATTAAGAGAAATTTTTTCACACTTAATTTAATTTTACTTCACTCCAGGAGGTGAGGCAGGAAATATTTGATACCTGTAAATCAAACACAACATCAGGTTAGATATATTTCTTTGCTGGATTATATATTTCTCTTCTGAAGATCCTTTCCAGTTTTAAACTAATGTCAGACAGGCACAGGATTTCAAACTATGTCCCAGAAAAATGAACCAATGAGTCCCCCAATCTCACGAGAAGCATCGAAATCAGGGGCGGTTCCTAATTTTTTTACTACCACTCTGTGGGCATGGCTATTTTGTGGGTGTGGCTTGCCAGCCATGTGATCAGTGGGCATGGCTTGCCGGTCATATATTAGTTATTTCAGAGAGATGTTACTACTATTTTTGCTATTTTATACCTTACATGAAAAGCTTTGCATACAAAGTGCGTGTTACACCATGCAACACAGCAACCTTTATATGCAGAAAATGCTATAGTTAAAAGACAAGCAAGTCTCATACAGCATTTTTGGCTTCAGTCATGGATTCCTTAGACGAAAATATTGAGGACTGTTAAAAGAACAGTATCTTTGAACAGTCCTCAATGGTTTTCGTCTAAAGAATAACAATATAAAACTGTATAAAAGTAACAGTATAAAAGGTTAAGCTTTCGGAAAACGCCCACTTTGGGAAGCTCAGGCAAAGGCGAAGAAAAGTATCAAATGCGAGCTCTTATTATTTTCAAGCGAAGGGACGGGGAAAGACTTAATTGTCAGATTTCTGGGCATGCCAGGAGAAAATTTTTTTAAAAAAGTTTTTTTTAAAAAATGGCGGTGCCCAGGCACCAGCAACCGACCACACCGTTAGGAACCCACCAGCGAGCCGCTACCGTGCTATAGAGTGACCGCACTGGTAGGAACCCACCACTGATCTAGAAAAGGAACTTTTAATCAAATATATCTGGATACAACATGCTGGGGGGGAAGCAAATATCAAAACAATTCACCTTGCTACTTGAAATTGTCACTGTTTTGCCTCTCTCAAAGACTCGGGTGCCATTCTAGAACCCCTCCAAAACTTGATATGCAAATGCTATATTTAATGTGACCGAAAGGAGAAAGATTCATTGCGTACCGAGCATTCCATGCCTAATTGCGTTTAATTAATGTAATTTAATTTGAGCTTGATTTTCATTGAAATGAAATGCCATCCAGTTTTTTCACTGGACCCACCTCCTTTTTGACAGACAACCCAAAGGCCAAAGATAAGGTGCAGCTTCAAAATGTGTTTGCGCCCTGTTGTAGGAACTTCTTTGCAACATGTTTGATAGGAACGGTAGATTTTCCTGTGCTCAAAAAAGGATATCTGAGTACCTGTACATCTCTCTCTCTCTCTCTCTCCCTCCCTTTCTCTCTCTCTCTCTCTCCCCTCCCTCTCCCTCTCTCCCTCCCTCCTCTCTCTTCCTCCCTCCCTCTCCCTCTCTCTCTCCCTCTCTCCTCTCCCTCCTCTCCTCTCCCTCCCTCCCTCCCCCTCTCCCCCTCCCTCCCTCCTCTTCCTCCCTCTCTCCCTCCCTCCTTCTCCCCCTCCTCCCTCTCCCTCCCTCCCTCCCCCTCTCTCTCCCTCCTTTCCTCCCTCCCTCTTCCTCCCTCTCTCTCCCCCCTCCCTCCTCTCCCCTCTCTCCCTCCCTTCCTCTCTCTCTCCCTCTCTCCCCCTCTCTCTCCCTCCTTTCCCTCCCTCCCTCTCTCTCTCTCATCCCTCCAGAATCAAGACATCTTGATTCTTTCCATCTCTCATAATTCAATCACTGCACTAGAACTTAGAGCTGGAAGACACCTTGAGGCCTTCTTATTCAGCACCTGCCAAAGCCAGGAGACCTATTCCATCCTGGACAAATG
>JALIGW010000166.1:0-17500 GCA_023053685.1 Diadophis punctatus similis
CTGTTCAGTGCAGTATTTTTTCTCCGACACCTGATTAGGGAAAGTAAGTACAGGTGGGTTTTAGTACTAGAGTTATTCTGCAAAGTTATTCTGCAAAGTACTAGAGTTATTCTGCCATGTCTGAAGGGAACAGAGCATACAAATTCACCACAAATGTAATTACTGACAAATACCATTTTCACAAGCTTAATATGTTGATAGTGAAAATCCAATTCTTCCACAAGTTCCACAGTTTGCATTCCTTTTTGGCTTCCAATACATCATACAAGAGAAAAGGGAAAACTATAGCACCGTGATGAGTATTTTGGTTTTATGGTCAGTCTACGATATTCTGAAAATATATCTTTGACAGCTGCAATTTTGTATGCCCGGAAAAAACTAGTTTTGAGGCCACTTATAGAGAAATCTTGCACCTACCTGAGAGCTTCTGATATAGATTTAGTAGCTAGCAATATGTATCAAGGGATTGACATTTTAACTATTACCTCTTGAAAACACTGGCTTATAACTCAACGGCTGGCATATATAAATGCAATATTTTCAGAGAAGGAAAAAAATAGTTGATCATTGGTCACAAGAGCCAGGAAGGTACTGGGAGAATAAAGCATAAGAAGTATTGCTACAATCAATATGTTTAGGGCAAAATTGGAAGAAATGGGACCCAGAGACTGGCCTGCAGCCAAATTTTTTTTACGATGGTGCTTTAAAGGCCGTGCATTAGTTTATTGCGCCTTTATCTCAGAATGTATCCTGGAGAACTTTCTTCTTTCTTTCTTTTTAGGAGTCTTGACAAGGCATATTTTAAACCTGCAACTCTCTGGCAAAACGAATGCTTTAAAGCATGAAGAACCCAAAGCAAAAGGCTCAGATTGTAGGAGAGCAAGTTCCACAGACAAAGAAGGCAAAAGGCTTTAGCAGAATCGAAACCGGTCTGCAAAAGTTCTGTTTATAAGCTCTGCGTTATGCCCCAAAAAGATTAGGAAGAAATGCAGAAGGATTTCTACCATTTGTTTTCAGGCTTCCATGCCAAGACGTTGCTTTAAGAGCTACATCAACATTCATGAGTCAAGCCCTGAATGAGTTAGGAAAATAATGTATAGTAAAATGATTTCAAAACAGCCTTAATATAAATGCCAACTCTATGGGTAGTCTGCATTGTCAGCTGATTTTGTCAGCTTTTGCGTCTTGCACTGCACCGTCGAATTTACTGCCTTAACAGTACACAAATGCTGAGCAATTCTCAATGCCTGCTTTATTTGCTTTGGGGTGCAGAATAGTAGATACCTGAAAAACGCTGTATAATGGGACCTGCCAGAGACAAAGCAGAGGCGGGGTAACTGCCCTGTGCACTTTGCATGAAAGGAATGAGTGATAATGATGTGGATGAACTCCTGAGAGAAGAGCCAGGTTATTCCAGTCACTTAGAAAGCCATTGGGGAGAGATTATCAAGACAACTTTCTCAAAAATCTAGAAAAGTAGCTTTTCAGTGATTGAGATATTTGATTGGGACAATATGGAGCAGAGGTGTCAAACTGGCAGCCAGTTGGCTGGATGTGTCATGCGCAGGCCACGCCCACCCCAGCTCCATAAAGGGAAAAACATTGCAATACGTCACGTGATATAGAGCAGTGTCAGAAGGATCCAGAGGAATTGAGTAGACCAGTAATTCTCAACCTGTGAGGGACCGCGAAGACTTGAAGAAATATTATGCTTTAAATGTTGAGTTACCGTATTTTTCGGAGTATAAGACGCACCGGAGTATAAGACGCACCTTAGTTTTTGGGGAGGAAAATAGGGGAAAAAATCTACCTACCAGGTATTCATCTGGCTAGCATCCTTAGTCTGGTCAGCTTCAGCACATTATTTTATCCCCTGGTTAGGGCTGAAAAAAACCTTCTTCTGAGAGAGTAACAATGAAAGAGCATGCAAGCCAGTAAGAGCTGGGAAGATAGTTAGCACCTGGTTAGGGCTAGAAAAAAACTTATTCGGAGCAAGTAGAGCAATGAAAAAAAATTCTGCAAAGACTTAGGGCTGGAAAAACATTATTTGGAGAGAGTAACAATGAAAAAGCCTGCAAGGTAAGAGCTGGGAAGATCTGTTAGCACCTAGTTAGGGCTGGAAATAAAGCTACATTCGAAGTATAAGACGCACCCAAATTTTCAGCCACTTTTAGGGAGGAAAAAGGTGCGTCTTATACTCCAAAAAATACAGTAAGTCTTGGTGGACCATGGCTGTGGTTTGTAGCCACAAAAGGTATTTAAAGGGGTCTGTGGTGAAGAAAAGGTTGAGAACCACTGTAGTAGACCATTATAATTCTAGAATTTGGGGTAATAAAGGTTCAAATAATCAGGTTTAACTTAACTGAACAGTATACATGGTGATAATATATTTCCTTGCTTTTCTTTTCACTTTATATAACCCTTTCTGTTTTCTTTATTGCCTTCATTTTCTTTATTTATTATGATTTTTATATACCATCAATTCCACAGGAACACTCCACAGTTTACAAAATGTAATAATCGTAATTTTGATTATACATTTTAAAAAATCTATACAAAGGTATAATATATTGATATTGGTTTGGGTATTTTTTTAAATGTACATATTAAATTCTCATGTCATCTTAAACCTGCTTTTATAAGTTCTTCAATTTGTTTCCTACAAGAAAACAAGTCTGGGGTTTTTTTGCCCTTCTAATGCCTTTGGCCATTCATAGTGATTCTCCATTTATATGTTCTGATAGAAAAATCAATTCTGTAATAATCTGTGGATTTCTGAAGTAGATTCAACTTCTGCATATCGGGCATGGTTTTCTTGAAAGCTTAGGGAGATGTTTTGTTTGTTTCATCTTGGATTCTATATGAACTTCTGTTGGTATCAAAAGTACAAGCTGTAAACATCTCAACAACTAATTTCAGTCTCTCTAAAGAAGGATGAGCAGAGACATCACCCTGCCAACAAAAGTGCATATAGTCAAGGCTATGGTTTTCCCAGTTGCAATGTATGGCAGTGAAAGTTGGACCATAAGAAAGGCTGAGCACCAAGGAATTGAGGCCTTTGAACTATGGTGCTGGAGAAGACTCCTGCGAGTCCCTTGGACTGCAAGGCAATCAAACTGGTCAGTCCAAGAGGAGATCAACCCTGACTGCTCTTTAGAAGGCCAGATCCTGAAGATGAAACTCAAATACTTTGGCCACCTAATGAGAAGGAAGGACTCACTGGAGAAGAGCCTAATGCTGGGAACGATTGAGGGCAAAAGAAGAAGGGGACGGCAGAGAATGAGGTGGCTGGATGGAATCACTGAAGCAGTCGGCGTGAGCTTAAATTGACTCCAGAGGATGGTAGAGGACAGGAAGGCCTGGAGGAACGTTCTACATGGGGTTGCGACTTCACAACTAACAACAACAAAGAAGGATGGGTGTTTTCCTTTGAACAGGCACAGTTAACGCTGAAAATGGTCAGGATTACCTTGTCCTCTCCTTTTGGTTAGATGGACTTGAACATCATGGTAGTTTATGGGACCCAACCATTGCCCAACCAATTACCAAGCCATCAAACTGAGACCTAATATCTCTTATGTTTTGGTTATAACATGTCATGTTGACACAACTATTATATATTGTTAATTTGTGGTGTAAACCAAGGTAGAGTTTCTTTGTTCTCATCCCACCATCCAGTAGACCAGGGCTGTCAAACTCCTGGCCCACGGGCTAAATGCATCATGTGCTGGCCACACCCATGCCCTCTTTAGCGAAAGGGGGGAGAAAGCCCCGATACATCACATGACACCACCGTGCTGACGTGAGTTTGACACCCCTGCAGTAGACTGTTCAGAAATTTTTATCAGAGATTACTAGATCAGACAGTGCAAAGTTTTGGGATCAGGGATACTTACCATGGAGTAAGGAAGTTAAAGGAAGTTTTACATTTTTTAAATGTAAAACTTCATTGCTGATGCCAATGAAGGCACAAGGCTGGAGCAAGGAAAGAGTAGGAGCAGAACTCAGACGAATAGTTGGCAGAGTAGGAGGATCTAGAATTATCTTTCTCCCTCCTTTTCTTCTTTTTGCCCTGCTCAAAAGGCTACTAAGAAGATATCATATTGCTCTTTCTAATGTAGAAAACCTTTGAATCTAGCTCAAGGGAATGGGTACCATTTTGTCTTGAAAACCAAGATTGTCTATTCTAAACTATATCTCACCCATCTCCTCCCACTTATGACTGTATGGCTGTAACTTGTTGCTTGTATCCTTACAATTTATATTAATATTGTTTCCTAATTGCTTATTTGTACCCTATGACGATCATTAAGTGCTGTACCTCATGATTCTTGACAAATGTACCGTATTTTTCGGAGTATAAGACGCACCTTAGTTTTTGGGGAGGAAAATAGGGGAAAACAATCTGCCTACCAGGTATTCACCTGGCTAGCGTCCGTAGTCTGGTCAGCTTCAGCACATTATTTTATCTCCTGGTTAGGACTTAAAAAAACCTTCTTCTGAGAGAATAACAATGAAAGAACCTGCAAGCCAGTAAGAGCTGGGAAGATCATTAGCACCTGGTTAGGGCTAGAAAAAAAACTTATTCTGAGCAGCTTCAGCACATTATTTTATCCCTTGGTTAGGACTTAAAAAAACCTTCTTCTGAGAGAGTAACAATGAAAGAGCCTGCAAGGTAAGAGCTGGGAAGATCTGTTAGCACCTAGTTAGGGCTGGAAAAAAAAAGCTACATTCGAAGTATAAGACGCACCCAAATTTTCAGCCACTTTTAGGGAGGAAAAAGGTGTGTCTTATACTCCGAAAAATACGGTATCTTTTCTTTTATGTACACTGAGAGCATATGCACCAAAGACAAATTCCTTGTGTGTCCAATCACACTTGGTCAATAAAGAATTCTATTCTATTCTATTCTATTCTATTCTATTCTATTCTATTCTATTCTATTCTATTCTATTCTATTCTATTCTATTCTATTCTGTATTCCGTTCTCAGCTCTAGCTCTAGAAGTACAACCTTTATCACCAATGTTTAATTCACAACTGAACATAGAAGATGTGGTGAGGGGAAAATCCCATCCTCTTCATAAGTAAGCCATAGTGCCTTCTGTAGGTGTCTGTAGGTTCAGGACCCACTAAACTTAAAGGTTGCCTTTCTAAAAGGACAGGTGTGGTGGGGTTGGAGAAAAAGATGGATTAATCAGTGGAGTGGCTTGCTTCCAGAAGTTGTGGGTGCTTCATCACTAGAGATTTTCAAAACCTTGGAGGTCTTCAAGCCATTTGGTACAGAATCCCCTGCTACGGGCAGGTGGTTGGGCTAGAAGACCTCCAAGGTTCCTCCCAACCTTATTATTCTATGTTCTATGGCAGCTTTTGGAGAACAGTGACAAAGAGAAATCTGCCGGATTTCCCTTATCAAGTGTGTCAAAATAGACTCCCTCACTCATTTATATTGTCTTGCTAAAACCTGGTCCATTTGTCAGGCATGAAATAGAGCTGGAATTTCTTGAAGAATGAAGAAAGGAAAGGGATGGAGACTTCACATGTAGGGCTTTTCATACCAACAGATGTTGGTATAAAAGCTGTTGGCTTTTATACCAACAGATCCAATGCCCATTGGATCTGTTGGTATAAAAGAGGATAACAAGCCTCAAACTGTTATTGCTGTTCTGTTGTTCCCACTCGGTTTGATATTTTGTGTTTGAGAATGTTTGTTTTGTATTCTTGGTTTGGACTTCTGACACTCCAGGGAGACTGTTTTCCACCCTTGATTTTGAATACTTAAGGATCTGGGAAGAATAAACTGCAGCAGGTTTTTTACATCTGTGGGGTCCAAAGTTTGTTTGCTGCTGCTCATGAGCCACCTTCCCCTGACTCTCTATCTACAAGAGTCTTTGACACATCATAAATCAATATTTCATCCAACAGAATATATATAATACAGAATTCGACTCTGTTTTCTTGGTGGAAACAGCTTCAGGTTAGTTTATTGACAACTTGCCCGTGATATTTGAACATTCGCTTATTCATTAGGACTCTGCAGTGCTCTAGATTTAACTCCAAAAAAAATGTATTTTTTTTATGAATGAGGTGTGCATGTGGGGAAATATGCTTTCCCATTCACTACAAAATACCCTTTTGGAGTGACATTGCATGATTTTATGTTCCACAAAAATTGCAAATAATAACAATAAAAGTATGATCAAAGAATTTCTCAGAAAAAAATTCCTTCCTTCCTTCCTTCCTTCCTTCCTTCCTTCCTTCCTTCCTTCCTTCCTTCCTTCCTTCCTTCCTGATAACCATTTGTCTGAAATGGTGTAGGGTTTTCTGCCTAAGCAGGGGGTTGGACTAGAAGACCTCCAAGGTCCCTTCCAACTCTGTTATTCTATTCTATTCTATTCTATTCTATTCTGTTCTGTTCTATTCTATTCTATTCTATTCTATTCTTTTCTTTCCTTTCCTTTCCTTTCCTTTCCTCCCTCCCTCCCTCCCTCCCTCCCTCTTTCTTTCTTTCTTTCTTTCTTTCTTTCTTTCTTTCTTTCTTTCTTTCTTTCTTTCTTTCTTCCTTCCTTCCTTCCTTCCTTCCTTCCTTCCTTCCTTCCTTCCTTCCTTCCTTCCTTCCTTCCTTCCTTCCTTCCTTTCTTTCTTTCTTTCCAGTCTGATTATTCTTTTCCCACTCATGTGCAAAGAACACCTTGAAGTTAATACCTGAAAAGGAATGTTTCCCATTCAAAGAAACAATTTTTGGAAAAGGAAAGTTTAGTCTTACATGAACAGAGAAGAGAGATTCTTCAGTTGTGCTGTCAGCTACCTGAAGTGCTTTGCAAAGGCTTTGAACTTAAATTTGGAAGCAAAGCAAAATCACCTTCCTATTTAACTAACGATAGCAATAGAGGTTGCTATGTTTCTATGTGCTAATGGATTCATGCAAAAATTCACTCTTGTTTTCTGCAAGTAAAAGTTAATATTTGATTTATTCATTTGATAGTTCATATATATTCTACCTTAAACTTCTATAACTCAAGAGAGCTCACAGTGGACTCCCCTCATTTTATTTCCATAGCAACAGTTGTGAGCAGTAGATTGATCAGAATGAGAATGAGTGATCCAAAGTCACCCAGCAAACTTGAGATTTAAGTGGAAACATGAGTATAGAGCAGTGATGGCTAACCTTTTTCTCGTTGTGTGCCGATATCATGCGCACGTGCTGGCACCCATAATGCAATGCGACCCCCCGCGTATGCACGCATGACCCTCCATGCTTCCCACACTCTCCTGTACATGTGTGCATGAGCCCTCATGCTTCCCCCTGCCCCTTGCACATGTGCGTGTTACCCCCCTTTCCATTTTGGGCCTAACAGGCCTCCCTGCAGCCTCCTTTTTCCTCTACCTGTCATAACCGAAAGCCCTATCAATTGTGGGGCTGACCAGAAAACCAGCCCCTTGCCATAGAGTCTCCTCCTGGCGTGCTGTGCTTCTCCCCCCCCCAACCTGAAGCTCCTCTCAAAATTGTGGCGCTGACCGGCAACAGGGAGCTGCAGCAGAGGGATGAAAGAGCCACATGCGGCTCCAGAGCTGCGGGTTGCTGGCCTTTGTTCTAGCACAATGCACATGAGGATATGTGAATATGCCTGCTATTCCCTTGAAAAATCTTCAAAAAAGAAAGGCTCGTTTAGTTCATTTGTCTCTCTGTGTAGCTTTGTGTGTGTGTGTGTGAGAGAGAGAGAGAGAAACGGTAAAAGTTTGGTATTATAAATGCACTTTCATTTTTTTTAAAAAAAAGTATATATTAAGCATAACTGCATTTTAAAAATTGCATACCGAATTCTATATATTATGGAATGAGTCTAAGCTAAATATATTTGAATAGCACTTAGCAATAGCACTTAGACTTATATACCGCTTCATAGTGCTTTACAGCCCTCTCTAAGCGGTTTACAGAGTTCAGCATATTGCCCCCAGCAATCTGGGTCCTCATTTTACCCACCTCGGAAGGATGGAAGGCTGAGTCAACCTTGAGCCGGTGAGATTTGAACAGCTGAACTGCTGAACTAGCAGTCAGCTGAAGTAGGCTGCAGTGCTGCTTTTAACCACTGCGCCACCTCGGCTCCTTAATAATTATTAATAATAATTGAAGAAATTATGCCAGATTGGGAACACAGAGGATAGCAAGAAAGGTAGATTTTCCTGCCATTTTTAAATAATAAATTTAGATGAATGGGGTGGACAACTCATTAACCTGGGGCCGGATTGACCATCCTACTATTTCTTAATCAAGTTTGATTTTTTTTTTTCATCTTTTCCAAATTTAAGCCCAAATTCAAACAGCAGATCATGAAAGGAACTCAGAAGCATTGTGTTAATGACTTATTTTGCTAACTAAGGTGAAAACTGAAGTGGGACTCATCCCATACTGTCTGTCGAAGGTATCTAAACTGACAGTTCAGTTTTCCTTCACTCTTGATGATGATCCATTGTACTAAGGAGAAGCAGACTAGCCTAAGGGTAGTGACAGGAGTGGATAGAATGCGTACCTCAGTCTTTCAATTTAAGGACATAGCCAGGAGCTGTTGCCACTGATTTTATTCTGCACTGACAAGCATCTTCTGTCTAAAGCAATCACATTTCTTTGCTTCATAATAGGACTAACCTTATGTACTAAAATTAATCCTTTCCTGTTTGGAGCAATAAATCTTGGTGTTTTTATTTTAAGTCCACTTCCCCACCACCACCACATTTTGCTTCCTGGATTATTGATGTGTTGGTAGCAGACGTCCATGCCTTGAGCAATAACAATGGCCACTTAGTCAAGTGTTTTTAATTGTTAAAACTTTGGAGCGTTGTCTGTGCCATAAAATAACTGAGTCAACTGCTGTCCCTTAACTTGCAGTATGTAGTATACTAGTTGTATAATTATATTAGTTAGCATTAGATAGGAATTTGTGTAGTAGCACTCATAGAATTCATACTTGATGTAACCCAGGAATCATTATGAGTTCCAGAAACTGTTTTTAGTATGCACTTACATTAAATACTTCATAGAGCATCACTGAACCAATAATTTGCAATATCTGATTTTCAGTAATGTTTCAAAATAGGACTAGAGGATCAGAGATACCTTTATTAAAAGGTCCTCTTAATTATTACATTAATTACTTTCAGTTATTTTTAATCAGTCAAGACCAAGCCAGACATTACAGTAATAATTTAATTCTCACAACATAATCAGTTCACAACATACTGTATTTTTTGAAGTATAGGACACACCGGAGTATAAGATGCACCTTAGTTTTGGGGGAGGAAAATAGGGGGGGAAAATCTACCTACCAGGTATTCATCTGGCTAGCGTCCTTAGTCTGGTCAGCTTCAGCATATTTTTTTATCCCTTGGTTAGAGCTGAAAAAAATCTTCTTTGGAGGGAGTAGCAATGAAAACAAGCCTGCAAAAACTTAGGGCTGGAAAAAAACTTCTTCAGAGAGAGCAGCAATGAAAAAATCCTGCAAGCCGGGAAGATCGTTAGCACCTCGTTAGGGCTGAAAAAAAAAACTTTTCAGAGGGAGTAGCAATGAATATACAGACACATTCCAGAAGGGGAAACAACCTGAGTTTTAAGGTATTTTTGAATCCCACCAGGTTAGGAGGCAGGGGAAATTTCATTTCATGAGGTAGGTGTTGTGATAGAGAAGGCACACTTCCTAGGTCTCCAAAGATGACACCATTCAATTGAAGAACCTGGAGTGTGCCACCTTGTCATCTCGTATCAAACAGGCAGAAATCAAAGTACATGGATAGTCCCTCAAATAACTGGGCCCTATGCTATGTAAGACTTTATAGGCCATCACCAAGACATAGGTACTTGACAGAAGCATCTATTGGCATTCACAAAATCCCCACCAGTCAATTGCAAAAGACAGCTTTACTTGGAACAGCTTTTACATCAGGGGTCCCCAACCTCCAGCCCGTGGCCCATTACTGGTCCACAGCCCATTTGGAAGCAGGCTGTACAAATGGATCTGCGCAGGAATCTATTAGAATATTCATGACTAGGAGAGCCAATGGTAACAAGGTCAGCCAATGAATAGGCATAGCAACTAAGTCAACCAATGGGAGCTTACACACATCTGAGTCTGTGCAGAGAATCAAATCTGAAACTTAAGCTAAAAGGCTGGGTGTGGCTCAGCCCACTCTGAACTCTGCTGAAATGAAACTAACTGTTCTCTGCTGCCTGTTTGTTTACTTGTAACTGTTGCTACATTGAAGAAGAACTCTGCTACTGGTAGTGTGTGTGTGTGTGTGTGTGTGTGTGTGTGTGTGTGTGTGTGTGTGTGTTTTACTATGTTTATAAAGAAGTTAATGAATCCTGCTGAATCAGTTATTTGTGTGTGCTTCTGAAATTGATTTTCTGCAACAAACTCTGATAGAATCTGCTGCTCGCCTGGAACCATTTCCTCTCCCCCCCCAACTGATCCACAAAGCTGGAAAGGTTGGGGATCACTGGCTTACATCCTTTAAAATGTCTTTAATACTCTTAAACACCAACAACACCTGCTATTCCAGGTTTTGGGGAACGACTCGATAGGTGGACAAAAATGCCAAACCTAGTCTATACATCAGGCTGACTATGCAAGCATAATAATTTATTAAATTTATGAGCCGCCCAATACCCAGTGACTCAGTGATTTACAATCTTTAAAAACATTTATCAGCAGCATGAGAGCCAGTCTGGTGTAGTGGTTAAGGCACCAGGCTAGAAACCAGGAAGCTGTGAGTTCTAGTTCTACCCTGGGCAGAAAACCAGCTGGGTGACTTTGGACCTGCCAGTTTCTCTCAGCTCTAGGAAGCAGACAATGGCAAACAACTACTAATATCTTGCCAAGAAAACTTCAGGGACTTATCGAGGTCTGAGAATTAGAAATAATTGAACAGAAGAAACTAAAACCATTAATATGTATCAGCAAACTGGTGGATTACCTTCTAGATATAAAGAGACACGAGTATAATATTTTATATTATAATTACACTATATTGTAATAAGTTTAATATATTTAGCTTTATTTAGAGGCTGGGAAGCTAAAAACACACTGAGGGTTGGGATAGTATAGACCTATTCAAAAAAGCAGTGAAAATAAATAGATTTTGTCATTGGAAATACATCAGATATCTCACCCCCAGTTTTTGCGCTCTGCTATAAACCAGTAACTCTAAAAAGTGAGGCTATGTTTGAAATATATATGAATAGCCTTCAAAAAGTGATATTAATTATCCTTTTGGAGCTGTTCGCTGTTCCACTTGGCAGTAATGAGCCAATGTAATAAATGACTGTTTAGTTTAGCATGTATTTGTGACCAATGTGACAGCTCTAAGTTTTCATTTAGAGATGTATATTTGTATGACTTAATTTTCTTGGAGAGATACAGCATGCCCGGCAAGAGTTGTTTGTTGGAGAACACACACACAAATCAACACCTTGTGTTCAGATGACTCTTGAAAGAGAATGTAAGGAAGGGTCTCTCTCTCTCTCTCTCTCTCTCTCTCTCTCTCTCTCTCTCTCTCTCTCTCTCTCTCTCTCTCTCTCTCTCTCTCTCTCTCTCTCTCTCTCTCTCTCTCTCTCTCTCTCTCTCTCTCTGACAGAGAGAGACAGAAAAAGAGAAAGAGAGACAGAGAGACAGACAGAGACAGAGACAGACAGACAGAGAGACAGAGAGAGGGAGGGACTTATAATTGAAATGCAGCAGAGGCAAATCAATATTATGGTCACACAATCAACCAGATGTTCAGACTGGATTTGGCATTTTTGTCCACCTATAGAGCAGGGGTGGGTTCTGGTTTTCTTTGCTGTAGGTTCGCTCCTTGATGTGCCGCATGGGCACGCGCATGTGCAGTGCTAAAAAACCAGCTTCTGTGCATGCGCAGAAGCAAAAACCCGCTTCTGCACATGTGCAAAAGCAAAAAACAAGATGGCGCCGCTGAGAGAGCTGGTTCAGGGGTGTGGCATGCCTGGGTCACTGCCAGTTCTGACCCAGGCTGCCAAGTTACTACCGGTTCCATAGAACCGGTCCGAACCAGGAGGAACCCACCTCTGCTATAGAGTCCTTCCCAAGGATCTGGAATAGGTTTTATTTTTATTTATTTATTTAGGATTCTTATATGCCGCCCTACTCCCTGGGGACTCAGGGCGGCATACAACATTTGAAGAACCACTAAACAATACAATTTGAAACAATTTAAAATACATTTAAAAAGCATACAAAATCTTACATACATAGGGGAGACCAAGATGAAATTGTCTCAAAACCCCGCCTGCAGGAAGAGCCATGTCTTCACGGCTTCACTGGTTGTGAAAAGTGCAAATGGTGAACAGGTGACCATAGGAGGCTGCGACTGTCATAAATGCGAGGAATGAGTTGTTTTGCACCATCCTATCTTTGAATGCTGGCTCAAGCTGGTCAATGAGGACTACCTGTAAGTACAAAATTAGGAGTTCCTTTCCTTAAGCATTTCACTCAGACATTTCCCCCCCTTTAAAAATGGTAGGTGTTACGTCCTGAGGAGATGCTGTTTCTGCCTAGCAACTAATAGACACTTTCCTATTGGCTGATGCTTGACAGCTCAGCCGGCGGGAGAAATAGACGATTGCTATTGGCCGCCTTGTTTTGACAGCTGCTATAAAAGGAGCAGCTGACAGAAAGAGTTTGCCTGTTCTTTCCCTGTTGCTGTTCTGTTAAGGTTTGCCTAAATTAATGTTACTTCTTGAACTACCTCGCCTCAGACCTGCCTGCTTCGTTTCCCCTGACTTAACAGTAGGTTTTTCTTTTGCTTTAAACAAAATGAGAAGGGTAAAATAAACAGATTTTGGCAGAGTCCTGAGGCTTTGTGCTCCCTAGCAATCATGGGGACTGATGTGGCACATGTCGTTCTCTTTCAATCTTGTAGGAAAATTCCTGTGGGAAATTTCCAGTTTTCCGTAGTACCCAGCACACAACCTGTCAGTCCCCATTCCAGTTCAGAGCACGTGCACGTGCCAATCATTTCAGCTATCAGAAAAATACAGCTCGAGGTTTATCTACTAAATATCAGCAACCATCAAAACAGTTAACTGGCAATATATATATAGAGAGATATAATGCAGGAAAAAGCAAGGAAAGAGAGAGAGAGATAAACAACAAGCGAGAATTTATATAATTGTATCTATAACAATTGAAAGGGGCAGAGCTTTCCAAAGCCACTGGAAAAATGTTGTGAATAATTATCATGGTCAGTCCCATCCTTTGTTTATTCCAATTTAATCTATTTGTGCATCTACAGCAGTTGAGTTGTGTGGTGGCCTAGTGGTGAAGATGCTTGCCTCCCATTCAGAAGGTTGAGAGTTCAATCCTAGGTAGCACCAGATATTTTTCTCCTAGGGCGCAAAAAAAAAAAAATCTGTGAATTCCACATGGCATGTAAATGCTCAGGACCATACCCCGAATTAAGGGATTACAGCAGGGGTGTCAAACTGGCGGCCCATGGGCTGGATGTGTCACGAACAGGCCACGCCCACTCCAGCTCCACAAAGGCAAAAAACATTGTGATACGTCACCTGACATCAATGCGACGCAGCGAATTTGACACTCAAGGATTACAGGGTGATAAAAAGTGAGTAAGTACTTGCAACGGCAAAATAGCAATGGAAAGTAGAACACTACGTGATCCATCTTCTCTTCTACACCATGAAGGAACAATTTGATGAATGGGATGATGTAGTCAACATATCTACGATCCAGGGGTGGGTTCTAACTTACCTCACTGCCAGTTCGCTTCATCCCACGCCGCGTGGCCGCACCTCGCAGTGCCGAAAAATCTCAACCCCCCCCCAAAAGCTGAAAACAAGATGGCGGCACATGCGCAGTGCCAGAAACTTGGCTTCTGTGCATGCACAGAAGGAAAAAAAATATTAAAAAATCCCCTCCCCCCAAATAAAAAAAATTCCCAAAAAAGATGGCGGCATCAAAGGACCGGCACCGACAGAACCGGTTCCGTGACGTCCGAAATGGGAGGAATCCACCTCTGTTAAGATCTCTGAGAAGTTTGAGATGTAATTTATGATTTATCTTATAGATATAAATATAGGTGCTTTCAAATAATAATCAAATGTGATTGACACAACAGTTGTTTCCATGGCATTATTAAAGATCTCCATAAGTGATAGAAAATTGTCATTAACTTCATTTAGCATTTGATCTCCTTCCGAGTTGAGAAATTCAAGAGATCTCTCCCTTTATTGTAGTACATAAAGAAGACCTGGACTTTTCCTGAGTTACAACCATTGCTGCCAAAATCCCCTCAACATAAACCACACATTTTTTTTCTTGTAAATGCATTGCAAGGTTGGAAAGACTCTTTGCCACTTGAAATATTGTTGCTCTGACCTTTTCTGACCCTCACAGGAATATTAAAAAAAAAAAGTAATTCAGTGCCTTAAATCTTTCATCTTTAGATTTTGGTTGGGAACGCTCCTAGGTTCTGTAACAAAAGAAGACTGCAGAACTATAAATTTGGGTAGCAAAAGCTGAGGCTGAATATGAATTATGGTGGTCAGAAATTGGGAGAGGAGACCTCATGAAAATTACTTCCTAGTTTACTCAAAGCAATCTTTCTGCTGGCTTTTTGCACCTATGAGACCAAAATATTCAAATATATAACTAGCATTGCAGATCTTTTGGTTGACTCCCTCTTCTTTGTGGTAGTCCCTTACAGTAGATATTGGAACACTGCTTGCATTTCATATCTTGTAGTTCTTAATCCTTTATTCCCAGCCTATCGTTTCTTTCTGTATTCTTACTTTAGGTCTTACTTCTACACACATGATGTTCTTATCTCTTGTGCACCATAAGCTGGATAGTCCTCTGCGTGTTCTGATCTGCTCTAAGACAGAAGACATGGCAGGACCTCCTCTTGAACTGATGGCTTGTGGTGGTGGGTCTTGTTGCCACAGACTTCTTACATCTTGTCTGTAGTGATTGGGAAGTTACTGACACTCATAATCACCAATCAGCATTTGGATAAAGGATTCTAGCATTCTCAGTTGTAGAAAAGCTACCAGGATCCAGGCAATCTGTAAATGACCCAAATTTTGGCCATTGGCCACTGTTACAGGGTTGTGTTGTAGCCTGTCGGCCGCCGGCCCCTCCAGCAGCCAAATCAGATGAGGAGGAGGCATGGGAGTCAGGGTCAGCATCAAGGCAACCTGAGAGCTCCGAGGGGGAAGATGGAATGGAGCTGGGAGAGAGAGAGAGAGAGAGGGGGGGGAGAGATGGAGAGAGAGAGAGAGAGAGAGAGAGAGAGGTGGAGCCTGGGCCATCCATCAGCCCTCAGATGGAGAGTCAACAGCCCCCAGGTCTGGAGGTGGCTGATGAGGAAGAGGAAGAAGAGCTGGGTCCAGTGCCTGATGCGCAGATATGCAGAAGGCAGAGGAGAGGAGTGCAGTGGAAATCCATTGGCTGATCCTTGGGAAGGAAGAGCCACCACTGCTAGCGAAGCCCCACCCTAGCTCTGGGGATAAAAGGCAGGGGGCAGAGATGAATAGATGTGGTAGACAACTATTCATCTCCCTGCCCGACAGACCTGTTAGCCTGGGGTGAGAGAGAAACTTTTTGCTGGGGCTGCTGGCGCTCCTAATAAAGGAATCATTGATTTAACTACAGAATGTTTGTCATGTTTGGAGAGCTGGGTTAGAACAAGTTAATGTGAACTAGCTATGCCCAGTGGAGTTTATTACCATCAAATTATCCAGGTCCATTAAGCCAGTATTTCTTAATCTTGGCAACTTGAAGATGGGGAGTACTTCAATTCCTAGAAATATCCAACTAGTCATGCTGGCTAGGGAATACTGGGAGCTGAAGTCCACCCATCTTAAAGTTGCCAAAGTTGAGAAATGCTACACTAGGCTCTGCTCTACCATTTCCTTGCTCATATACGCTGCCCTGAATCCCCAGGGAGTAGGGCAGCATATAAGAATCGCTAAATAAAATAAAATAAATAAATACCACTCTCTTGGGGTCAGTTTGAACTGCTGCCACCATGCTGGTCTTTGCAAGTCCTCCTTTATTATCTCCGAGCTTCTGCTGCCACATCTGTCTTTACCACTGTGGCTCTGGCACTGCAGGTTGCCAGTCCTCCAGATTAACCTCAATGCCGTTTTTTCGTCTTCTTTCTTCTGTTCCTCCCTGTTGCCAGAATCATTGCTGAGTTGTCTTTTAACATTCCATCTTGAAGATTCCCTTAAAATCTGGAAAGGAGTATTTTCCAAGGACCATGTACCTTTCCTTCCGCATCCTACCTCAAAAATCTTTTAAAAATAAATCTAATGAACATAGCCATTCATTGTGTTGTATTTGGGTTATTCCTTAGATAAGAAAGAATGGGTGACTGATGGAAGAAAAATAGAAAATCACATGAAGTAATAGTAAGGTAAAGGTTCCCCTCACACATATGTGCTAGTCATTCCTGACTCTAGGGGGTGGTGCTCATCTCCATTTCAAAGCTGAAGAGCCAGCACTGTCCGAAGACTTGAAGTAATAGCGCTTTATAAATCATTAGTATGATCACACCTGGAATACTGAATCCAGTTTTGGACAGCACATTACAGAAAAGATGTTGAGACTTTGCAAACAGTGCAAAGAAGATCAACTAAGATGATTAAAGGCTGGAAACTAAAACATATGAAGAATTGTTGCAGGAATTGGGTATGGCTAGTCTAGAAAAAATAAGGAGTAGGGGTGACATGATAGCAATATTCCAATATTTGAGGAGCTGCCACAAAGAAGAGGGTGTCAACTTATTTTCCAAAGCACCAGAAAACAAGAAACAAGGAATGGAAACTAATCAAGAGAGAAGCAACCTGGAACTAAGGTCAAGTTTGAGCAATTAATCAGTGGAATGACTTGCATTCAGAAGTTGTGGATCTTCCAACATTGGAGATTTTAAAGAAGAGATTGGACCACCATTTGTCTGAAATGGTATAGGGCAGGGGTCAGCAACCCGTGGCTCTGGAGCCGCATGTGGCTCTTTCATCCCTCTGCTGAGGCTCCCTGTCGCTCAAAATATGTGTCACAACCGCCAATGTGTGATACCCGCTGGCACGCAATTTATTGAGCTTTTTGACCCCCGGTAGGCCAACCATGGATAAATCCAAGAAAAAAACCATTTCAGAAGAAAACAGAACGCTTAATTCAACTACATATGCTAGTTCTGTGGCTGCTCAGAAAATAGTCAGGCACGGGAAGGGTTTTGTGGCTCCCGGTGTTTTCTTTTCTGTGGGAAATGGGTCCAAATGGCTCTTTGAGTGTTTAAGGTTGCCGACCCCTGGTATAGGGTTTCCTGCTTGAGCAGAGGGTTGGACTAGAAGACCTCCAAAGTCCCTTCCAATTCTGTTATTCTGTAAAGGATTAAGTTAAAGAAAGTTATAGCATAAGAAAGGAAGGCAAGAAAGAAAAATAGGAAATAGTATCATAGAAAATAAGCTA